>VXBT01012645.1:1735-39443 GCA_013400235.1 Oriolus oriolus
AGCCCCACCCCACCTGGGCAGCCCCATCCACCAGCAGCTCGAAGGACGCTCCCGCGGTGCCGAAGCTCAGGATGTCCCCCGGCCTCACCCTGACGGCCGCGTTCTGGACCTGGCAGCTGTTGACAAAGGTGCCGTGCGGGGAGTTGAAGTCCCGAAGGATGAAGCTGTTGTCCGAGGCGGAGAATTCCAGGGCTGCGTGACGATCTGCCACCCCTGCGGACTGGGGGCGGGCAAGGGACAGGCAGGGAACGCCGCTGGAGGTGGCTCCAGGTCTGTCCCTGCTTTGCCAAGCCCCTTTTCTGGTCCTCAGTCCCAGCACGAACTGGTACCTCCACACTTCGCACGGAGCACTCCAGCCCATCCTCCTCCCTTCCCTCCACCCTCCACCCGTTTTTGGATGCTCAGCTGCTCCGCCCCTACCTGCAGGACGATGGGTCCCTCTGTGGCTCCCGATGGTCGTGGTGTAGGATTTCAGCTGGAAACATCCCCGAGCTCTTTGGAAAGGCTCGCCTTGCCCGGCCCCCTCACCTGCAAGGCTCGCACCAAAAAACCAACTTCTCATTCAGCAACCTCCCACCCAACACAACCGGAGCCGTGAGCGGCTCAACCAACTCACTCGCTGGAACTGTACAAAATGACCCCAAAAGCGGCTCTGTCCCAGCTGGCAGTGTGGCTGCAGTAGCCTTGGAAACCTTGGCCATGCTGGAGCCTGCTGCTGCCTGCCCGGGTGAGTTTTCCTGTTTGTTTTGTTTAGTTTAGGGTTTTTTCCTTCTCCTTTTCCCAAGCCACTGGCCCAGCAGCACAACACAGCTCAGCGCCGGCGTGGCCGCAGCGATCCCGTGCCAGCTGGGGACACACGAGGGAATGTGCATCACAAACCTCACAGGGGCCCTGCCACCTGCCAGGGCTGCCAAAGGACCCTTTTGTCCCCATTTTACTTTTTTAAAATTTAATACCATGCTCACACACATACAAATGGGTCTTGCAACCTCAGGCGAGGGGACAAACATTGCTGTCAGGTGGATGCTGTCACCCACTGGTGCTTCTCTATCAGTATCCCTTGGTCCTAGGCTGCCACACACCCTTTTAGAGCAGAAAAAAAAGGGGGGAAAGCCACACTTGCCACTACCAAACCCCAGTTTGGCCTCACAAGTCCTGCAAGATTTCATCACGCTTCATTTTGAGGCATGAGCAGCAGATTTGGCAAAGTCGAGCTTCTCTGCAAACCTCTGCCAGTTTGAAGCCATTCACTTCAGACTTGTCACTACCTGCCCTTGTGCAAAATCCCTCTCCAGCTCTCTTGGAGCCCCTTTAGGTACTGGGAGGTGCTCTAAGGTCTCCCCAGAGCCTTCTCTTCTCCAGGCTGAACTCCTGGGTTGTCCTGGAGCGAGAGTTACCTTCTGCAGATGCTGAGACACATGCAAACCTTAAACACATCCTGATTTCTCACCTGCCAATGTTCTCCCCTTGAACAAGCAGCCTGAGGTTGGGGTGAGATGAACCTGCTGCAGGACATGCATGGAGCAGACAGCTGTGCTCTCCCCACTTCCTTCTCCATCACCCCTGCCTTCAGGAATAAGCATCCCCTCACAGTGCCACAGGGAAAAGCCGTCCTAGGACAGTGATGGGCATGGCTTTGGGAGCACCCACACTTCTCAGCACCCCGCACCTCCCTCTGCTTCCCAAATACCACCAAAGGACAAGCATGCAAGTAGCCAGAGATGCTCATTTGCCATTTGGGCATAATTCCTGCATTATTCACAGCTTGTGTCACTGAGGTCACTGCACTTCACCACAGCTTTTCAGCTCTTTTCCTTCATGAGACAGGAAAAGATGTATGAGAAGATGCTGCTTTTGCCTATTCCATTTGTTTTTTGACAAAGAAGCTCAATAGAACTTTAACTTGGAACTGCTCAGACAAGAAACCTCACTTGATTCATCCAGATTTTCCAGGACCACTGCTAGGGCTGCATTTCTTCACCAAGGAGAGAGGATTTGATGCCCAGTGGGCTCTTAGGGGCACTTGTGCCTGGGACACAACCTCCAAGGAGCTGCACCACCTTTCCAACCCCTCAATAAGACCCACACAAGCACTTCCCACCCCAAATCCCTCAGTCTGGGGTATATTCTTGTACTCTTTGATTCCTTCTCTTCAGTGAGAGAGTCCCTTAGTTAATGAGGTTATTTTGCCCATCTGAGATGATGCCTTGGGGAAGTGAAGCAAAACTGCTGTGACATAACAACAGAAATTAGGAGATGCAATAGGAAATAATAACTAACAAGAGAAACTGATGGTTTTGGGCCAGCATCTCTTCTCTGTCTTTGTTTAGGTCACTTGGACTCTTCTCATACCTTCTATCAACTACAGCACCAACCCAGCCTCTGCTGAGCAGTCCCTTACACGGACAGGGCTCAGCGGTGGACCTGGCAGTGCCGGTTTAGTTCAGTGGTTGGACTTGATGACCGTGGAGATCTGTTCCAACCTACAGGATTCCAGGATCACATGGATGTCAGCATCACACCAGCAGAGCCACCTCGACATCCCACCTCAGACGGCCCAAGGGAGCCCGTGGCTGGGTGTGCTGATGGCCCCGTGGCCGATGGCTTTGCTGGAAGCCCTGGAGGCAGCACAGGGCGGGGATGCCCATGGAGCAGCACCCGCCTTCCAACAGCTGATGGATCACAAACCTGGGGAAGGGCTGGCTATCCACGAGTACACAGCTCCCACACAACACACACACGGTGTACAAAAAATTTATTCAGAGCAGTCTGCCTGCACAGGGTGCTCAGCAGGGGTTTCACCCCTGGCACTGGCGCACGCAGCTCCCAACCCCCCGGAGCCACCCACTCACGTCGAATGGAGCACAAGAAACAGGGAAAGCAACCGAGGCAAGAAATCCATCCTCTCCCTGAGGAGCAGGAGGCCTCTTTCAGCTGCTTCCCACCAGCCAGCAGAGACCTTGGCAGGAGTCGGGGCTGGCTCTGGGCCACCAGCCCAGCCCAGCTGGGAGCTGGGGAAAGCCGTGGTGCTGCTCTGGCAACGCGCTTCCCCTTCCTCAGAAAGAAAAGACACCCAAAAAAGAAACATTTCACTTTTCCACTTGGAAAATCCTTCTGCAATATCAGTCTGGTGGCTTGGAAAAGTCTTGCTGGGGGCGAGGGGGAGAGGAGGTGAGAGGATGCACTGGGTGGTCTCGTATCAAACACCACAAGTGACGCTTTTGGCACGTCCAGCCTTCATTTACTTCACAGCAAGTGAACTTGTGGTGTTCAGGTTTCTTTCCCCACAGCCTTTTGTAAAACCCAGTCCCAGGGAAAGCGAGTCCCATCCATGTGCCACAGCACGTCCTCCACGTGGCAGCTTCCAGGGAGCCCTGGCTGCTTCTGCACCCACACACCAAGCCCCTCTTGGCATGCTGGGTTTTAAAAAACCCTCAACCAAGCAGCATCACAGATTCATCTTTTTTTTTTTTTAAGGCATTTGCTGGCTCACTGGCATTTTCTCCTGGATCTCCTCGTACTTGGGTGGAGGGGTGAGGGGCTCTATCGTGATAGGGACGCTGCTGTTGCCCTGCGCCAGGTTTAGCCTGATGTCCTTCAGGTGCAGCTTCTCTGACTTGATCCTGCGGACCTTGAGGGGCTTCAGGCGCTTGCTGAGGCGGGAGCTGTGCTGGCTAGGCTGCCTCTCCGGGCTGGGCTCCGTGCCTGCGGCTCCCGGGGCCTGGCTGCCCTCGTCTAGCCCTGCCAAGGACTCGTAGGAGGGCAGGGAGACGCTGAGCCTGTTGCTCCTGTCCGAGTCTCTGGGCTCAGAGTAGCCCGTGTTCATCACCTCCTCGTAGCTGGGCACGTAGTACTGGGAAGAGACATCTTCATCCTCTTCTTGACTAGAGGGGAAAGAGTTAAGGCTGTGGGTAGCATATCATTTCAGTTCTTTGTGGGGAGGGGATGGAGAGGAAAGAATAAAACCACCCCACCCCACCAGGAATAGTTTCTGCTCTTTTACATTATATGCCAGTTTCCTTTTGCTTGACAGAACAAATCATGACCCCACCTAAGTTCAGACACATTTTATTTCCTTGTGATTTATGGTCATCTTTGACCATCACTTTCTCTGCCCACAGACCCTTTTCTATTGCCCAGCAGTGATTTCTGCTGTCAAGAAAACATCAGTTTTTTTCCTCCACTCTCAAAAACCAGTCAAAATATATTAGAAAAGGACATCACCCCTTTGTCATTCTGATGTCTTATGGGTTGGGTACCTCGGGGTTTTCTGCAAAGAGATTCAACTCTGCTCTATGCCACCATCTCTGCGCAGGTACCTGCACACAACACTTGCCATTTCTTTGGCATTCTGAAGTTGCCTTTCCAATCAAACATGGAAAATCAGTTTTGTGGGTGGATCTGCAGACCCTGACAAGAGCCAGCAGAGCCATTGTCCCCTCCTGTCCCCTTGCACCCGCACTGTCCCAGTGCTCCCCTGCCTCTCTCTGCACAGGGAGCTGTGCTGATGGACACGGACTTCCCCTGCGCCCGTGTTCGTGCAGACCGTGCCTGCTGCGGCAGCAGCCTTTGCTCTGCTCCACGAAGCTCCCTGAGCAAACAGCGGAGACCTGCAGACTTTCACCGGGTCTAAACTCCACGGCCAGTCTCCAAGGCTGTTCGGCACCTTGGCTGCACCCAGCGAGGCAGAGGCAGCCTCGCTCCTGCCCCTCTGGCTGCTCTCCCAGCGTGTGGCAGGAGCCTGCTGCTCTCTGCGTTACCCACGACCCTGCCCAGCGTTCTCTCAGCTCACCTGTGCCAGCAGAGCCAGGAGTGGCACCTCTCCCAGCGGGGCCGCAGCTCTGTGTAGACCCCACTTCACACACCAACAAGACTCCCTTCCACTTACAGCTGCATTAATGCAGCTGGAGGCATTCCTTTCCCATCTCCAGGACATATCAAAACCCTAAACCATGGCACGAGCTTCCTTATCCCAGCACACGCTGCCATCCCCTCCTTGCTCCAGATCTTCCCGAGCAACAGCAGCCCTTGGTTTCATTCCCGCACCTGATCCCGCTCCCTTTGTCCCCAGAACGCCTCCTCACCTGTCCTCCTGCTGTGAGGGCTCCACAGACACCTGGCGCTGCTCGTGAGCGATGGCCAGGTCCTCGCTCTGCCTCTTCTTGTCGCGGACGCTGAGGCAGAGGGAGAGCAGGAGCAGCAGCAGACCCGCTCCCACCAGCACGTAGGCCACCGAGAAGGTCTTGCTCTTGAGGATGCCCCCGGAGCCGCGGTCGGGCTTGCTGCTGTTGCCAGCGTGGCTGCCGGGCTTGTCGGGGGGCCCGAAGCCGGGCACGAGGTTCCACACGGCCATGATGATGCCGAGGACGAGCATGCCCAGCCCGATGGCCGTCAGGGCGTAGTGGGACCCGTTGGCCCGGGACTGGGCCATGGCTGCTGGGCGGCCGGGCTGTGCCCACCTCACCGCATGGCTCGGGGCGGGGGGGCTGCGGCCCTGCCGGCATGCGGGCGGCCCCCTCCTCGGGCAGGCAGCGAGCTCTGCAGGCAGAGGGGAAGCTGTGGTGAGGGCACGGCAAACAGCAAAGGCTCTGCAGCCGCCACGTCGCCGATTGATCCAGCTAATGCTGGAATCTCACGCTGCCATGCCGGAGGAGTGCATGCCAGGATAGAGCAGGGCACCCGGATCCTTCCTGGCCGTTCCCATCCCCACCCTTTGCTACTTTCTCAGCCTTTGAGAACATCCACCAGCCTTTGAAAACAATCAAACCGCTGAAGTTTGCTAAGGGCTTAGATTGCCTGTCCTTAGGAGTGTGATAACTGAAAGCTTCACAGCACCAAAAGAAGGCCACCAAAATCTATTTCAAGAGCTGTTGTCAATGCAAACCAACCTGGAAATGCTCAGAAAAACATCTTTAGCTGAACAGCTTCTCCTCTCCCCCTGTTTGGGAGGGAGCAGGGCTCCTCACGGCGCTGGCTGCCTGCCCTGGAACGCCTTCCTGCCTGGAGAACAGAAACCAAAACTGCCTCTCTCCCAGCCAACTCGACCCTGCGGCTTCCCCCAGCTGCTGCTGGCAAGGGCTGCCGGGATGGGGAACCCTTGGTAGGGCCCCTGGCTCACTTGGGGCCAGCTCTCGCCCTCCCTGGAGCAACACACGCTGCTGTTGAGTGCCCTGGCTGGATCCCTCGGGGATGTCCGAGCATGAACATTCCTGACCAGCCAGGCCATGGGTGGGAACTCCTCCTCCACCGCCTCCTCTGAATGTTTTCCGAGTCGCCAGGACCTGACGTGCTCGATTTCCAAAAATAAACACACGGAGCCACATCTCCTGCCCACCTGCCTCCCTGACCTCGGGTCCCGTGACCCACGGGTGGGCAGCTTGCATCCTCACAGCAGAAGTGCCCCATCTCCACCCCAGGGAGCCTTGCAGATTTATGGATGCGCCGTGTCAGGAATCTCTCCTTCCCTCCCCGGCTTCTTGATGCTGGGTTGGGCTCAAGGTGGCCCTGGGCTGTGCTGTCAGTGGTGCTACATCCATACACCACCCCCACACCCTTCAGCTCAACCTTCCTGAGCTCAAAAGCTTCATGTTTGCTTGTTTAGCTTGAGCGCACGCCCAGTTTGCAGGGTCAAGGGCCAGGATAAAGCAGCACTCCCAGAAAACAGAGCGGCTGCAGCAGGAAAAGACACACACGCAAACCCGGAGAGGAGGAATCTGCAGAGAAACTTCCTTGCTCACTGCCATGCTCCAGCATGGCTGTGGAGACTCCCAGAGGGGTGCCCCAGCCCCTCTGGACACATCCCTGGCCCCACATGGGTCTGGGCAGGGTAAAGTCTTGGCTCCCATGGTTTGCTGGGGTTCTGGGACACCCAGGAGCTGCCGATCCCAGCCCGATGGGAGCTGCCACAGGCAGGCAGGGGCAGGCCCGTCATTCCCTGCTTGCCCAGCTCCAGCATGGGGCTGCTGCTCTGTGTGCTGCTGGGGGAAGGCATCCCCGGATCCCAGCTTAAATTCCATCCTAGTGAGCAGCTGTTGAGGATGTGGCCAACACTGCATCCAAAGTGTCCTCACCAGCATTCCAAGAGCATCCTCCCACCCAAGCGCTTCCAAGCCTGTGACTGGTAGGACCAGCACTGGCCTCTGCCCTCCCACACAGAGGTTTTGCTCTCCGCTTCTGCCCTGTGGGGTTTTCTCCTCACCTGATGATCCAGCTGAGCTCCCATCCTTGTCACAAACTCATCAGCCAGCCAAGACTTCACTTGAGAATGGCTGTGATGGCCTTGGGGCAGGAAAATCACACTGCACCCACGGTGGGTACAGAACACACACAGGGCTGGTCACATCTACCCGTGGTGTGTAAACCTCTGTGCCTGTTCACAGCCTCTGTGGCTCCCCTCAGGCACCTCAGTCCTGGAAGCGGGCGGGATTTAAGCTCCTACGTCACCTCTGTGCCTGGAAGTTTTTCACAGATCCCTTGCAGTGCTACCCATCAGCCCAGCAATCAGATTAAAGCAGGAGACTTGCTATTCCAGTCTATCTCTCCATTGAATTAGCTGCTCTCCCGGCTTTCCAGAGCTGTTCCTATCGCTGTTCCAACAGTGCCCTGACGTCAGCATCCCAGGAACGGAGCTGCTGCTGTCTCTGCCTCAGGTCCAGCATCCCTGGTGCTGCCTGGATGCTCATCCCACCATCCCAGAATGGTTTGGATGGGAAGGGACCTTAAAGCTCATCCCATTCCACCCTCTGTGATGGGCAGGGACACCTTCCACTATCCCAGGCTGCTCCAAGCCCCGTCCAGCCTGGCCTTGAATACTTCCAGGGGTGGCACAGCCACAGCTCCTCTGGGCACCCTGTGCCAGGGCCTCACCACCCTCACAGAGAAGAATTTCTTCCTAAATAACCAGTCCAAATAATTTCTCTTCTACTTTAAAACTATCTCCCCTTGTCCTTTCCCAACAGGCCCCATAAAAAGTTTGTCCCCACATCAGGTGGGCGAGTGGTGCCTGAGCGCTTCAACCCCCTACAGCCCCTTCCCCTTTCCTCTGCCTGCAAGCCAGACCCCTCCCCATCCCGTTCCCTGCTTGCCCGTGCCCTGCCCTGGCAATGATTTACACCAGGATCTCCGAACCATTAAACTCCTCCAGCAGGGCTGCAAAGCCCGGGGGGCACCCACACCTCTTCTGGGCTTCCCGCACCTCTCCCCTACCCCTGCAGGCTGCTGGAGCCCTTCGGGATGCTTTTGTGACATGGCCAAGTGTTAATTAGGCACAGGAAGGTTTGGGATAAGCCCGTTCTCAGCACCACACACCCCAGAGGCTTTGGCACACGTGCCCAGGTGGAGCAGCAGCAGAACAGCTTCCCTTTCACGAGAGACAGACCCCTCTGACAGGGTCAGCCCCGGATCGTGCTCCACACCCCGGTGCTCCCGGAAGAGCTGCGCCCCTCTGGGTGACTCACGAGGAAGCCCGACACCCCCCGCTGCCCTCAGCAGCACCCACGCTCCTCTGCCCTCCACAACCTTTGGATTTTCCCTGCCATGACATCACCTTCCCACTCATGCTCCAGCAGCAACACCTTTGTCACAGGATCACGAGAGATGAGTCTGCAGTCCAGGGAACAGGTCAAACCCCGATGCAGTCACCAGATGTGGGATGAGCTCCAGGGCTTCCTCCTCACTCCCCAGGAGTCATCGGAGCACAGCTCCCAGGACAGGGCCACAGAGCGACACAGGCCCTCGGAGCTGCCTCCAAAAACCAGGCTGTGACTCCATCACCACTCATACCACTAATTTTCTGGAAAATTCTGGGGGAAAATAAACCCGTTCTCCAACCATCAGAAGATTCCAGAGTCTCCTCTGTGTTAGATTACAAGGCTCTCCCTTCATCCTCATGCTTCCACCCAGAGAACCTGCTCATTAACCCCCTTCCCTGCTAATTGCTGGCCCGGCACATCCTCAGGAGCTCGTTCCTGCAGTGGCCACAACCTCATGCTGAGCCCTTGTTACACAGGGGCTCAATCCACCAGGAACACAAAACTTCATGTGGGGTCTAAAAAGCAACAGGTTGGGACTTGTGAGGTATTTTCATAGAATCCCAGAATGTTTCGGTTTGGAAGAGCTCTTAAAGACCATCTCCTCTTCCAACTCCCTGCCATGGTTTCTCTCTTTTTGGCCCTTCTTGCTGTCCCTGTTACCCCTGCCCCAGGAATAGGGATGTTTCCGGCCAGATGCAGCCCAGGGGATGCAGGGGATACCCAGAGAAACCCAGCTAAGTCAGGGAAAGAAGCATTGCTGCTGATTTAGCCAATTTCTGTTCTTTTGGACAAATCCCAGCCCATTAGAGCATCTCACCAGGGAATAGGAACCTGGAGGGACAGCCCCATGCAGACTATCGGGACTTTTCCACATTCTGCTTACGCTTCCTGCCTAGAGCACAAAAGAACACATCCACATCTCCATTGCCCCGGCATTCCCTACAGATATTTAAGAGCTATTTCACCCTCCTTTTTTCTTAAATTTAATTTTTAACAACCCCTCCTCAGTTGTACCTCGTAGACAGCACTGGGGGAACAGTGATGTTTGACTCGAACCCTGCCCAAGGCTCTCCCCGCTCTCCCGCTCCAGAGGGAGCCCAGGGCCCCTGGCTCTGCCACTTCCTGCAAAACAAGGGCGTCACGGGAAAGCCCATTCCCAGGCTCAGGATGCTGCAATCCACCCGGCTGGCCATGGCCTCCACAGCAGAACAACAGTGCCAGGGCTCACAAAACACCTCATTTCCACAACACGGTGCCAGGCCATTCCCACACCGTATGCCCCTGCCTCTGCTGTGTCCCTGGGAACTCCCAAGGGCTTCTGAAGCGGCACAGATCGCACAGGCCACGGTAGCTGCTCTCCAGAGCTGTAATCATGACTGTGCAGCAGCCATCACCTTGGCCTTTGCCACTGAGATATAAGAAACTGCCTCCCAGACTCCTTCTCCCCGTAATTCCATTATATCCATCCAAGCGGCGCCTGCTGCACAGTGGTAATGGACAGGGACAGAGAGTCCTTCCACGTTTGTGTTTCAGGACGTTGCCATCTGTTCCTGGGGAGAATGCTGCCGTGGCCACCGAGGCCACGCTGGCACCGGCTCTCGGCAGGTCGGCGAGCCCTCGCTGTGTCCTGGTCGCTGTGTAAACACCATCCTGTGGCTTTTCCTGATCCAGGCTCTGGGATCGGCACTGGGACCAACTGCTGGATTAATGCTTTCAGGCCCAGCTCTGCTAAACCGGGGATGGGGGCTTGGGGTGATGCCTAAGATTTTTAGCTTTTTATATTTTTCATATATTTGTAGCTTTGTAGATTGTTAATGCATGGCTGTAGCTTCTAGTACTTTTCCTTTCTTCCCTACATTTAGGAACAATAAGCTAACCTTATAAACACTTTCCTATAATATTGTTTAGTCTTATTCCAAGAAGAGAACCAGCTACAAGGATGTTCTGTTTTCCAACCAGAATCTGGACCAGACATAACAAAAGTGGGGCAAAAGAAGCCTCTGGACTGCTTCCAGTGTGGCAGGATCCCAGGAATTATTACCTAACCAACTAACCTTTTAATTGGACAGTATGTGATAAGTGTATATGTAGTTGTAAGTGTATATGTAATTATAAGTGTAAGTGGACAGTATATGATAATCAACTAACCTTATAAAAACTGTAGAATTACGATACCAAGTGCGATTTTTGCCATATTGTGTACCTGAAAGCTTTCAAGTAAAGGTTTGCTTTTATATTCACTCTAACATTGTTGGGAAGATCTATTCTATTTTCCAGGCAACAGGGGTGCTCACCTCTCTTTGGGGAGCTGAATTCCCTGTGCACCTAGGCCTGGGAAAGCATGCCCTCCTGGGAAAATCCCAGCACTTTAACTCCTTCTCCTTCCTGCTTTCCTTTGGACACTACTTTGCACCTCTGAGTTTGGAATTTTTTTTAAAATTCTCCTAATCTGCTGTTTCCGCTGAGATAAAGCCATTCCTCTGCAGCCTCCCCCTGGTTTTTGTTCTGGGACCGCTCCCCGTCTCTGTGCCAGATAACACCCAGATAACACACCCTCCTCCAGAGCCTTCCAGCACCGGGAGACATTATCCATCTGCCCTTTTGATGTCCTCTGAAGCGGAACCCAGCATTCCTGCTTCCTCCCAGGCCCTCTGAAGTGCTTTAAGTACCTCCTGTCCCACTGCTGGAGCCCCTGGGTGATTATGTCCCCTTCCTGCAAGCCACTAACCTGGCACCTCACGCTGCCATCGGCCTCGCCAGCATCGCCTTCCTCATCCTCTGCCTGGATTTCCAGCAATGCCTTTTCCCCAACATGGCATCACCTCTCCCCATGCTTTTCCAACAGCTTCTCCAACGAGTATGACCCACAAAGAAAACCCACTGTGGATGGCCAACGAGTCCCCAGGGCGGGAAAGGAGTGAGGGGTGACGCTGGAGGACATGGAGCCAGCCTGGGGATACAGAACCAGCTCGGGGGCACGGAACCAGCCCGGGGACATGGAACCAGCCTGGGGGCACGGAACCAGCCTGAGGACACAGAACCAGCCTGGGGACACAGAACCAGTCCGAGGACATGGAGCCGGCCGGGCAGCCAAGCGACACGGAGCAGCCAGGCACAGAGCAGCAGCGTTCCGCAAGGTGGGCACAGGTATTTCGATACCAACGGAGGTTTGCTGGGGATTATGTTGCTCCAAGCCACCTGCACTGCTCACATCGGATATGCAGCTGCTTCCACAGAGCCCTGACATCAGTTTCTGCCTGTGGAATACACCGGGAATGAGAAAAGCATGGAGCAGCATTGGGAGGCAGACACACACCTGGGCTGCCGGAGGGATCCCTCCTCCCAGGCTCCAGGTGGGAGAGCAGGGAGACAGCCCTGCCCAGCCCTCGCCCTCTGGCATCTCCTACAGCACCGCCACGGCGCCAGGCACTGACACTCAGCTCTCTCCAGGGCACCAGTGGCCAAACATTCCTCCTTCCCCAGGCACTTCCCTTCCCAAGGGTTTTTCAACCCGTGTAATTACACAGCTAAAATCAAAGGCATTGCACATACTTCCGAGTCACCTCAATCCAGGGCTGGGTTCACCAGCCCCACACCCACATGTTCCTCGCTGACACCTGGGAGGTTTCCCTTTCTGGCTCTCATGCCAGGACATCCAGGGCTGTGGACAGCTGCCGGATGCTTGGATTTGTTGTGCAGGGATGTGCTGTGACAGCATCCCATCTGGCAGTGGCCTAAGTCTGCTCCAGACAGGCTTTAAGGAGCAGGAAAGCCAGGGCCACACCTCCTGGTGCAGCTTCACCTCACCAGGCTCCATCCACCACGCAAAGCCAAGGGGAGCCCATCTCACACGGGGACACGCTCACGGAACCGCTGGTTTCTGCTCACACATTCACACTTCCCAACAAACCCTGCTGCCCTGTGCTCGGCGACGCTTGTCCCCACCACGTCACCTCCAAAAATCAAACACCAACATCAGCAGGCAACCACTCTGGGACACGCTTGGGAGACACCCGCGGGTTTGCTGAGCCCCTCAAAGCTCCGGGCCCCTCTTTCTTGGGCGAGAATGTCACGATAGGACGGGCTGAACCCGCAGTGACCTCCCGGACCGCCCGGCCCCGACCTGGCCTGCGCAGGTGTCCTTCTGCTTGGCTTTGTTTGCTTTCCCAGCAGCCCGGCTCACACACCGCTCCTGCACCTTCCCGCGGACGGACGTCGGCAGCCGCGGGCCCGCGATCCACGCCACTCCTGCCGGGCTGCCCCCGCGGGGACCGGCTGCGGGCTGGGTTTGGCGTGCGGGATCACCCGACCCCCTCCCTCCCCTTCCCCGAAGTGCCAGCTGATGGTTCCCGAAGGCACAGCCACTCTGCTCCCCACTCCTAGCACGGCCACCGCGGTCCCTGCCAGGGCTGACGAGGTGCCCCAAGCCCACGTGTCCCCAGGGGGTGACCCCGAGGCGCCGCCGCTCCCCAAACGCCGCCGCTCCAGCCCTGCAGCGCGCGCCCCGCTTCGGGGGCGATCCCCCGCTTTGGGGATGTTTGCTCCTGCTTTGAGGGGTGTTTCCCCCGCTTTGCAGGTGTTTCCCCAAGCTCTGGAAGTGATTCCAGCGCAGCCCGAGCCGGACCCGGCTCCCACTCCCTCCCGTTCCCGGTCCCGTTCCCGGTCCCGTTCCGAGTCTCCGTTCCCGGCGGGACCTAGCCCAGCCCGCCCCGCTCCCGGTTCCCAGCGCTCCGAAGGATCCCAGAACAGGAGGGAGTCCCTTCCCGGCTCCCCCGACCCCACGTACCTCCGGCGGCGGCTGCGGTGGGTCCTGCGGGGCCGCTCCGCCCTCCCCGGCCCGGCCCTCCCGGGGCGGCGCTTCCCGGGACCGGCCCCGGCGCTCCCCGGCCCCGGGCACCGGGATCCGTTCCGGGAAGCCGGGAGAGCGGAGGGGGCGGAATCGAAGAGACTTCCGAAAACAGTAGGGAGACCGCTAGAGAGACCCCCAAACCCAGGTGTGCGTCTCACTGGGGATGCCGATCGGGTCACCCCCGCGGAGCAGTTGCAGCCCCAATCTCTGCTTTCGTGGAATCCCGGAATGGTTTGCGTTGGAAGGGACCTTAAAGCCCAATATCGTTCCACCCCCTGCCATGGGCAGGGACACCTTCCACTGTCCCAGGTTGCTCCAAGCCCCACCCAACCTGGACTTGGACGCTTCCAGGGATGGGGCAGCCACAGCTTCTCTGGGCACCCTGTGCCAGGGCCTCATCACCCTCACAGGGAAGAATTTATTCCAAACACCTAATGAAAGTTTTAGTTTTTATTCCATAGTTTAAAACCCATCTTGCAGTGGACCTGCTTTGTAAAACTCCCTTGTACCGATGAGCAGAGCTTTTCCTCAATCACTTCCAAGCTGTGTTTGCAGGAGCCCCATTTTGAGGAACTCCAATCACTCAGGCTCATCACTGCATTCAACAGAGCAAAGCCAATATCCCTGCAAAGCCAAGCTTGCACTCACAGGGAGCCTGGAAAGCGCTTTTTATCAGGCTGCTGCCCTCTATAAACACTCCCAGTTAACCACTCACTTGCCAGGAAGAGCCTTTCCAGGCATGGCCCTCACCATGGCTCCTGGCTACACGCCTTGGCCTCAAAGCCAGACATCCCCATGGTTTCCAGACTGAACCACGGGGAGCAGAGCTGGGCTCTGGCAAACTTCAATGCAACTGATGCCGTGTCCAGTGTCACCTCTCCTTGGCTGCCGTCCCAGCACCAACAGGGACGTGTTTTTCCTGGCTCTTCTCACACCCAGCTGTAATAACAAACACCACCAAGGACTCAAATCCTGTTGGAGATGATACTCAGGGTGGGTTTTTCCCCGATCCAAGCAAAAAACCTGCATCACTATGCTGCTGGACCAGCCACTGCAGTTTTTCCTGTCCCTTAAGCCCCGCGAGACCTTGTGAAGGCAGCAGCCATCACAAACCCAACGAAACTTGTCATATCACCTGGCGTGACTCAGCTCCACAGCCCTGCCTTGGGGCCACTGCTGTTCAGGATGCTTCGGAAACCCCACCTGCTTCCCTGCATCTCTCCTTATGAGCACAATCCCGCATGGAGCCGATGGTATTTTCCACTGACTCACCTGCCCCGGCGCATGGCAGCGATACCTCCCCCCTCCAGTCAAAGGGCAGTTCCGAGAGCTGTGCTATATAAAGTAATAATTATTAAACATAACTGCATATTTATTTTTCCTTCCTCGGATGGATGGTTTTGCATATTCCGGCTTGGCCACTGGCTCAGGCAAATTTGCCCCACTTCAGGCGGATTTCCCCCTCTCCTTCTCCACCTTCCCGTGTCAAACACAAACCCGACATCCCAAGCAGCTCTGGCAGGCAGGAGACATAACAGGGAATTGTTTTCTCTGTAAGAAAGTGGGGGGAACATGGACTTCACACGGCAACTGTCACCAATCCGGTGCAGGGAGAGCTCCGTGCCCAGGCCAGGTCACCCCCTGCAGAGGCCCTGGAGACCGTGAGCACAGAGGGGACATTCATAACGTGGCTCCTCTGGTTCCCACTCCACAAAGCTGAATATTGGCCAGGAATGGGCTTTTCAGTGGCAGTGGAGCAGGATCAAGGAGGGGGGGCTTGCCTTCACCCCTTGGATGGCTGCTAAAGCACCTGCCTCTCCCTGACACACATTCTCTGTGGGATAATGTATTCACATCCATCCCTTGGGCTCATTTCCCTTTCCAGCTCCGCAGCCATCCCAGTGTGGGGATTTATCTGTGGCAGCTCAAATCCTCCCCTTGCAAACAGTCCCTGCCCAGTCCAGGGCGGGCTGGGACTTCTCCAGGTTGTTTATCCAGCCAGGTATGCAGGGTACAGAGCACAGGAATGCCAAGGAGGGAACTGGAGCCCCACCAGAGCCACCAGCAGGCAACAAAAGGGCCTTTCAGAGGGGCATCTGATGCCCTGCTACGTGCAGAGGTGCCAGGGGCTCTCATTATCCTGCCTTAGAAATTGCTCATTACCCTGCTTTTTCCTGCTCAAAGGTGCTCAATATGTATGTTAAAGTCACCAGGGGAAGCCTAGACATGTTCCTGGATTCCTCCAAAACTTTCCAACAGTGAGCCAAAAGCACTGCTCCAGGTGACCCCTGGATACCCACAGTGGGATGGCTTGTCCTGGAAGGGGTAAAGCCCATCCCTGGGAGTCAGGCGAGTAGAGCCACCAGCCTGCATGTTTATATTATACTATATTGCACTATATTATTACATTACAAGGCCATGGAGTGACAGGACAAGGTGAAATGGGTTCATACTGGCAGAGTGTAGATCTAGATTAGATATGAGGAAGAAATTCTTCCCTGTGAGGGTGGTGAGGCCCTGGCACAGGGTGTCCAGAGGAGCTGTGGCTGTCCCATCCCTAGAAGTGTCCAAGGCCAGGTTGGGTGGGGCTTGGAGCAATCTGGGATAGTGGAAGGTGTCCCTGCCCATGGCAGGGGTGGGATGAGATGGTCTTTAAGGTCTCTTCCTACCCAAACTATTCTGTGATTTGATGATTAATAGAGTTAACAGCAAATTAACACCAGAAATATAATATATTTATAACTATAATATATAATGGAACATGGCAGGGCCCCAGCTTTGCCCCCAGGATGAAAGCCCATCCCAGCCTGCTCCGTGATGGGCTCCCTCAGATCCCATTCCCAGCCCACACGCACTGGTCTGTACTTTTCTCTCTCTTCCTCATGCCTTAGTTTCTACACCCCACTTTAGAGTCCCTGCCGGGGCTGCAGGCTGGGAACCTGCCATGCAAGTGGGAAAAAAGAGGAAAAGCAGCCAATTGGGAGGCATTTCTGCACGCTCCCGGTGGGAGGGTGCGACCTGCCAGCATCTCCTGAGGATCCGGTGTCCCCGGGGCTGCCGGGACCTGGCGGTTCCGGCACAACCAGTTCAACCACCGTGCCAGGTCACCGTCTGCCGCTGCGAGCGCACGCACGCCTGCAGCTGGAAAACAGCGTAAATAAAGCCACTGCGTTAACAGTAATAACAATAAATAACCTGCTGCTTCCTCCTGGAGCTGCTCCGGGGGCTGCTGCATCCCGTCAGTGAAGCTCTGGCTTGGGCAGGACTTGGGAATAGGAGGCCCAGGGCTTGAGGAGAACAGGGCTGGAAGAGAAGAGCTATGGTGGTGTCGTGCAGCTGGTTATTTTAAAGAGCTGAGCAGAGCTGAATGTAGCTGTTCAAAATTAGGAGCAGATGGTGAATGAGGGCTTGTGCCCAAGAACAGGAAAATGCTGGGAAATCAGTCCGTAGCAGTGATAAAACTCCAAGGAAACCTTCTTACCTGGATATGAGGCCTTATCGCAGCTCCAGTGTCCCGGTCGGATGGAGCGGAGCCGCTTGCTCTGTGCTCTGCTGGTGCTTGTGTCAGGTCAGGGCAGTGGGACGGTAAAGACAGGGACTGAAGTGGGGACAGCTGCAGGGACAGTGGCAGAGCAGGATGTCCCAAAGGGTGTCTGCAGTGAGGGACACCCTCAGGCACTGCTGCAACCCTGGGCTGCGCAGGCGACGACTCAAAGATGTTTCCAGTGTTGGCTTTGTACATACAAAGCAGCACCAGTAGAAAACTCCTCCAGGGAAAACACTGAAAACAGGTGAATTTATGATAGGCACATTTCCAAATTTTCAGCAGTCCTGAGCAATCAACAAGCAGCCTCAGCAGCAGCCCTTGACACCAGCTTTTGGGCAGATACCAGCATCACCCACACTCTGTGACCAACCCCATGCCAAGCCCCACCAATCTCCTGATGATTTATTCAGCTATTTGGTGTACACTGGTTTAGCTCTTTATCACCGAAAATCCAGCCTGCGGAGATCACCAGCTAAAGCCACGGGGTGAGTCAGTGCCAAGGCAGGAAATGTCCCAGACTCACCCCTGTTTCCTGCTGTGACCTCTCAGCCCCATTCCTGACCCATAGGTTACCAGTGCAAGGCTGTGGCACGGCAGGTCAGCACAGCTTCTGCTGTAATGTCACCCAGAGATGATGCCAGGACCAGCACAGCTGGGTTACACACCATGAAAGGGTGCTGGGGATATGGGGTGTCCCCTCTGCGGGGTACCCCGGCCAGCCCACACAACAGCCCATGCCCTGATGCGGCGTTGGGATATTTGCCTTTCTCAGTCTAAAGTCCTCGCCAGAGAAAAGGCTCTGCGAGCGTCTGCACAGCAACGTGCGCGGTGCAAAGTGCACCAACGCGGGCGATCACACCTCAAACAAACACACCGGGGGCGTGGAAACTCGGGCACTGCTCACACGGTGGCAGCAGCGCAGCACGGTGCGGCAGCAACCAGCATGGCCGGCATGCAGCAGGGATGAGGCTGGTATGGGATGCAGCAGGGATGCAGCAGGAATGAGGCTGGTATGGGATGCAGGAGGGATGAGGCTGATGTGAGGGGGATGCAACAGGGATGAGGCTGATGTGAGGGGGATGCAGCAGGGATGCAGCAGGGATGAGGCTGATGTGAGGGGGATGCAGCGGGGATGAGGCTGATGTGAGGGGGATGCAGCAGGGATGCAGCAGGTATGAAGCTCCTGCAACCTCCACTGCCAGGGAAGTGCCAGGTCAGGGGGGACAAAACCAGGAAGAAGACCCCCCACTTCAGCCCAGGACATCACAGGCACAGGGAGTGTGGCCCCTCTGCTTGCCGTGGCTCTGGCACAGGAGGTGACACCTGTGTCTCCCTACACAGGGTCTGGTGTGGCACCCACGGCTCTGCCATGTTCCTGGCTCCCAAAGGGCTCCCAAAGCTTTTAAAACCACGGATGGGATGGATGAGCACCTGCACCCCACCCCATGAACAAAGGACAGCACTAAATCTTAGCAGGGAACCGCTCCAAGCACAGCAAATCCCACCACGGTCTAGTGTTTGGCCACGCTCAGCCGTTACCCTTAAATGTCACCTTTAATTCCCATTAATGCTGGATTCCAGCTGCAGGTGAGAGTTGGAGAGCCAGCTGGCTTCTCCTGAGTTTTTCCTATTTTTCTTTGCTCCAGCTCTCCCCATTTCACACTATGGTGGCTCTTACCTGCTCTGCAGCTGCTCCCAAACCCAGGAGGCTGCTTCTGTTGGAAAAAAACAGAAGAAAAGGTACCTCTCTTGATCTCTTGATCTGTACCCTCATTATGGGCTTGAAACTCATTCCAGGTTGCTTGTGCTCCAGCCTGCAAACACAGCCATTGACCCAAATGGCATCAGGCCCCACTGGAAGTGCTGGCACAGCCCTACAGGTGACCAATGTCTTCTGAATAGTAGTAACAAGTCATAATTTATCAACCTGTACATAGGTAACAATAATTTATCCATTAATAGAAGTCGGAGCACAACACTTCCTGATTTCTCCCTCCCTCCTGGTGTTCTCGATCCTTCTCATTATAACTTCCATATCTGAGGGGTATATCTGGCTGTTCACCCCAAATCCGTACTCACCTTAAACCCTTGAAATCCCCATTTCATGCGGATGCAGATGGTCCCAGCCTCCTGGCAGCATCATTTCATCCAGGAGCAGGCATTTGGGTGGCAGCTGGTCCTGGGAAAAGCTGGTCCAGCCTTCTCCTGCATCCTCCCATCACCCTGGAGCCCCCCAAATTCACGTGGCACCCTGGGTGTCCTGCACCCTGGTGACACAACAGAGATGCCAACACCAGTCCAGGCTCTCCAATTAAACCACATGGAGTTCATCCATACTTTAAAATAAGCTTTATTTAGATCTTTTATAATTTTATATTTGCATCCATGCCTTCAAGGATTCTCCCCCACTCACGGGGGGAAAAGTTAAATCTAATGTTACCCATAATTCATATGCTATTTAGCGAAGTTCTCTTTTAAATAAATCATCCTCTTAGTAATTTTTAGAATTATTTCCTAATTTACAAAAAAGCTGAAATGCAAAGGAAACTACTCGATAACAAGGAGATCGCTCATCTGTTCTGGTGGTTTAGAGTTTAAATTATAAAAATGCAAGGAGAACAAAAAAAAAACCAAAACAAAACCCAAAAAACAACAAAATGTATAAAAACGCTTCTCTGCAGAGAAAAGATGCCATGGGGCAAAGCCTGCCCTGCCACCCCAGGAGAGCCTGGGGGGGCTGGTCCCTCTGTCACACCTCCATGGCCTCTCTGCATCATCCCTTGGAATGGAATACACAGCACGAGGGCATCGGTTTAGTCCGGTGATTTAAGACAAAATACCCTTTTTTTTTTCAACCAGGGTGCGTGTATCGGAATTAAGAAAAATAATACACTATTATAGTTCATTAAATAAATCTTAATACATTTTTTTTAAGAGCTTAAAATAATATTGTAAGCATTAAAGCATAAGGTACTTATCTTGGCATAAGCAGAGCGCGGCACGTGTTAGTGGAGAGGGGAAGCGGCTGCCGCGCTGGGGGGTGGTTTGAGGGCATTTCCAAGGGATTTGGAAAAACAAGCTCCACCTGTGCTTCCAAATCATCCCCAGAGCCAGAAAAACCTCCCCAGTGGGGACTCGTACCGATTTCCCCAGCCCCCCTGACGGCAGTAACACCCCAAACTGGAGCGGGGTGGCCGGCCCTATCTGGGCAACGTCTTGGGATATGGGATATCTTGGGATATCACCTTTCCCCTGCTCCCAGCCTGTGCCGGATCCCCCTAAATTTTACTTGAAGCAAAGGGTGAGCCCCTCTAAAAGCAGGGAAAAACAGCGGGCAAAGCTCCCAGCAGCCGGCCCCATCTGATTTCCCAGCACGTGTTCAGGTTTGCGTTTTCCAAGGCGTTAAGTGCTCCTGGGGCAGCCGAGGGAGCCCGGGGTGGGGGGTCCACGGCTCCGACACCCCCAATTCCCCCCGACAGCAGCTTCCCAGGACAGTACAGTACAAACACCCCCTTCTTCCTCCCCCGCCCCATCCCAACCGACGTGGAAAAATATAAAAATCCCAAAACTTCTGCAATAATTTAGTTAGAATAGCTCCTCTGGGTTTGTGCAAATAAATTAAAACAACTAAAAAGGAACGTTAAAACACTTATTTCCAGACCGGCAGGCGTAACAACCAGCCCGGGTCGCCTCCGCGGGGCTCGGCCAGGAAGACATCACAGCGAAGGAGATTTTCTTGTTGTTGTTTTTGTGTGTTTTCTCTCTAAGATCCCTCAGCTGGGCAGGTCCTTCGTCCCCAGGCAAGGACATCCCGTGGGCTGGGCTCCGGAAAACAGCGGGTTTCGGACAAGAGACGTCACAAGCACAAAGTGCACAATATTTCTGGTATTTACAGAGACACAGCAGTCCTTCAAGTTTCAAGTTTTGTCAAAAGAACAAGAAAAAAGAACAGAAACCCCACCCCCCAAACCAAGAACAAAACCCCAACCCAAACTGACAAACTGAAGCGACAACAAAGGAGTTACCAGGATGGAAAAAAACCAAAAAAACATGGAAAAAAGGGGAAAAAACTGAAGTTACGACACAGCTGCATCGCTCCCAAGACAACAGGTAACACGTCCACAGGCGGGACGGGGATGTGGGATGTAGGATATGTACATGTGCGGTGCCGGGAGAGGCTCCGGCGCCGTCACCAGTCCGCGTCCTCCTCGATGTAGTAGTCAGGGGCCGTCCCGTCGAAGAGCCCGGGATCGAGGGACTTGCGCTGCTTCCCCCGGGCAAACACCCTGGAGATGGAGCCAAAGCCCATCTTCTCTTTCTTCTTTTTCCGTTTTTGGTCTTCCAGGTCTTCTAGAGACTGTGGGAGAAGACACAAGTTTGGGCCACCAGCTTTTCCTTCACCGCTTTTCCCCTTCACTCACATCACGGATGATGGACCATGTGGTCCCAGTCCCAAAAAATATTTGCATCCAGATGCCACAAAATATTTTCCTTCACATCTAAAGTAATGTTAATATCCTGGACAAAAATACAGTAATATTCCTGAAACCTGTGTGGTGGAATTTGCAGTGAAATTGGGCCCCCTCTCCACATTTATGGGATTTTGGCCTCTTAATTCAACTGGATCAGGATTCCAGCTCCAGGAATAAATGGTCAGAGCATCTGTCTGGATTGCAAAAATATCCCAATGCTTTAGCGCCAAATACAGAAGAATAACCTGCTTTGGCTGGGCCTTATAAAAATCAACACTGCGATAGGTCTGAGCTCAGTAAATGCCTAAGGCATTACCTGGACTTTGGGGCAAATTATGGGAATATGAGACATCCCAGACTTACAATTCAGGATGACTTCCATTCATCCCAAATCAGTGCCTATGACCCCCCCGCCACCTTCAAGTACTTTCTAGCACAGGAGGGGTCTCACAAGCAGGATTTGAGAGGATCTGTGCCCTACCTGTACGATTGGATTGTGCAAGTTCTTCTGTACCGGTCCGGGACTGTCCCCCTAGGGCACAAGGAGAGGGATCCATTGAATCAACCCTGACACAGCCTGAGACCATCCACCCCCGTGGCAAAAGGCAGCATGTTCATGCAGCTGAACCGTGGTGGGGCTGGGATAACCCCCAGGGCATCAGCCTTCCAGGTCAGCCAAGCCCCAAGGTGCCCCCCACTCCAAACCCAATGCTGTTTTGGGAAGTGGAGGCCCTGCAGAATCCCTGGAGCCCATCTCCGTAAAGCAGGGCACCACAGCCCCCGCCAGGCAGGGCCTTACGTTGCAGAGCGAGTGCGTTCGATGCCGGGGCGAGTTGATGTCGCTCGGCGTGGACGACCGGTCGCCCTCGGCCGCGGAGGCGTCGGAGATGATGGACGGCTGCCGGGAATGACAGGGGCTCACTCTGACCGCTGGCAGGCAGGGGGAAAACACGGAGTTAACACCAGCAAAGCCCCTGACGCACTCCCAAGAACATATCTGGGGGGGTGGTTTAGACCAACTTCTTTCCTCCCCAGAAGGGGTTTGGCCCTGAGAACCTGCCCGTCCCGATCCATGGGGTGCCCACCTTGCCGGTCCGCCGAGTGCTGGGGGTGTGAGTGGTAGAGGGTCTGCTGGCTCTGCCGGATGGCAGCGGTCAGCGGGAGGTCAGCCTGCATCACCCACTCCTGGTTGCCGTTCAGCACCGTCTCGCCTGGCATGGCCAAGGAATGGCGCTTGGGCACGTCCTTGGTCAGCGTAGCCAGGGACTGCTTGGCCTGGGGAAGGACACAGAGGTGGTGGTGATGGAGCGGGAAAACCATATGAACATCTCCTGGAGCAGCAGAACAAGCGGCAACACACTGCACACCAAACCCACCCTCCCCTGGGCAAGCAAGGATCCAAACTGTGCCGCTCCCCATGCCAGGGATATCGAGTTATTTTTGAGTGATGTTCCCTGTGCCAAGGGTATCAAGCTCCTTCTGAGAGATGGATGCATTTTTCCTCTCCGTATTGCAGTAGTGCAACCACTGCAGCACTCAGATCTGTATTAATTATCCAGCTCACCATGGCCAGCTCGGCCTCCAGCTCCTTCATGCGGTTGTCCTTCAGGTCGAGCTGGGAGCGGAGGGCGCTGGCGTGGTCCGTGGCTTCCTTGGCCTGCCGCCGCAGCTCCCACTTCTCCCGCTCCAGGAGGTCCTTCTCCTTCGCCAGGGCTTTCACTGCGTCCTCGCTCTCCTGCTGGGACAGGGGGTGGCCATCAGGAAGGGAAAATGCACGTGCTACTAAAAATCCCTCTGTCACAACCCCCTTGGGGACCACCCAACCACAAGCAGTATCTCCAGGTGTCACAAGAGCCCTGTGCTGGCAGGAATGCCAACCCTTTTTGGGGAGATCCGGAATGCAGCCGGTCCCCAAAAAGCAGCGCTCACTGTGCACCTGGCTAAAATTACATCAAGTTCCCCAGATCTGGCTCTATTTCCTCCAGCATGTATTCAACCTTAACCTGCTGCGATCCATCCCAACTCCAGCAGAGTCCAGCTGGGGCTTTAGTGGGATTTTGCCTGACTACAAACCAGGTTTCACACTCAGCCTGCTGCCAGCCCTCTGTGCCACGAGACCATGCTGCTGGGCTCTGCACTCACTTTCCTGTGCTGTTCGTAGTTCCGGATGAAGTCCCGGAGCTGCTCCTCTCGGCTCTCCAGCGTGGCGTACAGCTGCTGCATCTGGCTCACCAGGTCTGTCTTCTCCCCCTTCAAGCGCTTGCGGTCGGCTTTCATGGCTGTGGGAGAGAGGATGGCTCCAGCATGGGGGGCATGGCAGCCCCTTGACTCCATTTCTTTTATTCTCCAAGGAAAAAGCACCAAAATTACAATCCCGGGGCCTGGGCTGGGAGAAGACGCCCAATTCACCCCCATCACTGCACCCCTCAAAATGCCCATCACGTCACCACTGTGGCTCCTCACCACTGCCCATCCTCCAAGGGGCAGCTCAGACCCTGGAAAAGGAGGTTTGGGAGCAAAACTGCTGCCTCAGCCTCGGGGCCTGGCGCAGGAAAACCTGCTGCTCCCTTTCCAGGATAAATAAACCACAACCGGTTTATTTTTAGCAGCGAGGCGGATTCCGGCAGCGCTCCCACGAGCCCAGGGCATGGCTCCCTGAGCGTCCCCTTCCAGCTCTGTGATGCTGTGTCAGGATGAGGGGATGGAGCAGAGGCACTGTGGGGTGTGATGGGTGTTTGAACAGCTTTGAGAGGAACGCAAAACCTTCATGTTTTCCCTCCTCATTGCACCAGTGAGGGATGCTCGCTGACCAGCAGCCCCAGGAGAGCTTCGGAAGGCTGGCAGTCCCAGGAGAAATCTCACAGAAACCTCACGTAGGACAAGGAGTTTTGGTCATTTCTGTACATTAATGCTTTACCCAGTACTGAACCTGGTCCTTGGCAGTGCTGCAGAAGTGCCCTGTGGCTCCCTGCTCCAGATACACCCCACCCCACCAAAATAATGCCCAGTTTAGGAATCAGATCCCAAATATTTCATTATATATTCCTGCTTTTCCACTCTGAGCAAGTGCTGCTCCTGAGGGAGCGGGATGCTATGAAACGCCCTCTGCCCCTCCAACTCTCCCTGCATTCATCATATTGAATCACTGAGTCTTGCAAGCTGTTGCTTGTATTATAAAAAAATCCTAAATGCCCCCAAAGTCTCCAGAAAAAAAGAAACAAGCCCAAAGCCACCAGGGGCTGTGTATAGAACACAACCTGCCAGAAGATGATGCAGCATCACAAGTGGGACCTTCTCCACGCGCACATCCAACCTTTTCCCATCAGATTACAGAAATCATGGTGGGTGTTTCAGCCTGTGCTGTGTTTTCTGCTCCCTGTAATGAATCACTTCATCTGGGGGTTTAAACTGCACTGTAAGGTGCCTCTGGGCTCCTCTCAACACGTGGGGGATAAAGACAATGCAAGAAATACAAGGAAACCACGACCGTGGCACTCTGAAAGGGGAATTAATTTCCTTCACGCTCCTTTGGCACCCTTGGCTTTGAGCCTTTGCCTTCCCCCAGCTTAGGGGAGCTCTGCTCCCAGCCTCCTCTGGCTGGGAACCCTCAAAAAGCATTTCCACCTGCGTGTAAGCAGGGAGAGCATCATTATTTAATGTGCAGTGAAGCCCCCAGGCACCCTCTGGCATAATAATCTGGTAACATGGATCACCCAGCCCCGCAGACGTGCTGGAATAGACCCCAAAATCAGGGCAGCCCCCCCTATCCAGCTCTGTGCAGCTCCCACATCCCACCCCAGCTTGTCACTACCGCAGTCTCGAGAACTGGTTTACTCAGGTGTGAACTTCTGTGCACTGGTTTTACTCCACTTTTTTTACTATTTCTTACTCTAAGGGTGTGCTGGGAAGATGAACGATAAAGCAAGTGCTTGGACTGGAGCTGTAAGGAAAGGAGGGGGTTTGCAGGTGAGAGGAGAAAAAGATGGGGAAAAAAGTCAGACTAAATAGTGGAAGAAGACGGAGATGCTTGGGACTGTAGAGATTTTTATCTGTTATCGGTTTTTATCCAAGAAATTAAACTCTTTGGACCAACTATTCTGCCATTAAGTGATGAGACAAATCAGAACACAGAAAACCAGAAAATGAGGTAGGAAATGCTGCAAAAATTCACATTGTCCTGTGACAAGGCGCTCTTGGGACTCTTCCTCGCCCACTTCAATGAACACGACTCCTCCTGGGACAACTCAGCCCCTTCCGACACCAGGACTTCCCTTACTTTTTTCCTATCTTAGGAAATTACTACAGAAACCCTCCAAAAACAATCACAACAAATCCATGTCTTTGAAAAAGCCCTTTCCCACTGCCTGTGTGTACTTAACCACCACCTTCCACTGCCCAGTTCTTTCACAGGAACTAAAAACTTGCTAAAAGAGAAACATTAATGATGAGTTGACTGAGCCATACTGGGGTGAGATCCAGACCCCACAGTCACATATATATCTATACATGTAAAATTTAATTTCCTCAAGGATACCGTGAGGCTCTTATAAAAGTTTAAGCCACATTTGCCAATCTCTGATGCTGGAGGCGACAAAAGACTCCTAATGAATTTAATTAAATAGTGAGTCCCCTATAGCATACAAACTCCTTTAATTAGTGGCAGCGTTCATGGCCCTTAAAGATTTACAGAAAACACTTAATCACTTGCCAATAAAAAAAAATGCTCTGAAGTACTGCTAGAAGAAGGGTAACTATCTCCCAAGGTTGAATATATATTGATATACTAATATTTACCAATATTTATGCCAGTGTATCAGTATTACAAGAAGATTATGAGGTTTGGGTATTGAAAGACCAGATTTTTTCCTATTAACCCAACAGGACAATTTACCATTTGTTTCATTTCATATTTGAGAGATTTGCTGAAATTAACACACTTTTTTTCCTCCCCTCTATTACTCTCCTTCCTCCAAGACCGATTAGCTCCTAAGCTTAAAGAAGATTTATCAGTCATCTGAGAACTTCATTCCAAACCAAATTAATAGGAAATTAATTGAAAAAGGCAGGAGAAAAATAAAAAGTGAGGCAGAAGTGAGCTGTGAGGGCTGCCAGCAGCTCCTGGACCGAGCCCCACTTGCTGCAGCAGCTTAATTCGTCCTTAGCAAACAAGCCCAGCTAATTACTCGGTCGGGAAAATGAGCCTTTGCAATCCATGGCCAGCCAAGGAGGAATAAAGCAGATTTTCCCTGGCTATTGGGGCCATCTGAGGAGGTGAAATAGTTTTTCCTTTAATCTGATGATCCAGGGCCAGGTTTCTGTATCCCAAACCCCCACAAGTATCCAAATAAACTCCCCCAGCCCACTGGCACGGTGGGCTCTGGCCAAACCTCTGACCTCTTCACAAACCCAAGAAAAGAAGCAAGAAACCCTAAACCCAGATGCTGAGTGGAAAGTACTTCTCTTACTTGCATTATTAATCTTCCCCTCCCCCCGCAAGCACACAGCAGAAGGAGAGGGGGGACCCATCAGCTGTCCTCGGACTCGGCAGCTCAGCACCGGCCTCGGCAGCAAGGGATGGGGGAGACGGGTTGGGATGCGCTGAGTGAACCCCCCAACTCTCAGCACCATCCCTGCCTGCACCAGGTCACCCTACGCTCCCGTTATTTGAGCTTCCACCTCCTGCCACTCGATCCATCCCTCGGTCCTTTGGGAGAAGAACGCTGGACACGGAGACGTAACGGGACCGGCTCCGCGCTGGGCTCCTCCTGCAGCCAAAACAATTAAAAACCCACCCCCCCAGCGCCTTTTATTCCCAGCTCTACGTGAAGAGCCAAAATCCAGTCATTCTGCTGGAGAGGCACAGCCTTGTCTGGGACAGCAGCAGGGCTGGAACCACCCAGTGATGCCACCACTGGAAGTGTCACCACCCTGTGGGCCCCAGTCTGATCTCACCATGCAATAGCTTCCAGCTCGGAATTAGCTCCTATATCCTAAACCCAGACATCTTCCTGGGAGAGAAATACTGCCTTTCCCCTTTGAAATTAATAACATCAGATTAAGGGGATATAAATTATAGAACATCCTGATGTGGAAGGGATCCACAAGGATCACTGACGTCCAGCCCCTGGCCCTATGAGGTGGAGGCCGCACCATCCAGCCGAGGTTCCCTTGGAGGATGTATGAGTAACAATTAGTTTGTGTACCTTGATAATGTGGTATTAGATGAAAAACTACTGTTTGAACCACAGAAGCAGCATCTCTGCCTAGTTTCACATCCCTGGGATGAGGCAGCAGAGCCCAGACACAAACCAGGGCACTGGCAGAAGATGCACCACACCCCTGAACTCCGAAGAGCAGCTTCCCATGACTCCTATCCACTTCCAAGTCCTTCTCTCACCCCACACAATGTGAATTTTCATGTCAGGAACAAAAAAAGAGCTGACTTTATCACTTACTGAATCACACACTTATTTTCTAATGCAGGAAAGGGCATCCTCGGGGAGCACTGCTGGAACCCCAGCGATGCCCTGCACAACAGGCATGGGAAAACCCATCCTGTCCCATTAACATTTACTGAATTTCTCCTGTTTCTTCCTCCCAGCCATGAAATCCAATATTGTCACCATGACTAACCCATAAAATCGGGATCACAGTGCTACTCCTTGCTTTGTAATTAAAGAGGCACGTGCGGTCCCCAGGCGCAGCCGTCACCATCAGGAAGATCTCGACGTTGGAAACGTTGGCGTTCCGTGGTGCCAGGCAGAGGCAGCACTCACTCCTGGTTGTGTGGAGGTATGGAGCAGGCAGGAAATTAGAGCCCAATGTCAAATTTCAGGAAAAAGTCAGGTGAAGCAATTCTCCTTGGGGGAATTTACCCGGTGACAGCCAAGGGCTTTCCGAACCTGACCCAGCAGTCAACAAGGTGGTCAGTGACTTCTGAAAACTTAACTTCTTCAAATGAGAACAGGTTTTCTGTAGAGATCCATGTCCTTATGGTGGAGATGGCTTCCCTGGCTGGGTCCATGGCTGGGACATCCATCTGCCAGGACATCCATCCAGTGGGACACCTGTCTCCTGGGATGTGCCAGATCACACATCCTTCTGGGACATCCATCTGATGCAACCCCCATCTTCTGGGACATCCATCCACTGGGACACCTGTCCACCCATTTCTTTGCTACCCACCCCCTCCTTGCAGCAAGTTGAGGGTGCTGTGGATCTCTGCAGGAGGCGTTCCCCAGCCCAAATAC
This sequence comes from Oriolus oriolus, assembly GCA_013400235.1. Taxonomy (NCBI): domain Eukaryota; kingdom Metazoa; phylum Chordata; class Aves; order Passeriformes; family Corvidae; genus Oriolus; species Oriolus oriolus. The sequence continues at coordinate 30,385 of VXBT01012645.1, forward strand.
TACTCCTGGTGAGTCACAGCTTTGACCTGAAGGTGAGGGAGGGAGAAAATCAGGCTACAACCCATTTGTGGAGCAGACATGAAGTTGGTTCACGCCTTTCCAAGCAGCAGGGAAAGCCAGCCCGAGGTTTCTACCCTGGCACTCAAAAAGGAAACAGAAACCAGGTTTGCTCTCCGCGTGATAACCCCGCAGGCGAGCTCCAGCATATGGGACAAACCTCCCCAGAAATGGGGTTTCTGCCATTAGCCCACACGCTCATGGATGTCACCCAGCCAAGAGGCTCCTCGAGTCCCCCAGGCGCTTGGGCACGGTCCCTGCCCGCAGCAGGACCAGCAGTAATAAAGCTGTCTGCAACTTCTCCCATCAGGGATTTCCACATCAGAAATCCAGACCACATCCACACCTTTCCAGCCAGGACAGGGGAATAATAACTGCATTAATGCTGGAAGCACAGTTCAGAGTTCCAGCTGTGGCAGAAGTGGAGAGGGCAATAGGATGTAGCACTATGGGATTTTAATTGGATGTTAATGGATTAAAAAAAGCGCAAGAGATGGAATTAGCCCAGGAAAAAGTGGAATAAAGATGCACAAAGCACATGCTGACAGAAAGAAAGAAACTGGTCGAGTTGCTCTTGCAGAGTGTGCCATGCTGGGCCAGATCCCTGCTCCTTCCCTCCACAGCAAGGACGTGTTAGCATGGCACAGAGAAGATGCAGCACAGGCTTATCAGCTTTATCCCTGTGCCAAATGCTGTTGGGAAGGGCTGGAAAAGCACCTCCAAAGGGGGCCAATGAACCCACCCTCCATGAGACCATCACAAACCAAACCCTCTGTGGCTGTGCCAAATAAAGGCTCTTAAAAACTGCTGGAGCTCGCAAAGACAAACCCGACCAGCAAACCCTCTCTGCTTCCCTCTGCAGCATGGCCCGGCGAGCCAAGATCCATCTGAACCAGCTGCGCTGCACTTCCAGGCTCAGAGCCAGCAACGATGACAGATTTCCATATAATTTATCTGCTAATGACATTCCCCAGGACCCACCATGGATCGTGGGCTGCTGCAGGCGAAGGGCTGCTGCAGGCGCAGGGATGCTGCAGGCGCAGGGATGCTGCAGGCACAGGGATGCTGCAGGCGCAGGGCTGCTGCAGGCACAGGGCTGCTGCAGGCACAGGGATGCTGCAGGCACAGGGCTGCTGCAGGCGCAGGGCTGCTGCAGGCGCAGGGCTGCTGCAGGCACAGGGCTGCTGCAGGCACAGGGATGCTGCAGGCGCAGGGATGCTGCAGGCGCAGGGATGCTGCGGCCAATGCTGCTGGATGTGGGGCATCCTTTGGTGAGAATGTGGGGCTGGGGATGCAGGGATGCAGGCTGTGAGGAGGGAGCTGCTCTTGAGAGGTGCTCTCTGGCTGCAGGACACAACTGACACAGATCTCTAAACTCCAGGACAGCGTGGCCAAGTTTCCCTGTGCTCCTGGCACGGCCTTATCCCGCAGTTCCCTACTCCAGAGCCATGATTTCCCCAGTGTGTCTGTCAGCAGATCTGTCTCCCCTGGCAGAACCAGGCACCAGGCGCCATTTTTCCTCCATTTTTGGCTACATTTCTCTATGGACAATTTTTCACGGAAAGGAAAAAGGATTTTTTTCCCCTCCAGCTGCTGATCCCGTTTTCAAGTTATCTGCCTCAGTCACTGTTGCCAAGCCTGCTCTGCTGCCCAGAGCCTCCAGCCCAGACAACTTTCCCAAAAACCACAAAAGCTTCTCAATATTGCATGACAAGGAAGGAGCACCAACTGAGAAAAGCTTCTTGCTATGTGCTCATCCAAGTGCCAGCTGAGATTCTCTCTTCCTAGCCACCACACCTGCAGAGAAGTCCTGGAAAACCAAGCTCAGAGGCTCAAATAAGGGCAAATAAAAGCCCAATAAACCCCCAACATTATATTCCATAAATACAATTTTCAAGCCAAACTCACTTTTTCTCTGGACTATCCTCCACAGAAGCACATATGACCTCACTGTACCTTCTTAGATGATTTCTTACTCTTATTTTTTTTTGTAACCAGTATTATAATAGTTCTGCTTTTCTGCATTTTGCATTTATCAACACTTCCCCCCTGCCCCATTCACACAGAGCAAATATTCCCTCATTAAGGTTTTTCTCCTCCAATTACAGTTCTATAAACCCAAAGCATTTCCTGCTGCTGGAGGCTGCACCGGTGGCTTGGGGGGAGGCAGGATTTTGGAGGTATTTTCACTGTTGCTGATACATAGGGATGTTTTTGTAAATCAGAGAGTGATAACATAAAATTTTCTGAAATCCCTTCCCCAAATACTGACTCAGCCCAATTCCCTGCGCCTCCGAGCATCTCAGCATCCCGGACAGGGGGAGATGCAGAGGCCCCACAGCTCCCCACGTGCTGCTCAGCCTCTGAGCCTGAAAACTTTTGACAGCTTCTCCTCATAATCCGCAAACACGAGCTGACAAGTGCAAGTTATACTCGGTATGTTGGGGATTTGAGATGATATTTAGAGCCGCGGCGCTGCCAGGGTTTGACGCGTGAGAGCTTTCCCTGCTCAGGATCATCCCCCGGCTCCAGCTAACGAACCATCCTGCCTGGATTTATTGTCAGCTTGGTTTTAGAGTGGAAAAGCTGCAATGTTGTATTTTGCTCCACACACCACAGTCCCGGGGCTTGCTGTGCTGGTGAGGGAGGGAGAGGACGGCCCTGACTGCCACAAAACCCCCAAATGCAGGCATGAAGGAACGGGGAGACCCTGCACGGCACCTGGAGGTAACTCCATGCGGGACAAGGAAAGTTGCAGTCACCAGGAAACTCGCTGCTTCCCTCCTACAAGTCTGAGGGGCTCAAATCCAACCCACCCCCACCTCCAGCTGCATTTCATCTGCTGCCTTGGCTCTACTCTACAGCTGTGGAGGAATTCCTTTGCAGTGCTGCAATCAGCCCTCACATCTCATTTCCCAGCCCAATGGTGCACCCCAGTCCCTCCCAGCTCCACACCACCCCTTGGTGGGGCAGGAGAGCAGGGGCGTCCCGGGGACACCAAACCCCCTCCAGGAGCGCCTGGTGAACGCACTCTGCAGAGTCCAAGTGAAAAGGATGGCTTTTCCTTTCCTCATTAATCAGCTTTTTGAAAGCTTAGGGTGTCGGGGAGAGGTGCAGCAGAGGGAGGTGCAGCCCTTACCCTGCAGAGCCTCCTTGGCACGCGCCAGCTCCTGCTCCTTCTGCGCCAGCTGCACCTTCAGCTCGGTGGCCGAGAGCACCTCTGGGGACTTGCTGCCGTGCGTCTCCTCCAGGTCCTTCGTCAGCATTTCCTTCATTTGCCGGAGCAGGTGGACCTCCTCCTGCAGCTGGGCCACCTCCTCCCGCAGCAGCGCTGGAGGAAGAGGAGACACAATGCGAGGAAGTGAGCGACGGCTCCCGGCACAGCCCCGCGCCCCCGCTGGAAACTCAAACCCCGGGGAAACGCTGCTGCGGTGGCCCCTCCCTGCTGGCAGAACTGCTCTGCACAGCCCAGAACCTGCACCACTCTGGGAGCAGAGAGAGAGGAAGAGGGATGTGATGGGAAGGCACCAGGAGGGAGAGGGGGAGCCTCTGCTGGGTGATGGCTTCTGCATTACAAAAATAAAAATAAATGTTAATATGTAGTAATAATAGTAGGAAGAAACCAAGAAGGACTTTCCTATCCATACCACTCACTAACAGGGCTGGGGTCCAGCAGAGTCTCCTGAGCTCCCACACATCTCAGCTCCACTTCCAGCCACCCATGTGCTTAGGGCACACTCAACAAAACCACTGCGAGACTGGAAAAGAGAAGATGATGCTTCCATCTGCAGCCTCAAATCCTGAATTATGCAGATTTACACCCAGTTACTGCTCACTCCTCCAAGAAGCTGCACTGCAGGAGCATCCTGGCAGAACCCAGCCGGGATCCTCTCCACAGCAGGCACTGGAGGAAAGCTCCAGCACCTCGTTTCCTACAGCTGCACCCACTGTTCAGTGTAGCAAAGCGCTTTTCTGCTATTTCCACATTGCACCCATCACCCTTATCCTGCAAAACACTTTGGGGCTGTGCACGCACCGCTGCAATCCTCCACCCGAGTCTGGGTTTGCTTTCCCTCCTCTTTAAAAACAGGTGGAGAAAAGCCCTTTCTCATCCCAGATTGGTTTACTGATTTCATAGAATCATGGAATGGTTTGGATTGGAAGGGACCCTAAAGACCATCCAGTCCCACCCCCTGCAATGGGCAGGGACACCTTCCACTATCCCAGGTTGCTCTAAGTTCAACCTGGACTTGAACACTTCCAGGGATGGGACACCCACATCCTCTTGGGTTGGCATCACGGACATGGGGAGGAAAAATGACCCCCTCAGCACACATATCGCAGTTACCAGAAAAATGAAACAGAAATTAAACCCAAACACCTCCTCTCCAAACCATGGTCGTGTCCTTTCCCCAGTGCCCCCGTGCAGCAGCCAGCCCGGGGGACACCGACTGGACATGGAACACAGGGATTTTCCCCCTTGTTGCTCCTCGGGTCCCTCTGCACGTGCATGGGCCGTTTCCTTTCCGGCACCGCTCGCGGAGCGAGGCCGGGAGGTGACGCCGGCGGCAGGACAGGGAGAGGCGGCTCCCCCCGGCAGCTGCGCCAGGAAGGCTTAAAATCTGCTTCACATACTTGAAATGCTTCCCGAATGAAAGCTGGCAAGGCCCCATTCTGTAAATTATTTAGCAATAAAGTCACTAATGAGGAACAGTCGAGCTCCGGGCTGGGGGGTTTGGTGCAGCCCGAAGTGCTTTCTTGAAATCCGTGCAAAAAGCAAGAACTGGAGGCGGCCAAGGCCAACAGGATCTTCCCTAGGGATGGGAGAAATGCAGCGTGTCCCCTCCAGCCTCTGGGAACACTGAGAGGATGTGAGGGGCTCACACATGGTGGAAGATTTAGAGTGCAAAACCCACCCAGTGCCTTCCCCAGCCACAAAAAGCCCCCTGCAGCCCCACAAAATACCCCTGGCTGCAACAAATTGATCATTTTTTTTCCCCACTAATAACTCATTTTCACCTTTCCTTACATGCCACTTCACCAAGGGCTATTCCTGAGAAAAAAATTAACCAGCAGATGAGGATGGAGGCAGGGCAGCTCGCACAGGGGTGACGGATCTGGATGGATTCCTGCAAATTGCAGCATTTTGGTGGGAACCAAGAAAATCCCCATGCAGCAGGAAGTGGTCTGGGAAAGGGAGAGGGGAAACAAGACCAAGGACAGGTAGCCTGGGGAGAATTCTGCAGCAAAGAATTCCAGAGGGGTCCTTGGGCATGGCCCAAGGTGCTGTAATGCACTGTCCAGTGCAGCTCTCCAAAAACACAGCGATCCCCTCTGGTCACAGTTAGAAACACTCAAAAAACTCAAAAGCTTCTCTCCTTCAAAACAGGCAACAAGGGAATTTCATCCTCACTTAGTACTCGGCTCCTGATCCAGGCAGAAACTGCTGAAGGATTAAAATCCAAAATCTATGAGAAGCTACAGATGTAATCTGCAGAGAAGCATGCAGCACCATGCTCCCCACACTGCCGGCTGCAAGCCAAAGCCTACAGAGAACCTGAATTATTGATCAACCATATATCCAAAATTCTTGCTTCTTTAGACATATAATTTGAGATAGACATACATATATATATCTCTGTAGCAAAAAGGATTATGCTTTGCAATATATAGTTATATTTGCTACATATATATTATTATATATATGGCAAAGCCAAATCCGGTTTGAAAATATACATATATATACCTCTCTATATATAAAATTGGAAAGCACAATACATGCAGCCAGGGTTTGATAGGAAAATCCCTCTTTTCAACTCCTTCCCAGGGCTTCTGCCAATGTCATGGAATCACAAACTGGTTTGCTTTGGAAGGGAGCTTGAAGCTCATCTTGTTCCACCCCCTGCCACGGGCAGGGACACCTCCCACTGTCCCAGGCTGCTCCAAGCCCCATCCAGCCTGGCCTTGGACACTTCCAGGGATGGGGCAGCCACAAATTCTCTGGGCACACACCTGTAATGACACTCATGTACAGGACTTCCATCACTCCAATGCTTCCTCTGATATTTTGCCCACCAAAATCACACCAATTTCCCCCCCGCCACAGCACTGTCCGCCCCAGCATGGAGCATCTGCTCTCCATCACTCTCCTCCAAGCTTCCATCCCACCTGTCCAGCACCTCCTGCTCATGAGGGTCCTATGGAGAAATCCTATGTTATTTGCATAATTTGCGTTAGGAGACTCAGCTTGAAAGGGAAATTTTAGCTTCATTTTAAAACAGGGGGGAGAAAACCCCCGTTGCTCTGCCAAGTTTAAGTACCTAAATAAACGACCTGAAACGCGCTGTTTGCAGGCAGCTCTTAGTGATCGCTACAGAAAAGTTCCAATAGCTGGGAAAATGGGGTCAATTATTCAAGAACCTCATTTCAACCTCTGTTTCTTCCACATACAGATGGCTGAGGGAGGGTTTCCATGTGATTCCTCTGAGCTGGATAGAGCTGTACCTCTATTTGAAGCTGCAAAGGAGTTTGAAGTGAGCATCAGCCCTCTCGAGACAGGACCAGGGTCAGTGCCCCTCACAAGGGACCCCACACCCCCCCAACATGATCAGAAACAATAAGGAAAATAGAATATTTTGTAAAGGCTTTTTTTTGCAGCTGACCCTTGCAAATGTCACTATATCAGGGTGCAAAGTTAAATCTGCCATTAGGAATCACCTCCTAAATGCAACAACCTCAATGCAAAAAGCTTCAACAGCACTTTCCCCCCAGTATTTGTGTCCCTTTTAAATTTTCCCTCCTCTTTTTAACCTTTTTTGGAGGGGGGATTGGGTGCCTTCTGTAATTCCTGACTACCCAGAGGAGATGGAGGTTTTGCCTTGCATGGACAAGCCCCATCACTCATTCCAACCCCTTCCAAATCTGCTGCAAGTGGGCAGCGATGAAATTAATGCAGTTTAAACATTTTCCAGACTAACTGATGAAAACTACCATGCCCACTGAAATAATTGGCTGTTAATTATATTTTAGTTGATCACATTAAACTTCCATGACACTGCTGGATTCTGCATCCTTTATGCTTCAACCACTGATTGGTGTTAACAGAAAATTTTTTGGTTTTCTTTTTAATTGTGGTGAACATCTCCAGACAGCATTCGGGGCTGAAGTTTCCACTCCTGCTCCTGCAAATCCCATCTTGGGCTCCTCTGGGCAGCAGACCAACCCTCTATGCAGAAGCAAAGCCCTTTGCTGGCCTTGGAACAGGCATCACTTTAAAGACATCCGTTTAAAAGCCTTTTTTTTCCATGTAACTCAGCTGATACGATTGCTGTACACGCGTTTCTGCCTTTGGAGGGGACATATTAAAAATGGATGCAGAACAAATGACAAGGCTCGTGTGGGTGAATCAGTGTCTCAGGTGAAAGCTGCGCTTTGTGCCGCTTTCGTGAGTTTGATGGTGAGATGGTTTTTGCTTTGCTGGGCACGAGTCAAGGGTGTGTTTTTATCCAGAACATCAGCAGGGTAAATATACATGTACACACACCTCTGTCCTAGGACGGGAAATGCAAGGGTCATAAAGAACATTATTAGAAAAAAAAAAAGGATTCAAGACCTAAGGATGAGCTGAGTTTGTATTTTAAAGAGCATCTCATCACCTCTGGTTTTTAAGTGCCAGTGCTTCCCAGCTTGGCACTTGCCTCTTGCAAAGCTGCAGCAAGCTGGAGAAGGACTTCTGACAAGGGTCTTGAAGTGACAGGACAAGGGGGAATGGCTTCCCACTGACAGAGGGCAGGGTAGATGGGATACTAGGAAAAAATTCCTCCCTGTGGGTGTGGTGAGACCCTGGCAGAGGTTGCCCAATGCAGCTGTGGCTGCCCCATCCCTGGAAGTGTTTGATGCCAGGTTGGACAGCACTTGGAGCAACCTGGGACAGTGGAAGGTGTCCCTGCCCGTGGCAGGGGGTGGAACAAGATGGGCTTTAAGGTCCCTGCAACCCAAACCATTTGTAAAAAGACCCAGCTACTGCCACTGCCCAGGAGTTGCTGGGGCAAAGCTGACACATCCAACCCCTCCCTTCGACACCTGGACAGCACGATGGACTCACACTGGCTCAAAATGAGCCCCTTCTCCACCCCACAGCATCATCTCCTCAAAGGGGTAAGCACAAGGGCCTGACAGTTGTAAACCACCACTTCAGCCCAGTCCTGCAGCGCATCCCAGGCACATCCCCCAGTACCGAGTCTCCTGCAGCACTGTGGCACTCCATGACCTCAGAGGAGCTGCTGGCCACCAGTGCTCCCTCCTGGGTGGGCGCCGGGGTGCTCAGCAGAGCCTCTTGGATTAATAAAATTAACTCTGGCTTTGCACATCCATCTTTTAAATAAGCTTTTATTTCCACCCTGTGCTGCCGGCGCAATGCTGTGAGCAAGCTGTCACACCTGGACACAGGAACAGACAATCTACAAGAATTTCAGGGTAAAGCTTTCACCCAGTGCTGGCAAATCCTTGCAAACACCACTTCTGAGCACTTCCTGAGTTAGACACCAGCTCAGCCTCGGTGTGCCCACACGGTCACAGCTCAGGGACAGGACCTCCAGCCACACATGCCGACCGTGCCCCATCACCCAGCTGGGGCAGGATGGGCAGAGACCACCTGCTTGCCAAGTTACCCCCACGTCCTGGCATTCCCCACCCCAAGAATAAGGGTTGTTTCCACCACGCAGTCCCCCACTCTCTGGTCTGCCCTGGCCACACGCTGGCGGGTGTTCACAGGGGATGTAAGTAAATAAAACCTGACCTAAACCCCTGTGCCCGCTGGCAGGAGGGTGGGCAGAGGGGCTTGGGGGGCACAGGGCTTCGGGGCCAGGCTGGGGGGTGTGGAGGCTGCCAGAAGCACCCACGGCGTAAGAGCCACTGGCTGGTGGGCTGCGACCCCCGCGGCAGCCCCCGGAGCCGGGTCCGAGCCCTCCCCAGCTCCCGGCTCGCTCCAGCTTCTCCGGGAG
>VXBT01012645.1:39733-105942 GCA_013400235.1 Oriolus oriolus
GCTGGCAGCGGCACGTCCCCGCCTTGCTCTCCTCCTGCTCCGACTTCATGGCGGGGCACGGCGGGCCCGGGGGCGGCCGGGGGCGCGGGGGGTCCCCGGGTGGGCGGCTCCGCCCCGGTACCGCCCGGCAGCGCGCGGAAGTGCGGCCAGCGCTACCTGCGCCGGGAATTTGACCTCTTGCCGGTCGCTTGATGTCACGGCTCGGAGGAGTGGCTCTGCCCCGCAGGGCCCGAGGTGAGCGGGACGGGGGCCCCACAACTCTCCCGGAGCCCCGGGGCCGCGCAGGAACCCGCGGCCGGCCGGCGGCGGAAATGATTCCCGCCTGGAATCATCCATCGCTCCCGCCGCTGCCACCCACCGAGCGGGCGGCGGCCCGAGCCACGTCCCGGCCGCTCCATCGCGACCGCTGCTCGCCAAACTCGGCCAGCGCCGGCAGCACGGGGGGGAAACTGAGGCAGGAGGGTGGCAGGATCGGTGCCAGCGCACGGTTCGGGCCAGCTCGTCCTCGCAAGGCAAACGCGTGCAGCGTTTTTTCTCGCAATGCCGTTGTTACATATTTTATATGGGGTGGGGTGAGCAGGGTCACAGCAAAACTCGGCGAGAACGCAGAGACCACCTGCCTTTCTATGATAAAAGCCACGTAAAAATACACCAGAACAACCAAACTCTCTGAAACCCAGCACACTCGTGTAGCTTTTCCATAGAATCATTAAGGTTGGAAAAGACTTCCAAGATCAAGGCCAACCTTTAACCAAATAGCACTATGCCCACTAAACCATATGGCAAAGTGTCTCATCTGCTTGTTTTTTGAACACTTCCACGGATGGCGACTCCACCACTTCTCATGAGGAGCCTGTTCCAATGCTTAACCACTCTTTCAGTGAAGAAATTTTTCCTAATATGAATATTTTTGTTCCCTACAGTCCAAGTGCACTGTTACCTGCCCACACCCTGCTGCCTGGGCTGCCAATTTCCAAGCCCCGCACAGCAGAACCTGCTTTATAAATTGTTTCACCCCACCAAAGTGAAGAAGAACTGAGCAGAAGCCCTTTGGGTTTGTGAACTTTTGCCTGTCTCTTCACTGTTATCCTCACTAGATGAGCACTGCCCAGCCAGCTACTGGCTTGGGGATGCTCTGGAGGCAGCCCCAGCACGCTGCCACCGCACACCTCTTGCTCTGCCCAGGAAGGCAGTGCTTGCACAAAGCTCGGAAAACACAGTCCAAGACAGAAAAATCACCACATTCCACCTCCTAATAGCACTAAGCTTCCGCCAGCCACTGTGAACCCAGCTCCCCCACCCTACACCAGCAGTATCTCAGGCATGGGGAAACTGAGGCACACCCCGCGTCCATGGGCTTTGACGTTTTTGGGAAGTGGGTGACAACATAACTGCGGGAGGCACGAGCTGTCCTGGCTAGGAAGGGATGTAGCCATGGCCACCCGGTACACCCGGGTCAATAAACCAGGCTGTCACCTGCCCCGTGACCCTCCTGGCCTCCCAGTGCGCTGGCGGGCATTGCCCCTTCCCTATCCTGCTACTTCCTCGCCAGCGGCTTGGGAAGGGGAAGGGAGTTGGTTTTGTTGTGGAACAAGTGCTGGTTCTCACTGAACAAACTCAGTGCATGCAGTAGGCTGGCACTGCCACACGGCCGGCCACGGCTCTGCTGCCAGGTGTGTGCTGCCCATCGCCCCGGCCCCTGCCATCACCCACCTCAGCTCCGGGAAGCCCAGGAAAACTCCGCGTCACCTCCCATCGCTCTCTGTTTGCACAACTCCCCTCCCGGGGATCAAGTCGGAGCGCGCCCGTGCCGACTCAGCTCCCGATGCAGCGGGAACGCTGCCACGGCCGGAGCCTCCCCACGCGAGCCGGGAATCACCGCCGGCTTCGGGGCACCTGCGGGTTTAATCCCGCTCTGTACGTAATCCCAGAGCAAAGGCAGCCGTGTAGCTTGGTGTGACCTGCCGCGGCACGGCAAGGTGCTGAGTTGCAGTGCCCCGAACCAGAGCAGAGGGAGGAGGTTCTCCACGTCACAGGAGTTGCACAAGCCCAAAGCTCCCCAAGAGCTCCCCTTGCAGCCTCCTCCCTGGCACAGGGGCCCGGTGAGCGAGCGGGAATGCTGGGCTGGGCTGAGTCCTGACTTCTGCTGACTAATGGTGGCCCGGCAGCATTACTTTACACCCGCAGCACCCGTCCGTGCTGAGACAGCGCAGCTCGGCTGCTCTTTGACCCAGTGATGGACCCGCAAGGATTCCCCTACTCCTTCCTTCGTGATTAACAATCTCTTTGGAAGGCACGCAGAGAAATGGTGCTGCTCAAGATAGCTCATGCCTCAGCTGGGTTTTGTGGTGCCTCCAGGCTCCGAGCACCAAGCGTGTCCCTGTGTCAGGCAGCAGTCGCCCTTTGGCTGTGGATAAACTGGGGCTGGGGTCTTGGTCTCCTCTCCTTGCTCTGGATCAAGCCATTGCTGTGTGGCCAGTGGTGGTCCCTCGCCTTAGCCAGGGGGAAGCTGAGGCCAGGGAGGTATTTCTGTCCCTGGAGTCACTCCCCGTGGATCCTGGCTGCTGCTGGTGCTGGGAAAGGGACAAGCACTGGTGTCAGTGCAGATGGGTCTGGCCCTTCATTCCAAATTGGTTGGCCTCCTTCAGCCCTCCATAGCCAAGACCCTTCTGCAGGGGCAGGAGAGACCCTTCCCACCCAAGCCTCGCTCTGAAGGTCTCTGCAGGCTGATCCAAACTTGACAGCCTCCACCAGAGGACAAACCTGCATCGTGAGTCCCATCCCCAGCTTCCCGGGCTTGAAGGTCTCACCAGGGTTACGGTTCTGAAGCAAGCAGGCTACAGGTGGTCACCACCAAAAAATGTCCCAACTCTGCCAAAAATCCCAACCATCACCCCCCAAGAGCAGGGCCCACCAGAGACTGGCAACAGAGAGTCAAGTTGGGGTCAAAAAGTTGTCTAGCCCTGGCACAGGCTGCCCAGGGCAGTGTGCAGTCCCCATCCCTGGAGTGATTTAACAGACATGTGGCACTTGGGGACATGGGTTAGTGGTGGCCTTGACAGTGCTGGTTGGACTGGATGATCTTAGAGGGCTTTTGCAGCCTTGATGATCTCATGATTCTGTGAAAAAGCAACTCAGCTTCAGCATCGCTGCTCCAAAGGGAACCGTTCTCCCTCCCTCCAATACGGAACAGGAGCTGGTGGCCGATCAAATGCAGCTTGAGCATATGGCTGGTGCTGTGTGTCACTGCCCTGGAGGCACCGGCACCTGCAGCCACTGTTGAGTAACCTCGGCCCTGCCCGAAGAATCTCTGCAGAAGGCCAGTGATGGATCCATGTACCTTCAGACAGGAGCTGGCCCTCGAGAGCCACATTTGACCTGGAGGACAAAGCTGTCCATAAAATCCACCTGAACAGAAAAATCTGGAGACCTCATACAAGGTCTCCTGCTTCAAAATGCCACCCGATTCCAGGAAAACTTACTAAAAGTTCTCTCCCATGCCCACGGAAACCCCCTTCTCCATCCCCGTCTCTCACAAAATAAAGATAACAGAGTGAGGAGATGTTTCAAAACAGAGCTGATTTCTTTTTTCCCTCTGGTTTTTCTTTCAAGGAAAAACTCTCAAAAATGACAGATTTTTGTCAAACATTTCACTCATGACAAATTGGCATTGTCATCGAGGAGAGCACTCGGCTGGGAATTTCGGAGGCGCTTCGGGAACCTCCATCTGCTTTTACTGAGTTAAAATCCAACGGCGGCGAGGTTGGAGAACGTAACGTGTGAGGCAAGGATTAATTAACATCGATCTGGCTCCAAAACCAGAGGCGGTGAGAGTAATTTTCATTGAGGAACTTGGCACCGCTTAGCACCTCCTCCTCCTCCAGTGCTGCCGGAGTATTTTAAGCTCCTGAAAATCACACGTGCATCACCAAGAGTTTTTGCAGTTATTAATTAAAGCCTCAATAGAGAGAAAAATTCTAATTTTTTTGATAACTCCCTACCCAGGCCATACACAGCAACTTTCCCCTTCTTTAAAACAGCAGTGCAAAAGCTGTTTGCAATGTAAAGAGGCACAAAAGCAATGGGGAAAGGGCAAACATCATTATGCTGGTTCCAATCTCATTTGGTACAACTTCCTGAGCTCATCACAGTTATTTCTATTGTGTTTTTTAATTTTATCACGAGGATTATAGTTATCATCACAGACATTTTATGCCTAACTTCTGAGTTCTTTACAATATTTTCATTCAAATGCTAAAAGGCTGTAATGAGACTAAGATAATGGCCCGCAAATATAAATGACACAGATCAGAATAGGGGGAAATTGGTTAAAAAGGAAAACAAATAGAAATTATCCATCCTAATTTGCATTCAAAGACAGTAGCTGGGGAAAAAAATTAATGTATTATGGAGAAGGAGGTTTCACCTGGTACCTGAACCCAACAGAACCTGCTGTGCTTCTGCAACATCTGGATCCAGCTGCAAATGTCACCGACTCCTCCCTGCCCTCCCCAGCTTTGTCAGCACTAATGAGGCGAGGGATAGCACAGACAGCCGCATGTTTGTGGCCGTGGAGGGACAGGGTGGGCATCGATCAGCAAAACGTGAGTTCTCCGAGCGCTCTGAACCGCTGAACCCCACCAGAATCAATATTTTCCTTTTTAAAACAATGCTGGGGGGAAAAGCACATCTCATATAGATTCAGTGTTATTCTGGGTTTTACATTATTCATTGAACCTCATCCCATGTCATGCTGCAGTGAATATATTACCATATATGATGATACAAAAATTACACGACTCCTGCAAATACCCGATAAAGTGTCAGGCTGGGCTGCTAAAGGAGCCGCAATCGCTCATTAGCAACGTGTAATTACGCTGCCATACGCTGGGGTTGTGCCTGTGCCACCAGTCACTTTACGGGGAAAGAGAAGGAAAATAATAATAGTAATAATAATAATAGTAATAATAGCAAAATAATAATAAATCAGGCAACAACAAACCCCAGAGCTGCGTGGTGGGTCTCAAACTTGGGGAAACATTTTCTTGTTGAAGCCTTATCTCCCCTGCAGCACATCCAGGAATGTCACTGCAAGGCCACCAAGGGCCATTGTGTCCCCAGAGGCTCCCAGCTCAGCCCACCCGAGCAGGGATCGTGGGGGCACTTGGAGGGAACAGCTGCATGCAGAGAAATAACAGGGAAAACGGGAAGTCTGTCGGGAAAGGTTAATGATTTATCCCTGTGTATAAATGTGCTGCTATTTCTAAAAAAGGCTTTGCAGCCTCAGTGCCACATGTGAATCGGATGGCGCTGAAGGTGGGCAGCTCCATTCTGATACTGGCCACTATCCTTATACCCAGGTATTATTGACTTTTAAATTATTTTTTTTAGCTGCCCTGGAGCTTCCAGAGTTGCAATCAGCAACGCTAATGCTTTGTCTTCATCAACCACTCCACTGCCACATATATATATATATATATATATACAAATACATGTATATTAGGGAATTCAGCATAGAAAACAGGTTTTTATGACACCCACACAACCTGCCACATTCATCAACACGACAAAAACTTACCCAAACCCCATTTCTTTACACCCAAAACCTGCCACTCACGGGGCACGAGGCTTGTTCACGTGCATAGACTCCAAGTGATGCTACAGCACAATTTTTTGTTGCTTGCAGGAATTGCAAAGACAAAAAAAAAAGTTGGAATAAAGCCTGGCTGGGATGGCTGGGATTTGTGAGGCAGGTTAGGAAAGCCCAAGAGGCTGCACAGATCAATGACCCCGTGAGCCCGGACATACCCCGTTCCCCTCCCGCCACTGTGTGTATCAACAGAATATTTATAAATCAATTGAAAGCAATTAATCAGCTAGAGAAAGATAAGGGATAATGAAGAAAAGAGATTAGCTGGCGATGCACAAACAGGGCTCCTCCGGGGAGGAACTGCTGTGGTTGGAAGCCTCCTCTGCAAAGCCTATTAGCTCCACTTAAAAAAGAAATTTAAAAGAGGCAACCTGAATAATTAAAAGGAAGAGTTAATGGTTCATGCTAACAGCTTCTAAAAACCTGCAGCACCCGTGTTTGTTAACCAAAAGGACCTGCAGATAAACCACTGCTCCACCGCTGCAGCTGGAGCCTCACATTCCCGCATGGAGCCCAGCATTCCTGCATGCCCTGGCACGATGGATCCAGGGAGGCTCACATGGACACCAAGAGCTGCACGGGGTCACTGTCCTGCTGGGTTCACTTGAGTGACCAACCCTTGGAGCTGAGTTGCAAACAATAACAGGGAAATGACTCCAGGATGTGAGGAGAAGCCTCCAGGGATGCAAATCCTAATGTTACCCACCCAGTGTACCCCATGGTAGCCTTCCAATCACCAACCCGCTCCTTGCTGGCTAAGCCAGGACTGAATATACTGCTGGGTTGGTTGAAAAATAAACCTCTGGGCAGGGCAGTCAACATTTCTGCCACTTTCTGTATGTTTTCCTACTGATTTTCCCGCCCTAATCCTTCCACACCAAGCTCTGGGGAGGGGCGGCTCAAGGCAGGACCAGCAGCACTTTCCTTGGCTGTATAATTACTGCTGCCAGTAATTATTTATTCCACACCCAGAAGATGCCGACCCCAGGGCTGGGCTTAATCCAGTCTGCAGGACCAGCACCACCACCAGCCACTAAGAACTGGGTGCTTTGGGCCAAAATAACATTCTGAAGCTGCCACTTCATTTTTGAGGAGCACCCAAAAATGCCGCATCCCCCAGCTGTGACGTGCGTCCTGGGGATGTCTGTGAGGAGCTTTCCCAAATTTATGGGGAAATGGGCAGCCTCCTCCAGCGCTGTGGGATCCCACCTGAGAGCTGGCAGTGGGTGGGCATTTAATCAGGAAGCCCCACCAATTCAGAGGACTAAACACAGCATTTCAGTGCAATACTTGCCTTTTTCAAGTAATACTCAACAAAATTGCCGGGTCAGGGCTGGAGCTCACAGGTTTTTTTTTCAGAGGAGAAGGGTAAACATCTCCCCACCTTCCTCGCCAACCTGCAAGGCAGCAATTTAACCTTCAAGGTAGAGCTCACATTCTTTTAGTAACAGCCCTTATCTACAGGCTGGGGCCGGAATAATTCCACCGAGAACAATATATAATAGATAAAAATAACTGCACTGCAGCACGGACACGGATGGCACGAGCAGCTTCCTCCCTGCCCATCGATTTCATGGCAGGTGATGGGCTGACAGCAGGAAAGGCTGCAAGAAGCAGCTTGCTTCCCCAAATTCTGACACTTAGGGGGCTAATGTTGATTTAACAGGATAATCCCTGTCTTGGCAGGTGTGAATCCACAGGCTGAGCCCACATCAGGCTCTTCAGAAGCCCCAGTGCATCCTGCTCCCACTCCACTGCCCTTCACCCTGAAGGACCCAGAGTCCTGTTTCAAAAACCGTATTTTCCCCTCTCATTTTTAGTATTTTTAAAAAATAAATAAAATAAACTTGAAGGTCTTTCCAAGTGCCTAAGCAGCAAGAGGGATAATATTTTATTTATCTATTATGCATCATTTGTTGAACTTCTAATCTATGCTTATTAAAACTTCTGACAGTAAAGTTCATTCTACCCTGCCAGGAGGTTCAGGACAAAAATTGAACATCTGGAACATTTAAACCATTTTTTTCCACCGAAGTCTTACTACTGCACTAAATATCACAGCAGACCTGACTGTGATGAAACAAATATACCCATGCCCATAAAATTCCACAATGGTTTGGGTTGGAAGGGAGCTTAAAGCTCACCTTGTTTCACTGCTGCCATGGGCAGGGACACATTCCACCATCCCACGCTGCTCCAAGCCCTGTCCAACCTGGCCTTGGACGCTTTCAGGGATCAGGAGTCCGCAGCCTCTCTAGGCAAAACAACCAAATTGACCCCAAATCAATACTGGAAATTAGGTTTTTCAGTCTGAAAATGAAGAGGCAAATGCCAACCAGTATGAAAAATATGCTTGTTTTTCCAAAATGCCCACAGTATTACCAGATAGGAGTGTGGCAGTGGGTGGTGTAATGCTGCCCCATCTATTTTACACACATTCCCAAAGGCAGGAAAAGCCATTTAAAGCTGGGAGGGCTGCACTGGGTGCCTGCCTGGAATTAAACACCACACTAGGTAGCAAAGTTAATAAAAGTGACAGCCTTTTATTAATCTTGGCTCCTGCTGCAGTGCTTGGAGGTGGCAGGGAGCTGCTCTCATGGAGTTATCAGGGCACTGCACCAGGCAAACCCGGGGCTGGGAGAACAGAATAAAATTGAAATTTTAAATAAAATAAAATAAATAAAATAAAACCAAAGGGGGCAGCAGAAGGCACAGAAGATGTATGCCAAAGCCAGCAGCACAAGCCCAATTTCTGGCAGCATCAGGGTGAGGACATGGGTTGGAATGTGGCGCTGGATCCCTGCGGAAAGAGATCAACTCGCATCCCAGGAGATGTGAGGATGCACTGAAACCCAGCTAAGCAGAGGAGAAAAAAAAATAATGTGTTTTATTTCCATCCAGATGAAGCAAACCAGTGATGCTTCCTGGGGGAAGCCACTCTCTGCAGTTTGATCTGGAGAGCCCAGGGAAGTCATGCATTGCAATTCCTGCGGCAGCAAAGCTCCAGGTGAGTGAGCAGGGAGCAGGTGAGAACATCAAGCTCCAAGAAAACACGATTCCAATGGCCCCAGATGCTGCACCGTGGCTGGAAATAGGTGGTGGAATGATCAGTTTGATTTTTAAACTGCATTAAATGCCTTCCCAAGCTCCCCAGGAAATATCTAGTGCTCGGTTAAGGTCACAGCTGGGATGTGCAAACCCTTCCATGCACTGTTTTACTTGGTCATAGAATCCCAGAATGGTTTGGGCTGGAAGAGACCCAAAAGCTCATCCTGTTCCACCTTCTACTATCCCAGGGTGCTCCAAGCCCTGTCCAACCTGGCCTTGGACGCTGCCAGGGATGGGGCAGCCACAGCTTCTCTGGGCAACCTGGAAAGCTCCTGCCACTCTTGCATGGGACGGCCAGGGGACAGTGCCACTGCCATGAGGAGGAATCCTGGCTCCAACATGACATCCTTAATATTCCTGAGATCATCCAGGGATAAACGAGGGGCAGCAGGCAAGAGAGGTGGGACAGGAATAAAGAAGAGAAGGGAGAGTTTACTGGAGCAAGACGTGCAACAACAGCAGCTGCCAGTTTTCATCATCACAGATCTCCTAGTAATGATTTCATCTGCATTCTTCTTTTCTTTCTTCTCTTCCTAAACTTTATTTTTTAAAGTCAGGCTCATGAAAATCTCATAAATAAACTTCCATGACAAATATAGAAAAGACTCTGGCATTTTCCCCCATGTGCTGCACAAGGCTCAGCAAGCAAAGCCGACAGCAGGAACCCTTATCCCTTCTACATGTACTTCAGAACCCAAACCATGATTTTGGAATAGCCAGAGCTAGAAAATGAAAATAAGGAATACATGATCCTAAGAGACAGGTACCCAAGAAGCAATCGTATTAACTCAAAGCTAAATATGATCAAGAGTAATAATTCAAGTATGGGTTTTCAATGTGGTACTTGAGGAAGACAAAAAATAAGTTATTTCCTGCTATTTATTCACATAAAGGCTCCAAAGTCATCCACTTTTTCTGCACTGCCCTCACAGGACCTCTCCCGAGCTGTGCCCAGCACTGGGCATTTTCCCAGAAAAAACATTGTTGTACTGAAAAAATGAGGCCAATAATAACAAAAAAATACCCAAAGCAATGGGGGGACTTGGAGGAGATAAAAAAAGCCACAGGCAAATGCAATTCTTTCTGCTTGGTGCAAGCACCAGGGTGTGGGACCAGGATGTGAGAAGGGACACCCAAATGACTCCAGGATTAGGTTTAAAACTGGGGGAAGTAAAGAAATAAGTGATCATTCNCGACACTGCTGAAGGCACCCAAAGATTTCAAAGACTCAAAATTCTTCAAAACTTTTTTTTACTCGGTAAGGGGTGTTTTTTTAATAATCCAGCTGTTTTGTGCTGGGACAGGATGCTGGCCAAGTCCCCTCTCTCAGGGGCCGCCTGAGAGACCAGAAGAAAAAGTATCTGAAATTCAGGCTGGGTGAAAGGGTCTCCATTTCAGTATTTCTGAAAAGTCTCAGCGATGCCTCAAATAATTCAGAAGCTTTAGGAGAGGCACAGCACAGCCCCAAGTTGAGCCACTTTTGGTAACTGCTCTTTTCACCAATTTCCCCCCAGCTACACCACAAAAATGATGGAAAAAATCCCTTAATTTTCTTAAGGGAGATTCACCCTCGCACCACAGTCCCCGCAGGAGCACAAATATTTGATGCAATCGGAAAGAAAACAAAACCGTCCCGAAATGACAACTGAGAGGGAAACAATCTGGGGAGTTCTAACCTTCAAAATCTGTCTCTTAATTCTGGTTGTGATTTCTGCAGGCGAGGGAGGAGAAAAAACACAGCCCGAGTGGTGTCTGCTCCTGCCTTACACCGGCAACTTTAAATGGGATTTTAAGAGAACATGACTAGGCCAGAGTTAATGCTATTAAAATTCAAAGTGCAAAGACAGCCGATAATCCCAGCCGGTTCCTGGGACAAGAATCCGATCGTGCAACACACAGAGATTTGGTGCTGCTTGCTGCTATTGATTTCCTTTTATTGGAAGGGGAAAAAAAAAGGGAGAAGGATCAAAAAGGAAACCCAAAGCTCTTCGGCAGCCCAGCCAGCCCAGGTCGCTTTCAACACCCGCGGCTCAGCAAGCGGAAAGGAAACTGCTGGCAAATTGAACTCAAAAACATAGAAAAAATAGAGACTTGGAGACAAAATCATCCCCTGGGCTGTCAGACCTGCCCAGGCACGGATGTGTCTGCCTGGGAGAGCTGTGGAGCAGCAGCACAGCACGGCCCGGAGCGGGGCACAGGGCAGGGAGGAGGTGATGCAGCTGCAGAACAGCCCCAGAGCATCCGCAGCAAGACACGGCCCATAAACACAAAATACTTCCCTCAGGCCTGCAGCACTGCCCTGGGAGCTTTGGACACCTGAAATCCCACACTTGATCATGATCCTGTGCACCTTCATTTCCTGCATGCACCAACCAGGCTCCGCATCTGCAGGAGCCGCTGAGGGACCACTTAAGAGGAAACAAGTGGAAATGCAGTCGCTGTATTGATACACACAGAGTATTTTTATGTTTTAATTATTTTTTTAAGCACATGGTCAAATACTGCCTTGATTTTGTACCAATTAATCCTACAGTCAGAGATCTTCCTCTGTTCTTCAGCCACTTGCAAAATCCTCCTGGAAGACTGCTGGGGGTTATAGAGGAATTATGTTGGTTAGTGAGCCAGTTATTATCCCTCTGATAAGAGGAGCTGATCTGGGCGGAGAGGCATTGGCTCCACACTATTTGCAAAGAAAAATTAAAGCAGAGATAGTGGCAGGTTTGCTCAGCCCCTGCCTTATCTCCAAAGCGTGGCAGAGATATTATTTGATCCAGCTCTGGCCAGGGAAGGAAAGCAGGGCTCCAGGGGAATTCAGCAAAGGCAGTTTTCCGGGCATTGGCAGCTCTAAGCACTGCGGGGAAAAGCAAAATACAGCACCAGAGATGTACAGGGGGACCTGCATGCTGGGAGTTTTGGGAACAGACACCTGGAAATTGGGTGTCCTGTGACTGTAGTTTATTATATGGGGAAAAGCACCTATGAACCACACCACCTGCAAGGTGTCAGAAATTCCCTCCTTAGTGGATGTAACCGAGCTGGACAGGCTGAAAGCAGCCCTGAGAGGAGGCTGCACTCCCAGGAGGGCTGGAAGCACCGGCTGCCCTCCAGAGAAATCCTTGCAGCATCCCAAGCAGCATCTCCAGAGAAAATGTGTCCAAAAGAAACTCTCCTCTGCCCTCACTGCTATAAACAGGGCAGGCCTGGATGTTATCTGTGAGGCTGAGCACACCTGTTTCAGTTGGGAACTGCTGGGAAATGATCTCCAATTGAGGAAAGATTTTTTTTAAAAATTTTTATAACATTTTACTTTTAGATTTAGGGTCACCAATCGAGCTCCCTGGAGCTATTCGTTGCCCTGAGCCTGGTTGTGAGAGGGCAGCACCACACAAAGCTCTCCTCAACACGAACAGAGATGAGGATGTGGTGCAGGACAATGAGGTTTGTCCCAACGCCAGCTTTTCCCTGGGAATTGCATGTTTGGGAGCAGCTTCCTTTCCACCCTCCCCAGCAGCTGTCATTATTTGGGCTCAGTTAATACCACCAGGTCCCATTTATAGCTCCAAGGGGGTTTATAAGCCTTCACCACCCTGTAACAGGAGCACAAGGAGATTTACAAGCAGGAGTCTCTCTCCAAATGTACTCCAGGGAGGAAAAGGGTATCCTTGAGGAGATAACCATATTTTAGGGACTGGGTTTTTAATTTTAAGACATATTTTAATCCAAATTGTCTGGACCTGAGGACCGGACAAACGGCATTTAATCCAGCCACTTCTCATGGCCTCTGCTCTGCCACTGCAGCAGAGGAAGGGAAGAAAAGCAGATCAAAAGAGCCATGTGGGGAAAATAATGAGTTTGGATTGTGCTGGTGGTACAAGGTACAACACAGAGTGAGGCAGGAGCAGAGAAATCCATATGTGATATGGAGTTTCTTTTACCTACTACTGGGCTTTTGAGTACACCGGGTATTTGAGGAAAGATACAGGTAAACCCAGGGGAACTGCAAACCTGTGGCAAATGTCAATTAAAAACTTAATTCTTAGACAACCCAGGAGGTTTTTTTTGAGGGAGTCATAACAGTGCATGCCCTGATGAAGCAAAAATGGGGCACAGAGGTAACCCCAGGGGTTGAGCCCTCAGTGCCGGCAGCATTTCCTTTGGGATGGGGATCACCTGAGCGAGCACCCAGTGCGGGATTAGGGGTGATGGAGGAAGCAAACCCCACAAGGGAAGATGAGCTGACGGCTCTGCAAGCACTGCCAAAATATTTTAGGGAGCAGCTGTGCCTTACCAAAAACACGGAGAATCATCCCGGCTCCCAGCCCGAACCCCAGCCATCCACACGTGGCATTTCCCTGGTTAGGCAACTGCCACAAAGCTTGTTATCTTCCACAGCAGTTGTTAAAGGGTCATTAGGACAAACCAAATGAGAGGCTAAATTCTCCTGAACACACCATTTTAATAATTACAGCCCTTTCATACCCTGCAACATCCAGCGAGGGAGGGACATGGGAGGCTGCCAGGTTGACCAAAGGGATGCTCAGGACCCCCAGAGGCTGAAAATGGATTGTTCCCCCCTTGTTTTCCGCAGAACAATTACTGCTCGCTCCTCGGACTCACTTGTGTAGGATTTTACTGTCTCAGGATACACATCCTTACCCTCAGCTCCCACACGGACATTCCCACTAGCCCCTGTGTATCCTGCAATGCACCATGGACTCTGCACTTCCCAGGTCCTCTCCGCCTTCTGGAGGGGTTCCCAAGAATAATTTACTGCAGTCTTAACATTACTCACTTATACATGGAGGCCTTTATAAGTTAAATTGTTTAATTTGAAGATTTGAGGTGAAAAGCATGTTTTAAATTAATACCCACAACAAGGGGGGGAAGGAAGCACACTAATAAAAATAATATTTGCAAGAAATAATTCCACACATTAATACTCTCCATCATCTCCCTATCCCCCAGTTCTCCTCTTATCTATCCCCAAAGCTGCAAACGTTAACTTCAAAGCCAAACACTGTTTCTAACTGGAAATCCGCAGACTGGTCCCCAGTGGATGTGGGGAGCTGGGGGGCAGCCAGGATGCTCAGCCCCAGCCGGTGTGTCCTGGGAACTGGTGAGTCCCCTTCCCTCAGGGATCACCCACCCTGAAATCCGCACTCTGCCCTCCTGCACATGCAGCACACACACTGCCCCGGCTGCTGCATCTGCCCACGGAAAGCGCCGAGGAGCCAGACCTGCCCTTGGCACTCTGCGGCATGGCTGGCCCAAGGACAGGCAACTTCACGGTCCAACTCACGGTGCAAGACATTCAACAGCCCAGAAATAAGCCCCAGGAGGATGTGGGGAGCTGGGGAACGCTCCATCTAACTGGATTAAGCTCCAAAATCATCTTTGGAGATGTAGCTAAGCAGCAGCTCTCCCCAGAGCGGCCGGGGCACCACAGATGCAAGCACAGACCTAATTCCTCTCCACACAACAGACCCCTGGCATTTATCTCCGCTGCCTAAAGATCCGCTGGAGCCCCGAGGATCTCACCATGAATCAGCATCAGCCAGGGCTCTGCTCCCTTGAGCCCCACCTCAGCACAGCAGCTTTAATTTCCTCCCCCAAAAAAACCTGCAGCAAAACACAGAGCAAGAAGCAGCATTTCAGAGGAGCTGCAATCCCGGGCTTTGCAGCCCCGACATCTCACATGAAAGGGAGGAATTTCCCTCCCAGTGAATAGCGGTTTATACATTCTTTGGCAGCCTGTTACCATTAGCAAACACAATCTGTATTTCTGCCTCGCTCATTTGTTTGCCAAGTGCATTGGAAAGGAATATTTCATCTGCTGCCAGATAAAACCCGTAAGCGACCGTGCCCAGCGTCTCGCTGCAGGTACAAGGTTTGTTCCTGCAAAGGGACACCTCCACACACCCCACCTGAATAAACTGCCCCCCAAATGGGTCAGAGAGTTCAACACGAGGGTGGGGGGCAAGGAGGTGTCATCCCAGCCCCTCTCCTGGCCCGAGATAAAAGGCAGTGGGAATAAGGGGGAAAATTGGCAGCACCAGGGCATGGTTAAAAAGCTCATGTTGGATTTGGGATGGAAAAGAGGAAAAAGCCTCCAGCTCCCAGCCCGAGCTGCCACCTGCGCCGCCGCCTCAGCGAACGCCGGTCCCTGCCAGCGCCTGCAGCTCCCCGGAGCTTCACCCTCCTGCAGCTCTGGCCCGAGCTCAGCCCAGCTCCTGGACGCCTTAACCCTCGCTTTAAACCAAGCTGCTTTCAGCTTGTGCCCCAGTTCCTTTGCCTAGGATATCATTTAAACAAAACTCCCTGAAAATGCCCAAACCAGACATTTGTGGTTCCACAAGTATTTTTTTTCTCCCCTTGGCGATCTGCACATCAAACACATGAAAAAACAGACAGAGGAAAGGGCTTGTTTGAGTTATTTTCTCTTTCCTCTGACCCAGCTCTTGCAGCCGAGCCTTTCCCGTATCCCCAGTGCAGCAGAAGCAAAGTTCTGAACACACATGGGAAGAGATCCTGGGAAAGGGGAGCAGCCAACTCACAAAGTCCCATCATCCAGCCTCAGTAAGCTTAAAAAGCCTTTTTTTCCCCCCCTAGATTTTAATTTAATTTTTCCCCCCATTTCCTGCCTGTATTCTGCTCCTCCAGCTGGAACACGCTCCCACGTAAAACTCCTCCAAACCCACACCAGGGGCTGTTCCTATGGGAAAAGCAGCTCCAGTGCCTGCTTGGAGCCCCAGCAAGGGAAAAAGCACCCCCAGGATGACACACACTCCCCAAATCAGCTCCTTGACCCCTTATTGTGAGACTCCCCGGCCCTGGCAGCCCCACAGCCAGACTAGAACTACTGACCTGCATCTGGGAAGATCCCAAATCCCACCGGCAATTCCCACAGCCATCCGGTTCCACCTTTCATTTCCAGAGCAACCTTTCCCCTCTTTACTTGGCTTCCAAGTTCAGTTTGAGACATTAACCTAATTACAGCTATCTCTGGCATCATTTTCGTCTCCCTCTCACTCCCCCTGCATTCAGGCAAGGATGGTTTTGCAGCTTATCCCAAAAATTCCTGCTTGTTTGTTGTTTTTTTTTTTTTTTTGCAACAGTTCCACTTCAGCCAAAAGGCGGGACAAAAGGAGATGCTGTAGGGGAGTGAGAATAAATGGAAAAAGCTGTGCCAAGGGTGGCATGAGGGGAAAAAACCATTATTTTAAATTAAGAATTAAGAATACATCCACTCCCCGGATGCTGTTGGAGCTAAGGATGGGGCGATTCTGGAAAAGGCTGGCAGGCATGGAGCAGGCAGCTCAGCTTTATTCCCCCCTGGCAGCCTGAAGGTGATCCGGGGGGCACGGGGATGGCCCCCATTTCACCTCTGCAAGCTGCGTGCCCGGAGGTGCTGGAGAGCTGGGATCCCTCACTTCAGGGTGCATTTTCAGCAGCTATTTAAGACTTAAGATTAAGCAGGATTTTCAGGAGCACCTAAGCCGTTTAGGTGCCTAAATCCCACTGAGAGTCCCTTTGAACACTGCTACCTTCCCAAATCCCAGCCGGTGTTTGTTGGTGTCATTAGACACTCAAACACCCCAGGCACTCCTAATCCCAGCGCTGGGAAGCTGCTGACCATCGCCAGCCGACCCAGCTCTGCAGTTATGTGGAATATGTGGGCAGGGAATCCCCCATCTGGGCACTTCCAACTTGTTCCACCTCCAACCCTTCCCTGTCTGACCTGGGAGTTCAGGTTCCTCCCTTTTTTCCCCCTCTTGCTCTATCTGGGTGAGCATCGGGGTGAAGGGGAGATCACTATCTACAAAGTCTCTTTGAAATGGTTGTACAACAACCCCCCTGCACTTCCTCCTGTTCCACACAGGCCTCCAGCCCTGTCCTGGTGTAGCATAAACCTTTAAACCAAGGGACAACCCACGAGGGAGATGTGGCAGCTCCCTGGACCCACGGATGGGGCTGCAGTTCTTGGAGCTGCCCAGTGCTCCAGCTGTGGGTGCTGCAAATCCCCCAGGCAAACACACCATCACCCCAAATTTGGGGTGATTTCTACCTTGAAGGAGAGGGGATGCAGCTGTAAGGGGTGCTCTTGGGGGTGCAGAACCTCCTAGTTTCTTTCCTGCATTCTCAAGCCATTTTAATTCTATGAACCTCCCTGATAATACAGGGAAAGAACGTGCCAAGGCATGTGTTTGGCTTCTATCATGTCAAATACATTTTAGTTGGTGATAATTCCTGCATGCCTGGTACACCCAGGTGAAAATGAACCCTGTGTGCTCCTCTCTGCTCTTCAGGTTAATGTTCCTCAGGCAAGCTGGTATTAAAACCAAGGGTCTGGAGCAGTGGGAATAAAAAAATCAGCTTTTAAAGGGCAGCTCCCCCAAAAGCATCATGAGATGTTTAAACTTAGCTCCAATCTGGGAGCAAACTCCTGTTTCAATAACTGTAAGGGATTTGGGGAGATTCTCCCCTTCCTCTGCTGAATGGGAGGGACATGTGGCATTAAAGCAGCACCTGGGGGGGCACATTCCCATTTTATCCCACGTTACAGGCACAGCAGCCAACCCCCACCCGGGCACCTGATGCTCAGGGGGGGATGCACAGCTCGCCGCCACCTCCTCCAGGCTGTAATATTTTGATCAATAGCTTTATTCATATCCAGAGGCAGATGAAGGCACCTGCTGTTTGCTTCTCCCTCCCTTCGGCCAGGGAACAAACGCGGCAAACCCGGGAGGGACGGAGCCCCCGCGGCAAATCCGCGCTGACACGGATGGTTTGGGAATTATCCACCGGGCGAGCAGTTATCGACCCGGGCTACAGGTGGGTGAGCAGCCAGAGACCTGAATGGGGTTGTGATTAATTCACACGCACACACACAAAGAGCTGAATTTACGGGATATTTTTATTTGTTGGTTCATCCAGCCAGCTTTAATTACACCATGGCCAGATGGATGCTCCACAGCATTGAGGTCTCTGCCTTCTCCCTCTCCCCAAGCTGGCTCTAACCAGCACTGGGCTTCTGCAAAGGCGCTTGAGGGGGGGGCTGGTCTGGGGGGCTCTGCGGCAGGATGAGCCCCAGGACCATCTAAAGAGCCTGTGATGGAGCCACGGCAGCTCCTCCTGCACCAAGCAGGCAGGGGTGAGTTTTAGGCAGCATTTAGCACAGGTAGTCACTACCCTGGGCAAAACACCGTGGTGCAGGTCTCCAGGGTTTCCATCCCCTCTATATTTTCTCCCCAGTGCCCAACATCTTTGCAGGTCCAGAACTGGCAGGTGGGAATGGTAATAATTCAAATATTCCTTGGGGCGTGCTGGCAAGAAAAGCACAAATCTTCCCTTTGAGCTGTGTGTGAAAGGCAGCCTTTGTGCTCAGGAGCATCGCCGTGCCTTTGGAATCCGTGCTGGAAATCTGAATCCAATCTGATGGGCGCTTTCATTTTATTTTTTCCAAAACAAACCAAACAACTCAACATAAACAAAATCTGCCAAAGCTCCTGTTCTCCCTCACCTGTCTGATTATTTCTTCCTCTCTTGCTTTGCTGAATCAAAATAAACAAACACTATCTATTGATTCTGACTGTTCTCTGAAGATTTGTGGCAGAAAGCTGAAGTTCCCTGAGTTACTGTGGCGCAGTGACTGGATGCCCACTGGTTGGAAATGCTTCCTTGGAACAAAAATAAAAAGAGATAAAAAAGTGGCTATATCATAGAAAAGGACATGCTTTGCTTCCTCAGACTGCAAGGAAGTGTGAAGTACGACTTTGTTAATAATTCATTTTGACAAGTCTCCATCCTTCCTGCCTTTTTTTTTATTCCAGGATACACTAGGAAAATCGATACACGAAATACAGAGTTTTGCTTTTATTTTATCTTCCAGAAAGCAGCAGGGCTCACAGATCCTGCGTCTCCTTGCACCCAGCACATCCAACCATTCCCACCAATCATTCCTGCAAAAACACATTTTCCTGTTCCATCTACACGATGGCACGAAATTAAAGGCTTCGCTCTGCCCAGTACCTTCTGCAACCCACAAAACTTCAAATTAACCTTTTGCTTTCAGAGTAATTAATGCTGCAACACCACTAATGACCTGGTTGGATTCCAATACACTGGAGAGCTGCTGCAGCCCGATTGGGATGCCCTTGGTCCGCACCGGAGGCGGAGTTATAACCTTCTTAAGGAATGCTGTTCAGCTCAGTAATTGCCTTACATTGTAAAATCCTGCAGAAAAAAACTTGCCCCGCAGCACATTTGATATGTTCTGGTCCTTGGCCAAGCTCTGCACAAGTCCATTGGACTTTACTGGCCTTTTTCCCCTTTAAATTTTACTTTTTTGAGGTTTTCTCTACGGTTACTGTGGCAGGATTCGGCACGTTTCATGCACAGGGAATGAAAGCACCAGTGAAACGACAGAGACCACAATACGAGGTCCTCAAGACCAAAAATCACAGGAAATCACAAAAAAGAAATCTGGATTAAATCAGCTGCCATAGTTCAAATTGAGCTACCTTCACCCTAAAACAGGAGTGCAGCCCAAACTAACACCAGCCCCAGATTTCTGCGGCTGACTCACCACCACAACCCAGGGGGATGGTCAGGTGCCCCGCGGTCACCAACCTTGTGTTCCATTTATCTTCACTGGCAACTCCATTAAAAATCTCAAATGCCTCGCTCATAAAACACGGAGATCTCGTCACAAACCTACCTTGAGCTGACCTCTGGCCATCAATTACAGAGGAGAGCCCATGGAGCGGGGAGCACTCCACCAGCTCTGCTCACTTCCATAGCTTTGGGCAGCATCCTCTGCCGCCCAGGTCCTCCAAACCCACCCTTGCCTTCCAGTGTTTCCACTTTTCCCATTACCTCCTAACAAACAACGAGGAAAGACCCCAGGGAAGGTATTCAAAGCAGCTGCTGGAAACCAGGAGCTCCATCTAAGCCCAGACAGGGTCGATATCACCTCCAGCTATGCAAAACCAACCCACAGGCAGCTTATAACAACATTCTCTTTTTCACAAAGCCCTCAAGTTCATTTGCACTTAGCTTCTTCTCCAAAAAATTGGGATTTGCCCCAAAACCTGGAGTGTTAGTGTGGCACAACCACCCCAGGTGGTTCCCCTCCAGGAGAACTTGGTGCCTGCGGCTGCGTTGCCTGAGGCTGGAAACAAGCTCCCTTCTGCCAATCAGGCTGCTGGCTTTTTCCCATTTTAAGACTCATGATCACTGCTTTAAAGAGGGAATTAAACTGATGGATTGTGGACGATGTAAAACCTTGATGTCTTAGGAAACTGCACAAATAAATGTTATCAGAGTAACTAAAAGGGGAGACAAGCCAATTTTGACACTAAGGGGGATTGAGACGGTCTGAATTTTCTCCGTCTTCCCTGAATCACATGGCATCACCCATGTACAAAATCACCTGCAAATCGGTCCCCCTGCAGGAAAGGGGTTGATTGGAGCAACTTCAGCACGGAGAATTCTCCTTGTGTTTCCACTGAGGAGACCAAGCCATGGCCACCCACCGCGCACCACTGCTGATCTTGAACTGAGACTGGAAGCAATCTCAAAAAAGCCAAGAGGTTTTTTATTCAGAAATGCAAAATCAGCACTAATCCCGTTGTCAGGGTATCAGCTTACGCTCACTGCCAGCACATCAGGCCAGCTGTGCATCTGCACTTGCTCATTTGGCCACTAACCTGCTTTAGCAATTACAGAGAATTCAAACATTGCCCCACAGCCACTCTGATTTCTGGTGTGCCCATCTCCTGCTTCTGCTCTGGAGCTCAGCTGGAAGATGAAGGATGGGGGAAACTTCCAAGGATGCAGATCAGAGTGTTTCCATCCATCCTCTGCAGCAGCACGACGGCTCACACTGATGGCAGAGGTGACTGGTGAGGTGGGCCAAGGCAGCCCCTCTGCTCTGCACAGGGATGCTCTTTTCAATTTGCAGGCCAAAATGCCACACTAAATAACCCCAGTCAGGTGCAAGAACAGACTCTGAAATCTAAGGAATACAAGTAATTTCATCTGCTGGGGGAATGCAGAGCCACAGCCACCGTGAGCCACAGGGAAGAGCTGGACCTTTGCTGACCACTCCAGCAGACCAGGCTAACACCTGCCCCCTTTCACTGCACACTGGGAGACCATTTCTGTGGTCCAAATGTCCTCAAGCTGGTAAAGGTTATCAAAATACCAGGGTTCGGAGAAAGGGGGATGTTCCAGCAATGCTCCCTAATAACAAACACCAAAGCAATCCCTTCCAGGAGGAGATAAAGAATTTCTTCCTCCCCTGGCAATAAATCAAAGGCCACTGTTCAGCTGATGAGAATTGATTTTTCTCCCTCCCTTTGCACTCAGAGCGAGGCGGGACCGTGGCGAGAGCCCCCAGATGTGACAGAGCCCAGTCGATGGCAGGGAGGGGCCGTGGTGGGGACATCTGGCACCAGCACATGGCATTCCCAACCCTCCTGCAGCAGGGGCACCCTGCTCCTGCCCTGAGGCCCACGGAGAGACACAGAGAATGGAATCATTTAGGTTGGAAAAGCCCTCTAAGATCACCCAGCACTATCAGAGCACCACTAAACCATGTCCCCAACTGCCACATCTACTGCCTTTGAAATCTTCCAGGGGTAGAGACTCCACCACTGCCCTGGGCAGCTGTGCCAGGGCTGGATAACCCCTTTGGTGAAGAAATTTTCCTTAATATCCAACCTAAACCTTCCCTGGTGCAACTTGAGGCCATTTGCTCTTGTCCTATCACTTGTTACCTGGGAGAAGAGATTGACCCCCACCTGCCTCTAACTTCCTGCCAGGGAGTTAAAGAGAGCAAAGCCCCAGCAAAGCCCTTCCCAAAAGTAAAGGGCACAAGTGAACTTTAGTTGGCAATGAATGAGATTTCATCCAGGTAAAAATAGGGGGGGGGGAAATTCTCTTTAGCGCAAGCAGAGCAAACACTGTAAGGGGTGAATCCAGAGGATGGGATTGGGATTGGGGATGGGGATGCGGATGGGGATGGGAGACAATCCCCCTGCACCCTCCTGCCTTCACAAGTGATAATTAGGAGACTGCCTGGCTGCCCAGAAAAAACAGGCATCTGCCATTCCAGCTAAAACATGGCTCCAGTTCTAATCTACTGTTAATTAAAAGGATTTTCACTATAGGTTCCATCAAACCCAAACCTCTTTGGCTTTTTATCTGCACAGAAGGAAAGGAGAGGAATAAAAAAAAAAAAGCTGTCTGTAATGCAGATCATCCAGAGATCAATCCCTCTCCCCTCATCAAACTCTTTAGTAAGAATCACTGAGGGCAGTGATTTACCCCCTTTTCTGCACCCAGCACTGCGCAGCCGCAGGACGGGGGACACTGGATCGATTTGGTTTCCCTCTAAAACGCTACCACAGCCTAAGGTGGTTTTGTGTAGAAGCAGAGGCCTGATTTAACAGGTTATAAAGCTCCACTGTTTTCTCACCATCGCCTTTATTGCAGTGCGTAAGATTTTTAATGAGAAATAAATTGATAGAGATACATTACCACAGGGGAACTCTGATCTGCTCATTTGCCAGCTATAATGGCACAGACCGCATTTCTGAAATCCAGAGAGAAAAATGCACTCACGATGTGTTTATGTCAGTATTCAGCTGGAATGGGCACTCCAAGTGTCACCTGGGTGGTGAGGGTCCCTGGCAGTGATGCTGGTCAAGATAGTGGTGGTGGGACCAACGTAGGTGATGCCCAGCAAGTGGCTCTGCCATGGGAAACAGAGCCTGGAAAGCTGGAAGGAATGGCTCAGCTGCACCAAACCAGCGGGATAATTGCCTTTCTCAGCCCTTGCACCCACCCTTTGGTATCCCCATGCCTTGGGAGCAGTTGAGGTGCATCCCATGGTAGAGACATCTCTGGCTGTCAATACTTACATCAGCCAAACCCAGCAGGGAGTCCTTTACACATCACCTGCTGTGGCCCAAGGACGACATGGGGGGTAAAAACCAGAATATACTGGTATTTCAATAAAAAACCAAAAGAGAAGGGAAATGTGGCATGATGGGGAAGTGTCGCCCTGCCCCAACATGACTATCGTATCTTCATCCTTGTGCCACCTTCTGCAAAGCTCCTGTTCCCTTCAATCTCTCCCTTGGCATGGGCTCTCCCACCTTTCCTCCAGCCCCACTGTGCCCAAGGCAGCTTCCCAGTACCTGCCCAAAATGCCAGGACACACAAGGCAAGGTGATGGCCTTGGGAGGAGAGTGACAGCAGAGCCCTTGTGGCCACAAAGGGGACCTCATGCATGGGGGGACCAGAGATGACTGCCATGCTGCCCCCAGATGTGCTGCCAGGTGAGATGGCTGCTGCACATCTGGATAAATCCCTTTCTTTTTTGCATCCCTTATCAGGAGAGGCAGGTCAAAGCACAAACATTTCAAAAATCATGTCCAGGAATGCCCTTTCCACAGCCCTGCCACGGACAAAGCTCTGGCTTTCTCTCTCTTTCTCCCTCCCACGTTCCTGCCCACACGCTCCAAGCACTGCCATTCCTACACCCACACACCCCTGCTCTCCCATGCCAGGGATCTGCATCTGTGCAGATTTACCTGGAAATTACTACTCAGTGTGTATTCACACTTATATGGGTAATATAATTATTGTTAGTATGGAAAACAACTCCTTGCTTTTTGCCAGCTCCCACCTGTCACTCTGCAGCCAGAGTGGGGCTGATGACTTCATCATTCGTCCATCCCTTTCCACTGGGAATATCCCCCACTCCAAGAGGAGCACACAAATTACCTGGGAAGGTGGTACAAGTGTTGCCACATCTCACAACCCTCCTGGTAAGACAATGGGTACAGGTTCCTTCTGTGATGCCCCCTACCCCAGAGCTCTGCCCCAAAGTGCTGTCTTCTCCCTGATAGCAAAGCAGAGGCATCCTTCAGTACTTTAATTAACAAGTGCTGGAGCAAATCAAGGCAAATCTCATCTTCTGCCCCGTCTTTGACGTTTTCATTGACTATTAGGGAGAGAAGAAAAACAAATCCTCGAAGGTGAAGCTTTGATATTCAGAGTGCTGGGAGAAATCCTGGTTCCTACAGCGACATTCAAGGAACTGAGGACAAATGTGTATATCCTGTATATCCAAAGGAGAAAGAGAGCACCTAAACTATAGGAAAACAACTCTAGGTAGTAATTACTGTGCTTGTAAAATAATAAAGATCTTTATCAGCTTCCAGCTTGCCACTGATGGTTAATAATACACATCCTCGTGCTGTTGGACAACGGCATTTGGAGAGCTGTGCCTTGTGCTGCAGCATTGGGCTGGAGGAGGCAGCTGCTGGGCTAAGGGATGCAGCCACATCCTCATCCAAAGGGGTCTGAAACCCCAAGCAAAGCGAGAACCAGCAACGGACCTGAACTTTGCAAGGTGTTTATTTTTGATCAGAGAAAAGGAAGGTAAAATAAAGGCTACTTCACAATGAAAAAGCATCCAGGTTTCCCTCCACTGTGGGGTGGAAGGGTTATGTGTCTGCCTTTGCTGTGGATATAGCCCAGAGCTGCCAAGTGCTCCCAAAACCAAAGTGAACAAGCTTGCAAATTATGGCTGGCACATTCCTCTGGATTTTTTTTTTTCATTCTTGCTGTATTTTCCAAGCAAGCAAGAACTGTCTCCTGCCCCCTCTGCAGTCCTGGCACTTTGCACGACACAATTTCCTCACCAGGATTTCCTGGAAACACACACAGCCCTAGACCTGAGACAGGGAGGTGGCTGCAAGAAGCTTCCAACATTTTTATTCAAGGAGCATCCTTTGGCTGTGTGCTGACAGTGGGCAGAGCACACATGTGGCCCTGGGAACACCTTTCCCATCGCCCACGCTGTGCTCACAAACTCTGGTAGAGCACGGCTGTGTCTTAGCTAATGCCTTGGGTATTTTCCTGGAGAGGAGCTAAGGGCTGTGGAATGAGCTGGTAGCTGAGGGAACAGAGTACAACAGCTCATCTTGTCTGGAAAAGGCACACAATGTTCAGAAACTGGCATTTTTATAGCCTTTAAAATTGTTCACTTCTGAAACTGCTGCAGCCATTCCCTTATGAATGAAGAAGGACCAAGAGAAACTATCCAGCCCTGGCAGGAGGGGAAAAAAAAAAGATCCAAAACCTCCAACTCTCCCTCCCCAAAGTACTCTCCTTAGCTCTAATAACTCATTATCGTATTATGAGGCAAAGGCTCACAGGATTATGGTATTTAGCAATATTATAATGGATGTGAGCCAGCCTTCGAGAGAGCTTTTTGTACTCCTGCTTTGTGCTGACCTGGCCTTGGACCTGGGGTTTGTGTCCCACTGTGCTATCAAAGACAAACACCCCCTGCTCCCCATCAGTAAATACACATGCATTTAGTAAACACATGCTTAGTAAATTACATATATATGTGAATAGATATACATGTGTAGCACAGGTAGGCAGGAATTTCAGAGCTTGAGGTTTTCCGGCTGCTTCCACTCAGACAAATAGATTATACAATCCTTCAGCAGCAAAATAAACAGCTTAGAGCAAACAAGAGGCTTAGTGTGCCAGTACTTTATATTTTCTGGCTGGGGCTGGCCATGGCTGAGGCCACCGAGCCCAGCCCCTGCTGCTCCCTCTGCACAGCCCAGAGACCCGCCCTGGTTTCAGCCCTTTGGGTCACCCAGCACTGTGTGCAGCTGGATTTTCCTTTCTTTTGTTTTGGTGCACTATAGACTTGGGCAGAGTTTCTTCTGGCACAGATCAAAGCAGAAGGAATAAATTGGATGCTCCTGTGCTCCGTGTGCAGAGCCACCCTCAGTTTCACAGAATTATGGTTTGAGTTGGAAGAGACCTTAAAGATCATCCAGTTCCTCCCCCTGCCATGGGCAGGGACACCTTTCACTAGACCAGGTTGTTCAAAGACTCATCCAACCTGGCCTTGGGTCCCAAGATGAGTTTTAAGCACTCCCAGGTATCACCCCTGCCTCTTCATCCCTCACTAAAAGGAAACTAAGTTCACACCAGAAAACTGTACCCAAAGTTGCTGAATGCACAAGAGGGCAAAGCAAAAGAAAACATGTTTTCCTCCACCTTTTCTCAATTATAGCAGCAAACGAGTTTTCATGCCAGCAGAATTAGAACAGAGACCAAAGGCATCGTTTTAATGTGAAAATGAGAGACAGCTTGGGTGGTTTGCTTTGTTGCAAATATGTAGATGCATTTTTGCAATTCCAGTTTAATTTCAAAACTTCCTTTCTCTGGAGGAGGGCACAACCACATCCTACCTGCCTGACCCAGCACACGGGGGCTGCGTTTCCTCTCCCAAAGCCAGGGAAGGTTTCTGCATCATTAACACCCGCCTCCAGCCCTTCCCTCCCTTGGGAGTTGGAATAGATGACCTTTGAAGGTCCCTCCCAACCCAAACTATTCCATGATTCTTTGATTCCCACCCCATCACCTCCAGCTCTCACTGATTTCACAGGTCTGACATCATCCATGAGGCCCCAGGGCTGCAGCCCATCTCCCATCCCATGGCATTTCTGGGAACACCTGCAGCTCTGCTGCCCTTCCCAAGAGTTTGGCAGCATCGCAGGAGCAGTCAGACAAACAACTATCCACATTTCTACTAAAATAAACACGAATTTTTTGATTTCAGCAAGTAATCCTGCATAAGAGGGAAGGACTATTGTAGCACGGGTGAGAGGAGGCTGCATTTTACTCTTTTCTCCAGCATTTTCACACCATCCCTCTCCCAGCCACGTTATTGAATCAGAAACATCCAGCTTCATCAAGGCTTACTTTGTCTAAACAGGATTTGGGGTCTCTAAGGGCTGCTGGAGAATATCATGTTTAAAGAGAGATGTTAAACCTCAGGACAATACGGGATGTGTTAATGCACTGAGAGCCAAGTTCCTTCGCTGCCACTCTCTTCTTCCCAGACAAAATTACACAGATTAAAAGAAACACATGAGAACTGGATCACCCCACTCTCTTGCCAAGCGATCAAATTAACTTCCTACAACCCATCCCAAATCTTACATTTCACACTTGTGAACTCTTGCCAGGAAACACAAGAAACTATTTCCTAGTGGGAATGAAACAGTCCCAGTGGCCAAGGACAGAGCTCGTGGCCAACGCCAACACCTAACCCAGAGCATGGAACGGAGCAGAAAGAAGCAGCACCATGAAATTCTCCATGAGGACAATTTATATGCAGTGGGACTCTCCTCTTCTGTGCAAACAATCCTCTCACAGCTTCAGCTTCCTCACAGACAGAAATCATTTTCCACTCCCCAGAAAAAGACTTTCATGGGATATGGGCCAACTTAAGACAAGCCCAGGCATGAGGAACTTCAGAGAAATTTGCACTGGAGGAAGACCTCTAAGATGAAGCCCAGTGAGGAGGGATCTGACCCTACTTCCCCACCTCATCACTTGGAGGAGGAGGAGGAGGTGGCACCTTCCCCAGCCAGGCGCTGCAAAGCCAACGAGACACAATCCTGAGACACGTTCCATGCTGGCCCCCTGGCCAGTCAGTACGGAATATTTCAGACTTCAACAAGGCTGTGAGATGCCTCTAGACCCCAGCCTGTGCCGTGTTTATATGCTGTAATGGCCCTCCCCTCTGCTTCAAGCCTCCTTATGCAGGAAAACCTCCAGTGAAAGCAGTGGGAGGCTCTTAATTGCCTCTGCTCCAATCAATACAAACAGTGCTCGGCAATGCCAACCACCACAGCGAATGCTGGCTCCCCAATGGCACAATTTCCACGTTTTCTTACTGTTTCCACTGCAAAAGAAAGCAGGCAGAAGGTACTGGAACTATTGCTTCCAGGATGAGCCCACCAAGCCCTGCAGCTGAGGACTTAGATCCAAGCTGAGCCAAGATTTATGTGGAACCACCAGCCAGTGCTCTGCTAAAGGCTGGAGAGAGCTGACACCAACCCCTGCACGTGGTCAGCTCTCTTCCTTGGCTGGAATAATAACAAGGAAGCCCTGGGAGCACTGCTGCCAGGCGGGATGCAGAGGATCCGAGGTATTCCTGCCCTTACATGAACTGCTGCCACTGACAAACCGAGCCCAAGACGACTGACCACAAGAATTTCCATTTAATGCCATCTGCAAAGCATCTGAACTTCTCCTCAGCGGGAGGCACAGCAGAGGGGATTTCCAAAGACGCTGGGGCAATCTGAGCTCCCGGATCATCTCAGTTCCTGGGATACTTCAGAGTCGGCCTTAAGCCTGCTTAACTCAAACAAAGCACAAGAAAAGAGTCTTCCCTCACATTACAAAATCCTACTTCAGACCCTGAGAAAACACAGCAATGCCAGAAATGTATCTGAAAAATCCGGCGTTAAGCAGTTCTTGAGGACGGTACTGCATTTATCTGAAGTGAACACTAAATTGTCTTCAAAAATATGTTAATTGACAGGGTTTCACTGAGTTTATTAAACAGTTCTCCCAGGCTCTATCGCAGGCAAGTCCTTATCCCTGCAAGTTTCTAAAGGGCTTCCATTCAGTAATTACAGCCTTGCCTATGCCACTGGATGGCCCGTTATCCTCATTTGGCTCTCCTGTTATAATTACTGAGATAATTTTAACAGGTAATTTGGCATAGCTGTCATCGCCTCCGAGTTTAACGCGCCTTCATTCACAAGTGCCACACGTGTGTTTCCCTTCCAGGCCCCAGAGCAGCCCAGCCAGCCACGGGTGGGATTTTCCGGAGCATTCCGGGACCACGTGCGAGGCATCAGCATTACACACCTGAGCAGGGTACAAGCAAGACAAACAGGTGGCTTCTCTCCAAATGACTCGGGATAAGGTGTGGGATGCCACATTAACACAGAGGGATGGCAGAGAAGGAGGAGCAGACAAGGCAGTGCTGGCAAGGACAGCAGTGACAGCAGATTAGACTCACAACAGACCAATCATAGATATATATTAAGAAAAAAACATATCACAGTCATAGAATGGTTTGGGCTGGAAGGGACTTGGGAAGCCCCATCCAAGCTGGCCCTGGACATTTCCAGAGGTGGGGCAGCCACAGCTGCTCTGGGCACCCTGTGCCAGGGCCTCCCCACTCTCACAGGGACGAATTTCCTCCTAATAGCTCATCTAAACCTCTTCCAGGTTAAAGCCATTCCCCATTGCCCCAACTACACTGAAGGACAGCAGGGACTTGCTGCTCTGCGAGTGGAAGAAATCCCTGGATGAGCCCACATGAGCTTCCAAGCAAGGTCTGACTCTGAGCAGAGATGCTGCAGGGTAACCATGAACCTTAGCAAGCCAGAGCTCTGCCTGGTACCTCACTCCCCACCACTCCTCCTACCTGTGGCCTCAGTGAGTGCTTTGTGGTTTTCCTTCTAAACCAGGACTCTCTGAAAGCACTGGGAGAGGACATGGACTTCAGCCAGGCTGCAAAGAGCACCGGGCTCCTTAATTACTTCTTTTCCTCGGCTATGCCTGTTTGTGCACGGCTATATCATGAAATTTGTCAGTGTTAACAATGTAGTCCCCTCCAGAGACCCATTCACTCAACAGGGCTGCAAATGTGATCGGTAAGAAATTAATTTACGGTGCAGTAATATATCAAAAAGGAGATGGAAATAAAACAAGAGCCCAGCCCTGCTGTAACAGGAATGTCAGCTGCCCAGGGGGTCAGCAGCAAGACCACGGTAATGATAAAAACCATGGAAACTGCACCACAGTCATGTCTACAAACCAAATCCCAGAAAAGAAACCCCAAACCAACCCACACTTTAATGGTAATCATCGGATTAACGTGGGATCCGAAGTTTAAAATGCCTCCTTATGACACATTTCTACAGTCTTTCTTCAGGTTCTAACTGTATTCATTCTCTGTTTCCCATGAACCCGAGATTTCTTCTTAACCTCGTTATGATACTGTGGGGGAAGGACTCTCACTTCATAAACTGTGCACCTAAGACAATAGCCAATAAAACCCAAGAGAGTCTCATACACAGGACTTCAGAAGAGCTGATGAGGAGGAGATGCCACAAGACGAAAGGAGGTGGAGGACTGCAGAAGAGGCTTTCCAATGCAGAGGAGGTTACGCAGCCACTAAGCCCCAACTCGCCTGAAAAGCACTTTTCAGACGGGTGTGAGAAAAATAACGGAATCAGAGTTAGCTTGGAAATTGCCTTTCTTACAAGCTGAAGAAAGGGGAGAAGAAAGGGGAAAAAAGGCTGAAATCCCAACCAGCAGAACACAGATCCCCCTGAGCCTCCGAGGTGTCCCTCACTCAAGGGGTCCTGCCTGTTTTGGCAGGGAGGGACAGAAATCCCTCAGCCTTGCAGAGAAACTCTCGAGGGCCCCGAGACAGCAAGAAATCTCCTTTTTTGCAAGAAACTAGACTTAAAATCCAACCCAACTGTGAGTGCTGCTGAAAGCACCTGGCAGCTACATAAACCAGCACAGGTCCTGCACTTGTTTGTGCCTTCAGTCCTGGCATTTGGCAAGGAAACATCATAAACCTGTCCCAGTGATTTACACCCCTGCTCTCCCCTCCCCACCCAGCACTCAGGGAACATCTGAAGGGTGCAGGTCTCCAACAAGAGTGGAGCTTGGGGGACACCCACACAAACAAACCCATCCTCGCGTTTTACAAGAGATGACAAATTCTTCTCTCAGAAGAGGAACTGAGCACCCTTCGAGGCTGCTGTGACTCTAAATGCTTGTGAGAGAGCCGCCATATGGGCTCAGATTTATCACTTGTGTTTCCTAACTTGCACATCTGTTTTCTATAAGTAGCTGTCCAAGTCAATGCATCTCCCCTTTCCTCACGAACCGCCCACGGAGCTTTTCAAGGACAAATCATCATTCCTTTCAGTGATGCTCTGCTCAGTGGGCTCCACTGTGTTACCTTAACAACCTAAAGTGCTGCTCACAAAAACCTAGAGTGGACACTACCCTCCAAAAGAAGGTTAACGCTTGCAGTGGTCACTGGGAGTGGGCGTAATCAGGATTCTGAATGAGAAGAGAGTGATCTGTTCCCATCAGCAACCCAGGAAACTCCCCGTCAGCTCCTCAAATTCCATTAGAGTCAAGAAAGTTATTCCCATTGCCCTGTGTCAGGACATCTCCTCCTAAACTGAAAGCTGAACAGAGGAATCTGAGAGAAAAAGGGAACTTTTCCAAGGTCAGAAGTATTGGGAAAGTGGCACAAAGCCAGGGGGGGTCACGAGGAACTAATGAGACTTCCCAGAGCCCATCTCATCTGGACACGAGGAATGTGTGGCATGCAGAGGGCAGAAAGGGCCATCCCAGATTCGGGAAAACTTGGTTCCTGTGGACAGCCACTGGAGCAACAAACCCTTATTGCTCTGAAATTTTAATGAAGAGTCAATAATTTCTCTTTCTCCCTGAAAACAAAAGCCAAACCAAAGGTGACCTCAAAACTTTCTCTGCCAAAAATGTTGTGTACCATCTCTTATGCCTTCTTTCTTCAGTGTTTACAAGAAACCCACCAACGTGGTACTGAAGGGCTGGGATAAACGGAATAAAACAACGGAGAAAAAAGACCACAAAAGGAAACAAAAAGCATCTACTGAGAAGTTCCGGCTCTGAAAGTGAAGGACACAGCTCTGCACGGCCCACCAGGCTTCAGGGCAGCAGTGCCACTGGGTTTGCAGTGCTGTGGGGACAAAAGCACGAACCACACGTGCACAGGCAATGCTGTCCCGCTCCGGTCACTCCATCACCCCAGCCCGGGAATGGAGCGAGGGCAATGCTGATTCCATGCCGCTTCAGTAGCTCCAAGTGACTTGGAGATGAGCAAGGTGCTACATCAGTGGGAAGCAGGGGTGTCATCTCGCCTCTCCAAGCTGCGAGGTGCTCTCAGGCAGGACACATTTTGCTCCAAGACAAACGCAATTAGACAGCCAAACAGTTTTAAAATAAATGAATGTGCTCAGCTGTTAATGATGCCCTTCAGCAGAGCTGCCCAGAGAGGGCTCTTGCCATCCCCAAGAGGAACCATGGGCAGCCCCTCAAGGGTTAAAGAGCACGGAGGCTCTTGTGGATGCAAAGTGGGGAGATTAACAGTGAGTGTATTAAAAGTGATAAGAGAGCAAGCGGCGGCTGAAACAGAGATTGCAGAGGATATCTGAGAAGAAACTCTCCATCCACAGAAGAAATAAAAGGTCAGTGCAGAAAGAGAGTGACTTCTCTAAGAAATGGCACAAGTGCTTTCCTGACACAAATATTGACAGCAGAGACAGATACATAAAGTTTATTCATCTCCCTGCCCTGATAGCATGGAGAGACAAGCACCATCTGAGCAGGGGGACAGGAGAAAGGAAAAAAGCAGGATAACTGAGCAGGTAATCAAAGCCAAGGGCTACTCAAGGCAGGCAGGAGTCATCCAAGCAGGACACCACTCGTCATTTAATATTTACACTAAAATCCTGCCTCTTGCTCCTGCACCAAAAAAAACCCCAGCAACAAAAGAGGAAATTTATCTCAAAACGTCTCTGAATTCACCAAACTGCACTGCAACAGATTAAACCATAACAACACAGCCCAGAGAGAACAGACAAAATATTAAGCAGAATTAAGCCTTAAAGGATGTTATGGTCCTTGGAGAAAAATGAGCTCAATTTCTTTTATCCTTATGTTTTACAGCAACTTTAAAAAGCCTCTTCTTCAGAGAATGCTCAGCGGTGACTTTTAGACCAGGCTTTCAGCAGCTGCCCCCCTCTCTTCTCTAACATATATAATCTAAATTACAGTCGTCCCAAACAGTATTTCCCTTGCAAGAGCTTTATTTCAGAGCACTGTCTGCTGCAGTAGTGCCAGAAGAATTTACAATCTGCCTTTGCCCCTGCAATGTAGATTTACAGGAAGAGCCGTTTATTTTCATTCCAGACTAATGATTCTCTCTTTCCATCAATGTATTTAATTCCTTGAAGAGCTCAGTTTCCAGAGTTATTTCGCAAATCTTCCTCCTACTTCTCAGTTAATTTTTACTGATAAAACAGCAAAATGTGAAGCGCTACTCTCACTTTGGACACACTGGGAAGATGTCCCACCGCTGCTGGGGTGGGTGAGGATGGAGACTTGAAGGTATCTAGAGCCACCAGCCAGGTTTTCCTGCAAAATGATGCTCTTCCCCCAGCATCAACAGCAAGCCCACAAATTTTTCATTGAAAAAGAAAGCAAGAATTAATAAAGCAGCTTGTTTTCTCCTGCTGGACTTCATGCACCGAGGGAAAGCAGCCTCTCTGCTTTCTGCTGCGTCTAGACACTTGTGGTTTGTGCCATCCCAGCCCGACTCACCCATCAATAGTCTTTAAATATTGAGGAGGGCCCCCGCTGCCACCGCCACTCCTCTCAGCCCGCGCGCCGCTGCCGCGGACGGCCAACGCCATCAAGCAGAGGAGGTGGCATCTGCCGGCTCGGGTGCAGTTGCTTAAGTGCACGGTGGCAGCCCCCTGGAAGCATATCCAGCCCAGCTTGAGTCCTTAATTATTAATAATATTTAGATAGCACTGACAGAAGCGAGAGAGAAAGCCCTGACCCCTGCTGTGCGCCATGGCCGGGCCTCGAGCAGCTCCCACGCTGCCCCGCCAGCTGCACGATTCTGCGCTCGTGTCCAACAGCTCTGCCAGGCTGGGATCGGGGATTAACTTCTCAGCATCAAAAGGCATCTCTTGCTGTGCTGGCTGAGCTGGCAGGGAAGCCTCAGGTGGCACTAAACACGCCGCTGGGGAAATCAGTGTCGGAGTTTTGGTTGCGTCATTTCGCCATGAGCTGAGGCTGTGAGCAAAGCCTGAAGGACAGCCCGGCACTGGGCAGTGTGAGGGCAGGTCAGCAAACCCAGGCACAACAACTGGAAATCCAGGTCTAAGCCCTGTTTTTCCTTAGAACCACACAGGATGGTCTTGAAGAAACTGAGCAATTGCAGCCGAGCCAGGATGCAGCTCTTCCTTGGTCTTTAGATGCTGCAGTACACGGCCAGGCACTGTTTGCAGCAGTGCTGATGGATCCAGCCATTATTCCAACCATCAGCTGGGGTTTTATTTACCACACTGGGAGGTTTATCTATCCATTGAGTCCTGGCAGCTTTGCTGGTGGCTCTTGGCTTCACCTCCTTCCCAGAGCCGTGCTCTGCCTTCCCCCCAGTCACAGACCATTCTCCTTTCTTTGTTTCTGGAGGACAGCTTTGTTCTGTGCATAATAACAGGTGATTTAGCAGCTGTCACACTCAGGGGCTGGAGGATTTGAAGGCAAACTCTGCTGAGTAAAATGTGCTCCTGGAATCCCTCTGGCTGCCACATCCACCAGAGACAGAGGATGACAGAGAAGGCAAAATTCACTTCTATGGCAGCAAGACTCCACTTGTCCACACGCTCAGTTTACAGCCCCAAGCTCACATTCCCAGCCCTCCACACAGACCAAAGGATGCTCCAAACCACCCAAGGCAGATGCACAGGTCTCATCTGAGGCTGTCCAGTGCTCACTAACAGTTATTTGGGCCGCTATAATGACACCTCCATTCCTTGCAGAGTGAGATGTCACAGCCAGTACTGCCCCCCAGGCCCGCGTGCCTGGACGGACACACTGCTCATGGCTCTCTGCTGCATCACCGTCCCTGGATGTACCAGCACCTGCCTCCAGACCAGAACCAGCCACACTCGGCATCGCTTGGATTTTTGCAGTAGAAGAAAATAAGTAGAAAAACAACCCACAAGTAACTCAGTAATAAACCAAAAAATAACTCAAATCCACCGAGTTATCGCAGCTGCCACACTCCACTCCAGCCAACTCCAAAATCCCTTCCAATCCCAGTTTATCCCTCATCCTTCTACCTCCAGACTGACACTCCTACCCTGCCCCTGGCATGAGCCCTGAAAATACAAAACACCCAAATATTTCAGTTCCTCCATAATTCATGACAAGCGGTAAAACACAACGAACAAGCATGGGGAGGGATGGAGGGAAGACACTGATTCAAAATCAGCACAATTCCTTTTCCTTTGGTGCCCTGAGTTACGCTGATTTAAAGCTGGGGGTCATTAGGCTGTGGGCAGGATCCCATCAGTGAAATGAGGTAGGAATTAATACTCTATCAGGCCATGCTGAAGTGCAATACCAACCTGCAATGATAAAATTATTTAACCAGTTTTCCCCATCCCTCCCCAGACTCCCAGCTCCCCCCACCCCCTTCTCCACCTCACCCATTCCCGTATCTCTGAGTGATTCTTCTTCCCTTTTCCATCAAGCCAACACACACGCAGGCGTTCCGTGGCAATTCCTACCCCACGGACAATGAAATTAGAAGGGAACAAAAGAGCAAACCTCGCTGCTCCATGGCCTCGCGCTCGGCCGGGCAGACAATGGTCCCAGCTGCTTCCCAGGAAGCACCCAGCCACAATGAGCCCGGCTCCGGTGCTGAAGAGGGTCCCAGCTCCCTGGGGGGCAGGAGGTTGTCACTAGAATATGCATCTCATTGGTTACCTGTCAGCTTTCCCGGGCGGTTATGAAGTACAGCCGCCGCCGGAGGCTATAATGGGATGTAATAACGAGGCGGCCCTTCCACAGAGCAGCTTTGATTAGGTGATGGGAACTGGCAGCATCCGCTGGCTTTTGAAAAAAAAAACAAGCTCAAAGCTGTAAAATAAAGGGATCGCCAGGAATGCAGCCACTTTTTCAGGCTAAGAGGGATGGAAGAGAGAAATAAATTACAACCTTCGTTTCTTGCTCTAATCTCTCCATCTCTCGCCTCTTTGGAGGTTCCATCGTTGCTGTCCCTCTAGGCTCAGACATTATTTCCTGACTCCTCAGGTATGCTAGAAAAATGAC
Source organism: Oriolus oriolus (assembly GCA_013400235.1). Lineage (NCBI taxonomy): Eukaryota > Metazoa > Chordata > Aves > Passeriformes > Corvidae > Oriolus > Oriolus oriolus. Next base: position 75,318 of record VXBT01012645.1, read on the forward strand.
ATGTTATAATACCAGGGAATTACAGACTGTGCAGGGGGAAGGAGGAAAACTCCCTGCCCCACAAATCACTGCCAGCATCTCCTGTCAGCAGCTCGAGCTGCAGCCTGGGGAGGCACCTGCAAATTCACCGGGCAGGACTTTGCCATGGCTGGGACTCACCTCTCCCACCTTTCACGTGGGCAGTATCTCAAACTCACTGCAAAACTCTTGACAAAAATATGACTTGAAGGTGGCTGCAGCTTGGTGACTCCAGACCCTGTCAGTGGGGTCACTGGGTCCCAGCTGAAAAGTCTGGCTTTGAGCTAAACGCAGCTTTTGTGGCTCATAACACAACTGACTGTGCAGCACCTTCCACCTACCCCTGTTCCAGCACCACCGTGCCCCGGTTTCCCTGGCACAGATGTCCAAGCTGGCACTGAGACACAGCAGAGACCAGCAGAAAGGTATTTTTCCTCCCCACAGGCTAAGGAAAACATGTGCAAGCAAGATGGACATGAGAAAACCCTGGGGTTTGGGACGCCAACTGGAAGAAATAAAACCTGACTAATGAAGCACAGGCTGTGGAAGATACTATGGATGCAAAGGGTGCAAGGCCAGGGAGAAGAGCAGCGTGCAGGTTAATGAACACGCCAACCCACGACTCCACAGAAAATCAAATTCAATCAATCTGTCTGTGAAGGACACGCAGCGAGACAATGGCTGGGAGAAAGAAGGCAGAGAAGAAACTGATGGCTTGGCTTTTTCAGCCCAGAAATGGAAGGGAAAACAGGGTTACCCCCGACCAACCGGTATTTCCCTCAAGCAGGCAGATCTGTATGAAGCTGCGATTATTTCCAAGCAGCAGGTGATGCTTGACCACGGGAGGATTTGCATGGGGCAAACGCTCAGCTGGGCACAGGGCAGGAGTTGGGACTGGGTTGCTGTGGTGAGGACGAGCATTCCAGAAGTAAAGCAGCATTTTGCAGGCTCAGCACAGCTCTTCCTTTCAGCACGAAGCCCATAAACAACAGCCCAACAGCTTAACAGGGCTGAAATATGACGGTATTCAAAGGGGATGTCAGGAGGATTAACAGCCCTGCTCCTTCCCGCTGAAGCCGTGCCGGGACTGGAGAGTCGATGCCGTGCTGAGAGCGTGAGGTTTTACATCTTCATTAAGCACCAGCCATCGCTGGGTTGGTGGGGGAAGGATTTCTCCTCTCCATGACCACGGTGGTGACGTGAGGGACGGCTCCCACTTGGCACTGCTGACATCAGGAGAGGCTGGGAATGGGATGACCCCCCGTGCTCCCCCCCGGGCACCACATACCTGGGAAAGCATCACCAAGGATATTTTTTACCATGACCGAGAGAACCAAACAGGTCTGATGGTCATTAAGGCCAGTGATGGCCCCTCCACGGAGAACTCGTCCTACCAGAGCAGATTTGGACAGGGGCAAGTGATTACAGGGTGTTTTGACCAGATGATAAATCAACATGAGGACTGAATAAGAAAGTCTGCTAGGAGGCTTCGTAATATTCAAATACAACAGAAAAGAAAGAAGAACCATGAAAAGAGCAAACAAACACAAAGTGCCATTATGTTTCCTCTGTTTGCCGTGCAGAGATGGGGCTTCACGGCACCTCAGGACAGCAGGCAAGGCTTTCCACTCACACAGAACGCTTCGGGTGCCCACTCTGAGCACTGGGGAGCCCTGTCCCCATGGGAATCTCAGTCTGCAACTCTGCTGCATAAACTGCAGGTTTGCAACTTCACACTCTTCAAGTGCATTAATGCACTTTTTAAAATAGAAGTGAGCTCAGACAATGGCTCCTATTTTTTTATGGGCTGACCCACTCACACATCTGGTCACAACATGACATTTCAAGCCAACTTTTCAAAATTGCAAAGAGCTATCCCAGTTCTGCACCACTGATTTGTGCTGTTTTACATGACATAAATATTTATACAATTACTGTTACTATCCTTCAATGACCAGAGTTATCACATTTCAAAGGATCTATATTTAAAGAACACAATACCCTGATGGAAATGCAGCTTTAAATTTTAAAAAGCTGTGTTCCTCCTCACGCATTGCACACACACACACACACACACACACCAAGTCATTGGAGATGCTCCAGAATTCCCACGTTCTCCTCAAAGCCACAGCAGCTCCTTGCCACCACTCCACCTCAGCACCCTGCATCCCAAACTGAGCATCCCTGGTGACACCTGGCTACCTGCCCACCATCTCCAGGGGGGGAGGGCAGTGACAGCATCACTGTGAAAAACACAGATGTGTAAGAGCACTGGGTTTACCATCTTCTGGACAAAGCCACAAGGAAAAGCAGTTTATTTTTATTAAAATAAACTGAGGGTATCACTGCCTGTGAGAGGGAAACACTGGTTTACACCGATCCCAACTGCTGCTCTCCCATCCCCTCAGATGAACAGGAGTGTGCCAGGTTTCCCTCTGCGTACCTGATATTTCAATACAAATTGAGTATTAGCTCTTCTTCTGTGCCTTCTGAACCACCTTACTCACCAAGCAATGATGCAAAATTAGAAAGAATAATAATAAATCTAGACTAGGAATTAATAAACTGGGATTAAAACACCCTCACAAATAACTTCATGCTCCCTACATATGAATGAGTGTAATTGCTAGGGAAGAATAAAAGACAAAACTCATTGCAATTGTCTTTCTTAGAAGGAAAAAAAAAACCAAAGCATGATGAATTATTAGCTATAGAAATAACTCAAAAAGTTTTTCAGGTTCAACATGGAAGCAGCAGCAGAGAGAAGTCAGGGAACAACCTCCATTGCTGTCCCCATCCACCCCTGAGATTTGGTTTATCCCTTTCCCCTCTTTTCTCCTAACTTAAGTGAAACAAAAAATAAACACATCTTACCACCTGTGGTGTGCAAACTCAGTCCTGACTCATCTACGAGCTCCTCTAACAGGAGTAACACAGCTAAAGCAGAGGGGGAGAAAAAAGGACCAAGTGGAAAAACATATTTAGGGAGGAGGGAGGGAGCGCTCGCTGTCCTCCTGAAGCAGCGTCCCACAGCTGCTCCATTCATAAATATTTCACCGATCTGAACTCAGCCTGCCAAATCTGAACCACTGCTTTGATGAAAAATATAAAAAGGCTTTTCCATTAGTGCTTTTGATGTTCTTTGCATACAGAATAATGAATGCAGGAGATTCATCTTCTTCCCCTCCTCTGTCCTCTCTCACTTCAGTCTTTTATCTGGCCCAACCTCCCAAGGACAGAGAAATCAGGATTCGAGCAGGAAGACAGAGCAGAGCTGGTGGCCTGTACACATTTTCCATGGAATCTTAGAGTCACCGAATCATTTCAGTTGGAAAAGCCCTCCAAAATCTCCAAGTCCAACCATTAACTCAGCACTGCCAAGGTCACCACTAGCCCGTGTCCCCAAGTGCCACATGTACATGTCTTTTAATTCCCTCCATGGATGGGCACTCCACCACCGCCCTGGGCAGCTGTGCCAGGGCTGAACAACCCTTCTGGTGAAGAAATATTTCATAATATTCAGCCCAAACCTCCCCTGGTGCAACCTGAGGCCATTTCCTCTCATCCTATAATTTCCTCTTGTCCTGTTTCCCCACTGTTCTGCCTCTTTCCACCTCAGGGGACAAGACAGAAAGGAAATGGGGGTGCCCAAAGGTTTTTTGAGTGCTGTTGGCACTTCACACTCTGTTTCCACCTGGCGGGACCATATTGACCATCATGACTCTACCAGGAGCTGTTCAGAGAAAGTGAACAGGAGTTTTAAAACCCTTCAAAAGCATCCTACCAAGGACAGACAGATCCCAGCTGTTACCCCACTTTTGCCCACATGGTACAGATGGCTCCAGCCTGGATTTTGTGAGCTTTTATGGGAGGAAGCAACCCCCTGTGCCCTGATCTGGGCTGTCCTGAGCTCCCCTGCATTTTTTGGGGGCTCACTGGGGGGAATCTCAGAGGAGAAAGGAATCCTCCTTGCAGCTCAGCAAAGGAAGCGACGCAGGGCAGAGGCAAAGCCAAAACAGAGGAAGCAGTACGTGACCTTCTCCCAGCCTCTTAATGCTCTCAGGAACTTAATAGCTCAACATTTATCTTAACTCAGCAGAGATGTGCCAGGGATAAAGTATCCATCTCCCTGCACACCAGCTCCGGCGTTTCCAACCCACCGCTGCCGAGCTTTAAATTGCAGCTTTTATCGCCTTCTCGCACTTCTGCTGTACCTCAGCATCCAAAGCAATTAAATCCAACCTATTTTTTCTGACTTTTATTCCTTGAAGTGGACCTTTCTTGTGTGGGGCAGAGATTACAGGGCTTGGGCCGGATCTTGATTCACATTTATTTTCCATTAAGGACTCGGCTCCACTCATCTCCTCTTCCTCCTGTGAAGCTCGCTGTGTGCTCGGCAAACTCGGCAAATAGGAATTTGAAAGCAGTTTAAAAGAAAACAAACAGAAACTTATGCCTTGCAGAATTTTTGCAAAAAGAGTCCTGGAAACACGCAAAGCATTTTAAGGGACTTGAAAGAGAGCCACGTCTTATCACCGGGAGTGGGATGCTAATGTTTGCAGGAGAGTTACTGCTGTGCATTATTCATCCTCCTGGTTTGTATTTATTGGGAATTATTAGGAAACCCATCACCCACCGAGCTGCAGGGCTTCTTGGCAGTGCTAACACAGCGGAAAACGCCTTGTGCCCAAGGGCTCCTGCTTCTTTGGGGGTGGTGGGTTTCCTAATCCCAGTTCCTGCCCCATAATCCCAGTGGAGGGGAGGAGTGAAGTACCTCACTACAACTGGGAGATGCCCCAGTTTCAGGTGGAGGACATGGAGGTCTTGAACACTCGATGGCCTCGTGGTCACAAGTGGGGTCATCCCAAAAGGATCCACAGGGACACAGGAGCGCTCACACATCATCTGGATTATTTTAGAGCAAACTGCATTCTTCCTTTTGGAATCAGAAGGGACTGACACCTCCCAAGCGCTGAAGATCAGTGCATTATTGTGCTCCCGAACACCAGCAGACCAGATGGAAAAGTTGCCAAGGGGCCCCAATACAGCACACGTGCCCCTGGTGCTCCCCCACTATTCTGCAGGTGCACTCCTTGCACCTTTTCAGCCCAAATCTCCTTCCCACCTGCCTCTTCCATATTCACCTGTCTCTGAGCACACCACCCCACTGCTCCAGTATCACAGGGCAATACGCTGCATTTTCTCTGCTTGCTTCTAACTATGCAACCACAAAAGAAATTAGCTGAAAAATAACCTATTTCCCATCCAAACATCCATTTCCCAGAGGAGTTTAGCTTTTTAAATTATGCCACCTTCTCCCAGCAAACAAGCCCTTCTGAAGGGCAAGGCTCAGGCCACTGCAGGGATGCAGATTTTAAAACCATTCATTATGCAAATAGCTCATTTATTGCTGCTGAGCTGAAAGCAGGAATTCCAGGCATGCAAATAAAAATAGTTGGGGAGCAACAGCCAGTAAGTGCCTGATGGCATCTGCTGACTTGGGTAACACACAGCATGGACCCTGCAGGCAGCAGCTTATGGTGGAATTTCAAACTATAGGATGAAATTGGTCTGCAGCCACCACTGGTGACTCCCTGGGCTCTGCAGGACCAGCAGCATCTCCAGCTGAAAGTTCTGCCAGTGCTGCAGGTCCTGCCATAGCCCTAATGATCCTGAAGTCTTACTCTTCACAAGATGCCTGAGCTAAGCAAGGCTGAAATTCAATAATTCAGGGTGACTGGACACAAGGGGTGGAGCTGAGGTGTGAAGGGGTTATGGGAGATTTCACTGACAGGGTTGCAACAGCGCCAGAAGCAAAGCTTTCCCCAAAACCTTAATAAACATCCCGGGGCTGGGTGGGAATGAATGCTAATTAGCATCTGATAAAGATTGAGAGAGAAGCTGGCTGGGAAAGGAGACAAAACTCAAAATTAGGCATGCAGGCGGGAAATTTTAAGCAGGACTATCCTGGGAACAGCCTGCCTCCACAATTCTCTTCTCACAGTGCCTGGAAGCACAAGGAGTGTCGGATGCTCCATGACCAAGGATGAGTCTTTGTCCTCCAGGAACTGAATCATGTACAAACATTTCTGAGGCCCAGCGCCTTCCAGCTACTGAATCTAATTCAGGTCCAAGTCCTGGAAATGACCTGGCATGGGGTATCACTTTGCACTGCAGCCATGGGAAATAATAAGGAATTTAAAAAGCAAAACAGGAACATTGAGCTGAGTTATTAAAGAACCTTTCAAGTTCAAACATGGGGGAAAAAAATGCAATGCCAAGCCAGTCCAACGTCAGCACTCAAGGTCAAATGGAAAAAGAAATCTCTGTGGATTTGCCTTTAACAGGCTATTGTTAGTGCCACTATGTTTAATATCATTAACACAGAATCATTATGTAAATTCTGGTTTTTAAGCTCAGTTGTCGCTATCACAAGTTAGTTTTAATCTAGAAGCAGAGTAAAAGCAGCTGGTGTGCTGACCTGGGCTCGGCACACTCAGCATTCATATTCTCCCACTGAATACAAGATTTGCTCGTTTTTATGCGCTCCTATATCCTTAAACAGCATCAGCAAAAATCCAGTTGAAAATGGGATACAAGTCTCATTGCAATTTCTGCTGCCAAGTGACTGAAATGACAAGAGATCCCAGCAGGAGCTGGTCGAGTGTTCATCAATGAGCAGATTAATTGCTAAGACAGAAAGGTCCTGATACACAACCACCCGACAACAAACGGGTAATCACTCATTATGTGTCTGTTACTCAAAGTCCTGGAGCTGGCACGGCACCCGAATCTGGAGCCACATCAACCCAAGCAATGACAAATATTGTTTCCTGTTTAAACAGCCGAGCTCAGCAATTTCAGACCCAGGAATTGAAAAGAATAAATTTACCTGAGCCCATCATTTCACAGCAATGGCTGTATTATATTAAAAAAAAAAAAAAAAAAAAGAAAAGGTTTCTACAATGGAGAGACTGTTCCTGGCTCCAGCAAGAACATAAGCAATAATGTACGTGCAACAATACCACGATTGACCCTGGGTTTCAATGAGCATTCACACACACGGTCCCGAACAGATGAAGGACAAGTGCTACAGGCTGAATGGGCTCCATTGAGTAAAGCTAATTAGCTGGATAAGCATATGCAAGACCAGGACCTAAATTTGTTCTCTGCCTCCTGGGACAATGATAACTCCTTTTTCTTGTTGTTGCGCCACAGAGATAGAACAACTCTAAGGCAATGCTCTAACCCCTGGCTGCCACAAAGCATTTTTTTGTGCAGAGGTGTTAAGGTTGGGAAACAGCAGCTCAGGTGAAAGAAGAGCATTGTCCATGCTCTTGTCAGGACTCATCCCTCCCAAGCTGCCATTAAACATTGCTAATACCCAGCCGTGCATAACACCACCAAAATATTTGCTGCGATCAACCAGCACAACCTTTGGATAATGGATCTGATAATCCAGAGCTGCATCCAGCAAGACAAGGCTGTGGGGTTTTCACTCATCTGAAACACATATTGCCACAGCAGAAGATGCAGTCTGTTAGTACAGCCTTGCTCCTGTGACTTGCCTTTGCACGGTGGGGCTTTGGCACAATCTGTGCTCGTCTGGCTGGGCCCTTCGAGGCGGCAGCGATGGAGAACGGGAACAGTGGCTGAGGGGAGCGCAGTGCTAGAGGAATTTCAACACCCATCAAAACAGAGATAACCTCCACCAGATCCCTCTGAAACAGGGCTTCTGCAGAGGACTGAGGTAGACACATAGGTCTTGTGAAAAAGCTGCCCATGCCTCCCAAAAATGCAACCGCAGCTGTGGTTGTTGTTTTCTCATCCCCAGCCAGAGTGCAAAGCAAATATCCCAAGGGAATAAAACCAACCTGGCCACCGAATAATGCACTGACCTGCCTAATGAGAGCACCTCAGACCAAGAGGCATTTGCAGAGAGTTTGGGAAAGCCTTGCGTGCATAAGGAAAGGAAATGACTGTCAAGGTCTTGGTCCTCTCCTGACTGGAATTACTGGTAAAATTCCCACTGGCTGCAGGAATAGGACTGAAAAGGTTTCAGAGCACACAGTCAGTGACAACAAAGGGTAAAAGGACTTGGCAGATGTCCTTTTGCAAGAGGAGGCATATCCTCCACCAGGTGACACAGTCATGTTTGTGGCACTCAATGTGGCATTGCTGCTCCTCACACAGAGCCATGCACAACCACGCAAACCCAACCCCAACCTCCACACCAGCACCCAAAACCCCCAGACCTGACATTTTTAAAAGATAAAAACTGATTCAATTCAAGTCTTTCAAATAAGATTTGTGCCATTTTTATCTACTTACGCTATTATTTATTAAAGGAAAAAGAAACACAACTGAAACACGCAGTAACCAAACCAAGTTCTCCCTATGCTTTATTCCTTCTTTAATCTAAACATAAAGTCGTAAGAGTGGGATATTTGCTATAAGGAAATGAGCTGTCAAGTGATTTACGGTCTTGCTTTGTCTCTGTCTCAACAGCTCCAAGTCTTTTCCAAGACCTATTTTTAGCAAGCTGTAAAAATTAGAGGCAATGAGGGACAGGGTGGGGACCCAGGAGCTGAGAAACATATAGAGCAAACTTATCTATGTCTTCATTATCCTCATGCACCTCTAATTGCTGGATCTGAATACCACAGGGACAGCCACAGTCAGTGCTCTACTGCCTCTATGCAAGGTGCCTTCACACATGAGATCACCTGGGCAGCCACAGACCACAAAGGAGCAGCGGTGGGAGAAAGAGCCCTGGGTCTGGGTTTGTTTGCTGGGGTTTCGGTGTTAGGCTGTCCTTGGGTTTGTGTTTCGGTTGGTTTTTATTACTAATGGCACAATGCCATTATGGATCAGGAACTCAGACACTGTTTAGATGGCAGACAAGACCCAGTTCAGCTGGAGTCAGCCCGGGCTTTCCTTTACTCCCAGGATGCCTTGAATGGAAACCCACACACTCCCCCCATTTCTCTTCACACCTAGCTCAACTAGTAAATCCATAAAGGCAGTTGCCTGATTCACATTTTATTGGTCATTCCAGCCAAAATTATTCCAATAATTCCCTTTAACAAGAACCAAGGTCCCCTGCTGCAGAAACTTTTATTTCCAGCACCTTCGCTTGCAAATGATGACAATAATTACTCTAAGTTCCATAAAGCATTTTCCATACGAGAGCTTTAAGAGCTTTAACAATGGGAACTTATTACCAGAGCTTTAACAATAGAAAGTTATTACCAGCATCCTTATTTGCGAGAACGAGGCGCAGAAAGATCAAACGAATTGCTGAAGATCATTCAGCAGCTCGCTGGCAACTCTGGGAAAAGAACTGTAATCTCCTGACCCTGCATCCAGAGCTGATTTGGACAGGGAAAAGAAAAAGCATCCTTGAAGCACGTATGAAAAGGGTTTGTTTTTAAAAGTGCTGAAAATGAGCTATTGCAAATGAAGCAGTGATGGCAAATGTCTGAAGTTCGATAAAATTCTGAAAGAGATTAAATGATGCTATTAATCATTGCATAGGTGGGAAATGGATAGACAGAGGATGCGTGTGCCTTTTGACCACTTTCTTATCCCCTTTGGGATGTCACATAGAGAAACCCCAACAATCACATACCTTGTTGTACAAGCAATGTCACATTTAAGGATTAAAACTCTTTTCTCTCCCTCATCTTTCTTCTTCCCTTTGTTTTGGCCCCTGAACTGTCCAAGTTGACACATCCAAAATCAACAGTGAATTTTGGCCATCTTGGCCAACACAGTTTGCTCAGAAGTACCAAACACACGCCAAGTCTCCATGAAGCTCTTCCCACCCAGAAGTATTTTAGAAGACTATTTAGGAGGAAGAATGGACCTTAATCAGCAGAAGAACCATGGAAAAACAGAATATTTATCTGAAGCCACATCCTTAAACCAAACAGGATGAAATCCTCTGAGGCAGCTGTTAAGGAGACTGTCCAGCAGAAAGGAAATTCAGCAAACCAGATTATCTGTAACAGGCTTATCCACTGGAAAAAATCATCAGAGCAGCGACAAGATAGTTTTGAGAGACAATTAATGAAAGGTAGGGGAGAGGGGAGATTATAACAGGGTGACAAGGAGTGAAAATCCATAAAATACAGATTGTCATGGCTGATCAGACATAAGGACATTACACGACCCATCACGTCTAGAAAAGGAAAGGGAGCCAAGATGTTCACAGTGTCTTGTGTCTCCGGCTTTGCCAGGGGCAGAACTGCTTTCATCTTCTCTAATACAGCAAGAAGAAGAATCCCCCTGCTAGTTCTGTTGACAGCCATGAACTGGATCAAAAGAGCTTCCACCAGCACCACCTCACTCCTCCCCACAGCCCAGCCCTCCCCTGCTCCTGTCCATGGCTATGTCCTGCAGCAGAAGGAGCCGTCTTCTCCAAAGCATGATCCCAAATGTTTGAACTGATGGCAAACCTCCAACAAACTGAAAATGGGTGAACGAATAAAGCCCACTGGATGGTCTCGGACCAGAAATCTTCCCACTGGAGGAAACCACCACTCCTTGAGCAGGTCCACAATGGAAACAAAGAGCACAGAGCTGCGGCTCTACACTGCTGGGACACAATAATTCTCTAAGAGAAAGCCTGTTATGTTATTTCCAGCCCAGACTCCTCCTAAATCTCTGATGTTAAGTCACAGCACAACTTCAGACAAGGCAGGTAACCCTAAATCTGTGTCCCCCCCGCCCTTACCTTCAAAGTACTGCTACCCCCACATGCTCCTCAGCAGTGGAACGAGGCAGAAAAACAAGAAAAAAATCCCACTGAGGAAAGGATGAGGGCTCCTGGCATGAGAAGATATCTGTGCCATCAGTTCTGGCTGCAGATGGGAGAAGCAGGGACAGACAGATTAAGGGATTTGCCAGAGCTAATGACACAGACAACTTTCCACTGACTTCACTAGGCTTTGGACCAAATGCCTGTACAAAGAGCTGCAGGATATTGGGATCAAGAAGCTTAATTCATTAGCATTTTTAAAGTACTTTTAGATCCTGAAGTGAAAGGCTATCAAAGTGCAAAGTCATTTTATTAGCGATAACAGTCTAAAAACAGCAAGTTGAATCCCTCAGCCTAAAGCCTTACGGCACAAATGGGTTTGTAACACAAAGATGTCACAAAGTCCTAAGAGATATTAAAACTTCTAAGTTTTAATAGAAACTTCTTTCTAAGATTCCCTTGAACTCCACAAATTCTGATGATAATTAGTAATATTCATGCAGCAAGATGGACCCAAACCCACTGAGGGAAAGCTGGAGGATGTAAAGGCTATTGCAGGCCCTGAAAGGCTCTTGCTGGAGTTGGCAGAGCTCACGTGCTCAGTGTGCTGTGTCAGGACCACAGGGACCCCACAGCTCTGAATTCCTTCCATCCTCTTGGGAAGCAGAAAACAAAGCCGTCACAGGCTCTTTGCACGTGGTTCTCCAAAATTATACAGGGGAATGGCTCCCAGGCAGTGTGAGAGGACACCAGGCAAGAAGCTGGCACGGCTGCAGGTTGGCCTTGCATGCCGATACTCTTCTTCTCCAAAATAAAATCTCAAGCCTATAAAAACATTGGCAGCAGGCGCCGGAAGATGCACAGTGTACTCTTCTATCGTTTCGCTGGTGGAATAGACTTCATCCTGTTCCCTCTGGCCCCAGATCAAGCACAGCTCCTCCCAGGAATTTTCCATTATCCTGTGGCAAACACACCAGGGCAATCCGGCCGCTTAACCAACTTACACTCTGACCCCCCTCCTCCAGCAGCAGCGAGGTCTTGCATAAACACGAGCCATTTCTCGTAGGATGCGCCAATTCCAGCACCACAGCCTGAGCGAATTGGGGCTGGAATTCCCAGGCTGCCTGACAGAACTGCAGTGGGGCAATGGAGACATCATCAGTCTTCTTTGCTCCAGCTCTGCCCTCCTGGCAGACCCTGCTGTCCTGCATTCGCAGTTGCTGAGCCCCTAATTTATTTCCACAGCTCAACAGACTCGAAACCAGGGGAAGCATGGAAGCTCTCAGCAACCCTCCTCTGTTTCTGCTTCAGTAAATCCTTTCCTTGCCCTGCTTTTCCACTAGGCTGTGAACTCATCTCCAAAACCATACAACCATCATACCATTGCTCACAGCTGGATCTCCATGTGAAAGGCACAGTGAGTGCCAAATTCACCCCCTTGGAGCTTGAAGGGGAGCACCTCCATGACTTCAGCTCCCATCCTCAGGCAGAGGGGCTCAGGAAGCACATGTAAACCCCACAACATCTTTGTGGATGCAGGGATCCATTAACACAAGCGTCCTTGAACCACCAAGGAGCAGGAACTCCCCTGGCATTGTGGGGTGGTGCGAAGGGATTGCCCGAGGTGTGCCCACGACACTGATAAATGCACAGAGCTTATCCTGACATTCCCTCTGCCACATTTCTTTGCTCAAGAAAAATGTTCGGCATCTCCTTGTCCCTGCTCATTTCCGATGTGGTTTCTTCTTTCCCCAGGGTCACAGGCAGTGACAGGCATCCCTGAGGCTTATTTGTGTTTGGAGCCATCTGCTAAAGCAGGGAGGGTTGAAGGAGTCTACAGTAAGAAGGTGCCACCGAAGAGCCCTGTGGTTTCCTTGGTAGGGGTGACCAAGTGACTAAAAATCATTTGGTTTATCCCCTCTTCCCAGAGATCTGGTCTCAAATAATGCCATGGCTCAGCTCCAACAACATCATCTCTCCCGGCAGCATGGTTTGTATTATCCCGGACAAGGCAGAAGGCTGCAGCTCCAGAAACACGTGCTTAATTATGCTGCAGCACACCCACTGCCTCACCCGGTCTGGTTCCCAGGGGAGGGGGAATACTGGGATGTTTCATCCCAGAGACATCCACACCTGACTCCTGACAGCTTGCAGGTGCCCACTGTGTCCCCTCAGCCACCACACCCCTTCACCACCCGGTCTGCAAACAAACTAAAGAAGCCTTAATCCTGCAACAGCTTCTGTATGAGGGAGAGACTGGAATCGCTGCCAGCTCTGCGGGAGGGGGAGAGCAGAAACCGTCCCCAGCACAGGGACAGTCACACAAAGGCCACATTGTCCCACACTGCAATTAACTCCAGACGAAAAAAAAAGGCCAAGGCTTTCTATTTGTGAAGGGGCAGGGCTTTTCTAGGACAGATCCAGCAGACAGCAGGTCCCTGCCCTGCAGCCTGCAGGGTATTGCTTGTGCACCCAAAAAACCATCTAGGGTGCAGACCCCCGTGGCACCCGGTGCTGCTGGCTGCTCAAGGAGCTGCACTTTCAGTGCATCACCCCCAGCCTACACTCACAGGCGTTTTTCTAATATGAGTTTTACAGGGGAAACAAGATCCAAAGGCTTTCAAAGCCGCTTTACAATTTGTCGGCACTTTCCTCAGACTGGAAGGGATGAAGTTGTTGGGAATATCATGAAACAAGTGCCACATCACCTCTTTGAAACTCAAATAGCAAGAGACCACATCAAGTCTTCAAATATTAATCTGTACTTACCAACTAATCAGCACTGACAAAAATAACCCATCTAATTATCAGAACACTACCACCTAAATAATGAATTATATGCCTTATTAAAAAGTATAATAGATTAGAGGACGTGAAACAATTGCAATTAGTAAAACAAGAAACGCTGGGAAACAAAAAACCCTACAAGTGTGATCTGAATTGTATAAATTAATGTTCCAAAATAGCGACTGATCTCCTCCGACACATCAAACGACAGGAACTTTTGAAGCCTATCACAAGCCAGTGAACGCAACTCACCTTAAAATTGCTGAAAACTCATATTGAGACATTGTCTTTGCTGCTCAGAGTGTTGCTTTGTCCGTGACACATCCCTAGCCTGGGGAGGCTCGTTACTGGGAGCGAGCCCACTTCTGTGCATGTAATTGCTTCGTTAGGAGGAGATGGGGTGGGGGACAGGGATGCTGCACAGATAACAGCCAGGGGAACGAGGGATGCCTCCAAGCACTCAACAGAGCAAGCATTATCAGTTTTCCTGTAATATCACGGGGCCCCTCGGTGCTGCACGCAACCAGACTCAGCTCCTGCCCTACATAACAGCACGAGGTGGGGAGGGACACCCTCATTAAACCTGTCCCTCACTGCCCTCGGTCCAGCTTTCCATCCCACGTGTGCCCCCAGGGACACTGAGCCATTTCCCCACCCCAGGACTACTCAAGCCTATGCTTTTGGAGAAACACGCCCCAGTACCACGTTTGGCCCTTTGCTTATTGACCCTGCCGTTGTTACCAGCACAACACACAGACCTTGGGCTCTAACCTGACAGAGGGCAGGGCTGGATGGGATATTGGGAAGAAATTCTTGGCTGTGAGGGTGGGGAGGCCCTGGCACAGGGTACCCAGAGCAGCTGTGGCTGCCCCTGGATCACTGGCAGTGTCCAAGGCCGGGTTGGACGGGGCTTGGAGCAGCCTAGGGGGGTGGAATGGGGTGAGCTTTAAGGTCCCTTTCTACCCAAACCATTCAGGGATTTTGTGATCTTTGCAGAGATTCTATGACAGATGTTCATGGTCTGCGAGATTCTCCAAGTCCTCAACCCCCCTCTGCAGTCTTCAAACACCAAGGGGTGAATAAATCCCAAAAATGCTGTTGGCTTTTTTTTTTTCCACCAGGACTACTGCTGTTCCATCCTCTGCAATATTTACCTTTCCAGGGCTTTAATGCTTGCTGCAGTCCTGACACCACTCAGCTGCAGAACACACTCCTAATTGTACCCCAAGGTATAGCACAGAAGAAAAAATGTAGCACAAAAAGAAACCAAAAAAGCTTTAGTGGAAAAAAATCCCCAAACTGTTGATTGCAAAACATTTTTTAAATAAATAAAAGAAATCCCAAACACCACGTGTCTTTGAGACGGTATAATAGCACCTGAACAAAGGTCATTGATCTTTAAATAACATCCTCCTTCCAACCAAGAAGAAAGATGATGAAATTCTTCTTCAGTTTAAACCAGCCTTTTAATGACCTGAATGCTGTTCATGTGGACTAGAGGTTATGACAAGGACAGAGTAACTCACTTCCTGTTCAAAATTAATTTTATTCAGCTCAGCCCTCAATAATTAATGCCATTCCTTGTAAACGCATCCCCAAATGTCTCCCTCCAGCAACCTGCACCAACTTAAGTGAAGAAAAAGAGGCTTTTGGTTAAACTGTCCCTTGTAGTGGTCAATACATTGTAACTCACAGCTGGGTTTACGGCATTTTTCTCCTCACAGATAATCAACAGGTGCCTTTTTTAAAATAAAGCATTTTTGATTTAATAATCTAGCTTACTCCACCTTTCAAAAGAGGTTTTCCCTCATAAGAATGTGTTAACACTTCACACAAAAATATCCTGCATCTGAGCTCACTTTGAAGGGAGAGTTTCAGCTGGAGACAATTTAGGAAGGTCAGGAATACAACCCCAAAAGCAGAGGGGAGGGGATGGTGCATGGGCAGGGGCCAAGACTCTGCTATACATTAATTTAACTTGGAGCATGTGGCTGTTCACACCAAAGCCTGGAACTGGTGGGGCACTTAAAATCTCACGTAGGAACACTTGGATGTGTAGATCCTTCCAGAGAAACAAGTCAGCCTCTAATTCAGGCATTTTGCATTATGCTAGAACACAAACATTTTCAATTGAAGCTAAAAACGTACAACCTCTTGCCTACTTGCAGCTCTGCCACTGAGTGTGTCAATGCATGGGAAAGAGAAAATGACTGGAGAAGAAGTTAACTCCAACCCAAGGTGAAGCCAAGTTGTTTGTTTTCATTACTAAAACCCACAGAAAAGAAATGCAAAACACGAAACAGCCCAAAGCCAACAGTGAAATTCACATTCAGTTGGAGGATTTTCAGAGGGTAAATGTTTGTTTTTATCCCAGTGCACTTAGGTCAGCTTGAATTTATGTTAATACCATCAACAGAACAGTGCCAAAATACTCAATGCCTGACAACCTGTAGGTTAGGGTTTTTTTAAACTATTAATTTGCCCTGAATGTAACCACCCAGCACTGCCCCTTTCACACTGCACACCAGTGTAAAGTCTGCAGCACCTACAGTAACACTGATTTTGGCCACAATCTGTGGAGACTGCAGACAGCCCAACACCCTCATTTATTCTATGAATTATTTTCTCACTAAATCCCCAGTCTCTACATTTTTGCCAGCTACCACGAGCACGGTGGCATTTGCTTTCCAGTTTGCCATCCCTTGCCTACCTTTCCATCCTAAATCACTGTCCTGCCCAATGCTAGCAACACTAAGTTTATCACCAGTTGTGAATTTAATTAACATGTTGTTTCTCTCTTCAACCAGATCATTAATGGAGTTGATAAATCAAATGTACCATTGTGCTCCATAACAGTGGATTTGTGATATTCCCCAGAGGTCAGAGGCCACACAAACAGAGGGATGAAATTCACTGAGACATAAATACAGCGTCCTCGACTGTGACAGTTGGATACAATCATACTCCAGTGATGTGAGCATTATGTAAGACAACTTTGTATCTGGCCTCTTCCACAGAAATGCCACAAGACCAATACAGAAAAACAAAAGCTGGCTGACAGTCCATTTCATACATTGCTTCTCATTCTCCTTTCATTTGTGCTGCCAGGTCAGTAATATTTACTTTCGTTTCATCAGAGCTTGGGTAGAAAAATACCCCCAGGGCAGTATTTTTATTTATTTTAAATGAAGGATGGAGATTAAAATGGGGAATGCTCTGATTGCTGTCCTTGAGACTGTTTGGGATTTTTTGCCCCCTCTTACGAGAACTGGCTGGACAGGGCTTGGAGCAACCTGGTCCAGTGGAAGGTGTCCCTGCCCATGGCAGGGGATTGGAACTGGATGATCTTTAAGGTCCCTTAAAACCCCAACCAATCTCTGATTTTATGACTGAGCTGGTCCCCACATGCTTACCCAATGCACATCACACACAGGCCCTGGCACTAATGAAATCATTAACAAAAGAAAAGCATCGTGAGGTTGTGATGAAAACTAAACCCCAAAGCAACACAGATAGCTACTGCCCACTTCGGACCAACCTGTCCAAACCAGCCCCACAACAGTGAGCCTCAGTGCCCACACAGATGTCCAGCATGGGAATACCTGTGACCTGAGCACCCATCTATGGTCCACCAGATTCCTCAGCTACCTGGTGCATAAGGTTTTGCACAAGTAGCAGCTATCAGAAAGCATCTTAGAAATTAATAAATAAATGAAAACAACAAACCTTGTCGCTCTGCAATCAAGCGGCTTGACTTTTATTTCTGCTTTTCTCTCAGGATTGTGCTGAGCAGCCTCTGGCTGAGGAGAAGGTCCCACCTCTGAGAGCAGCAGCAGTGTGGAAGGCTCCCATGTAGTGCCGATTGAAATGCTAATGAACACGGCAAGGCTGGGTTCATACACCCGACAGCACCCACCTCCTCACTGCTTTCACACGGAGGGCCTCAAAGATCAGGGTTCTGGATGTAGGTCACAACCTCAAAACCCCAAGAAGGTGGCAGTGGATGCTCCGGGACACCAGGACTTGGCAGAAGAGGCGCTCCCTGAGCGGGTCAGGGAGGGGCACTGGACAATGAGCAGTGCTGGGAACACCCTTGAGGAACCAACCCTGCTTGCAGGCAGCTCCAGATGTGATTTGACACAAGCACGACAGGGCAGCCTTTCCCAAACACAGCCCTAGTTACACGTGAGCGGCGACGTGGCTGAGGGGGAGATGAAGGTGATGGGTGGGACCATCTCGCCCGCTGCCCTGGCTCACGCTACAGTCAGAGGGAAGAGACCAGCACCCCCTGGGGACTGTGCATCTCCTGCTGGGATGTCTGAAGCGTCTGGGGAGAAATGCCCTCCAGAGGAGCCGGTCCCGGCCCGTGCCCGCACCGACCAGCCCGGACGAGCCCCGCACCTGCCCGAGGGCTCGGCTCCGGCGTGACGAGTCTCGCCGTGAGAGCCCTGCCAAGCTTCGAGGGCTTCGCAATTAACTTTCACAACAAACCAAAGCCTCAAGAGCTTTTAATCTCCAAATAAGTAGGAGATGTGGGTCCTCGCCGAGGCTTTTGTGCCCTGGTTTATCGGTGAGGCGCTGATAAGGACCTCGCTGCTCTGTGTCTGACCGAGCACAGCCACACAACGGGAGCTCCCGTTATCCACCTTCATTCCCACAGCAGGGGAGCCGGGACAGGCACGGGGTAGCTGTGCAACAGGTTAAAACACAGGGAACGTTCGCCTAGCAGTGCAGCCTTGTGCAAATAAGCCTGAAAGAAATGCTGAAGAGCAAAGATAGAAATTCCTGCACAGGCACCATCCTCTGCAAAAATCTGGTTGTGCTGTTCTCCATCCTAAAAAATAAATTAAAAACCTAAAACTATAATATACGAGTATACATTCAAGATTTTATCACAAAGTAGTTGATCTTCCCTGCCAGCCATCAGTTACAAGAGGTGAAATAACTACCAAAACAAGTCCAGGCTTGCCTGAATAAACAGGCAGGAAGGAAACTGCTGTGTGCAGATCCCAGCCCGGCAGGATCCTCATCAGGATTCTCTGTTGGCAACAGCACTTGTCACACAGACAGACACTGTGCTCGTGCCTGCGGAGTTCAGCGCCTGACCAGCACCTCATCGTGATAATACTTTTAATAACACCCAGAACAACTCTCCTGTGAGTAACGCGGCTCTCCCGTACGCCCTTCCTCTCCCCGGGGAATGGAGAGGCTGCTGCAGCAGCACATGAGCACACACGCTGGCCTCGGCTTTACCCAGCAGTATTTTCGGCAAAATTCAGAAAGAATTGGCTGTATATTTCCCAGGACAATACTTTGGCATCCTCCTTGACTTACTTTGAGCCTCAGCCATCGCATCTGTGGTAACCTATGCCTCCTCTTCCCAACCTTTGTTCCCTGACAGACTGGAATAAAGAGAAGCCTTCATATTTTTATCTATATTCAACATTCTGCGGTGGTTTATTTTCCTTACCATTTTTTACTCATTTTCAACAATGAAAACTTTTTGGTGTTATTAATTACCAACTTAATCCTGCTTTCCTAATGACATGTACACAGATTTACCATAAGATCAGAGCAGCTCTGCTAATCAGGGATAAACCCAGTGTACTAAAGAGGGTTATACTTTTATATTAGTCTTTCCTTTTGGTCTAATTAAAGGTATTACCCTCTAAACTGTGCACACACACTTAAAGAAAGTTCAGATATGATGAAAAAGTGCAGCAAAGGAATCAGAGTATATTAAAAAACTTCCTACCAGTTACCTCCAGCACTATGTCCATCTACTTGTAGCCAATAATATCCATCTCTCTTCTTACTCAAGATACTTGGTTTGATAAGTGGCTTTGGCCATTGATAGAAAGAAGCATGAGCAAAATTATCTTCAGAGTATCACTTGATTTTTCTGCTTCCCCTCTCCTCACCAGATTGCCACAAGGATATCAACACTCATTTGCTGATTCAAGTCCAGGAAAGATGAAAAACATCAGTGCAGAATAAGCTTGTACTTACATCGGCAGAAACAACAGAAAATGAATTAGCAAATGAGAGCTACCTCACAAAAACTGCAGTTCAGCAAAATATCCCCCAATTTGGAGTCTTTATGTACAGCTGCAACTAAAAGGAACCGGAATAAATCACGGCAAATCTTCAAGGCTTGGATAATTTTCCTTCTTTGAGAGAATCCAAAAGCTCAGCTGCTCCCAGATCAGAACACGCTGGAGGATCCAACACCAACATTTCTAAAGGTATCTGAGTGACTGCCAGCCCCCAGCTGAGGTGGCCTTGGGCAGGGTTCTTGCAGCAGGTACCCCAACCCAAGGGCCAAAGCCCCTCATTTGTGTCTTGACAAGGGACAGGTCCCTGCAGCCACACAGGGGCCTCTCCAGCCTCACAGGCTTGACCCACACTGCGGCAAAGGACTGGATGAGCTCACCCATGTTCCCACAGGTGTCTCACACCAAATTCTCTTAATCCCAACCCTGACCCATCTCCTGGCATAAGGATGGTACCAAAGGGTGGAAACAACCCTTTGAAATTACAAGAACCTTGGCAGCAGCACCAAATCCCACGTGCCCAAGAACCAGGTGTATCAGCAGGTTGATAAGGGCCCTAAAACAGGCACAGCCCTGCAAATTTACATCTCAAGGGTGTAAATACTGCTTTTACTGCTCCCAAGGCTACTCATAAAGGGTCTCACCATGAAGGATTTACTTGATTTCTCCCTGCACAATATTCCCATCCACCAGAAAACACAGCCGTGCCAAACCAGGTTTAACTGAACATCGTGATGAGGTCAAAGGCATCTGTGCTGACATCACAGTATGGACAGGCTGTCACTGACAGCCTAACCAGCTCTGCTGCTCTGATATTATCTGCATCGTTTATCTGCCAACAAGCACAGTTAATGCTTATCTGAATATGGGGTTTTAATCCTGCAGGGTGGTCATTACCATGGTATTGTCACGCTAATTAACAGGTAGAGCTCTCATGGCTTTTTTATGCATGTTTCCCCAACCAAAATAAAACAAATATAAAATAATCACAATCATACAACCCAATTTTGCATCAGGCTATTTCCAGGACCTACAGTCACCCTGGTCCTTGGCAGTCCAACCCCAGCAGCAGAGGAAATACTAGAGTCCACAAAGCACAACAGCATCAAAAAAAAAACCCCAGCCCAAGATAACTCAGCTCCATTTAAATGGAAAAAAAAAAATCTTTAAGGAACCTACAAGGTATTCAAACCTCTTTAGTAAAGTGCTTTCCATTAATCCTGCCACACGTGAAACGCTAAATCAAAGATGTTCGGTAAATGTGCCTATCAGAGGAATTACACCCAAAATCAAACTGTTCCCTAATGAATGCACTCAGAAATGACAGCGATAAGCAGGGCATAGGAGATGTGTTAAATTACATCATTTACCAAAACACGCTGGAAATGATGCATGTCCAAGGAGGAAAAGCACATAAAAAGGACCTCTGCAAAGGTGGCAAAATGCAAAGTGCTTTTTTGAAGCTCTGCCCTGCCTGAAAGGAACAGCAGACGGTTCTCAGTGCCATGCTTGGAGCACCCTCGGCAGCTGCCTGGGGCCACACGCTCGTCCTGGGAGCCACATGCTCGTCCTGGGAGCCACGGCCACTGCAGGCCTTTGTACAACTCCAGCACAACTTGAGCAGCTTGTGAGCAACTCCTGGGAGCATGAGCGAGTCCCAGAGCTGGAGCAAAGCCAGGCAATGACAAGGGCATGAGAACGTGGGCAAGCAGGGCAAGGTGGCAGCTCGTAAGCCCTGTTCCAGCACGCCCTGCTCACCCCGTTCTCTCCCTTTGATGCCTGTGCACTCAGCAGCTCCTAAACTGGGGCAGACAGTGCTGGGCAGCGAGCTGGGGACATGCCCACAAGGGGACCTTGGGACCAGCTGGCGACAATCCACTCAGCTCCTCTGTTCCCAGGCTCAGTCCCAGCTCTGCCTCACCCAGCAGCGGCAACAACCTCCCAAAAGCATCAGTGCACAGCAGCATCAGGAGCCCAGGGCCTTGCAGGAATCCGTCCTGAAGCCAACACAACTGCCTGGCTCCCTTCTAGTTAATAAATCCTACGAAGTCCGCTTATATTACAATGTGTTACCCCAAACCAGAACTTTTTGATATTAAATACAGCTTTTTCACTAAACAGGTGGCCTTCCTGTGGTTTCTCTATGAGATTTATATTTTTAAAGGTTTGGGGTTTTTTTTCCCCCCACAGGAGCTGCACAGCTTTGGCCTCACCACCTCCCTCTGCTTTTCATGGAAATTTAAGAACCCCATTAATCAGCCCTCTCACCCTGAGCTGTCAGTTCTGGACCTCTCTTGACCGCGAAAGGAGATCATGCAGGAAACTAAAGCTCATTTGAGCAAACCCTGTGTGGCTTTAAAACAAGCTCCCTTCCCAAGGATGACAAAAATGATCTTTGCTGATTCAATTACACGATGCAAATGTGGTGGGGAGCACACCGTGTTTCCACCTGAAATGGTTCCCCTGCTCCTGCCTGAGCCATCACTTTGGAAGGAAAAAAATGATAAATTTGGGCAAAGCCATTTAGCAGCTCTGGATATACTATAGGGGATATAAAAGGTCAAGGAATTAATGTTAAGAAACTGCGCTGGATAAAACAACAGGTTTTGCCTGAACAGATAATGCAATAATTGACGAACATAAAAGCAAATAATTGGGTGCATTTAAGGCTAGAACAAACAATGATGAACACACAGAGAGAGAATATTTAACCATCACAGGATGAGGAATCTGTTTTCTGAATGTGCTGCTGTTACACAAAATCACACAAAGATGTTGTTCAGCTTCAAGGGAGAATCCAAAGCCCAACAAGTAACTCCGAGCTGGGCTCTGCTCATCCTCACACCCTTGCTGAGGAGTCACTGCAGTGAAAACACTGCAGAGGGACAGGGCTCCAAAAGGGAAACGGATCCCCCAGTGCCTCCTCCGGCAGCACTGCTGTGCCCAGACTGCGACAGCCTTGCCTGTGCCCTCCTGCCTTCCACATCACAGGGCAGCTGCTCTTCAAAGCGCAGCTGCATTGGAGATTTTCCTACTGAAAATCTCAGTATGGTCCACTAAAACCTTTTCAGCAGTCCTCCAGGTTTCTTCTAACATGTTATTTTTCCCCTCCTGCAGCTTAAGAGAGTGTCTAGACTGTCTAAATCTTTAGCATCAAAAGTAAGTTCCTCAAATCTATTCCTCAAATCAATTTGCTTTGCTTTCCACCCCTAATAGAGCAAATCTCCCTGGAAAAGAGGCAAACACTTCCCGTGCTTGTGCGCCTGCAGCAAATTTTGACCCACAACCGTATCTTACAACAATTGGAAATACCCTGAAAAAAAATACCATTTTGTGATGGGAGGGCAGAGACCACTCAAACCAGCCAAGGACCAAAAGCAGAATCTTACAAACACCTTTTAACTCAGCCCTAAGGGTTATGGGATACTCCTGTGCACACCTGAAAAAGCAGATGAGGCCAAAACTAAGCATTTTGGGATATGCTGCTGCTAAAAGAAAGCAAGGAAGCTGTTATTGGGGAATTAGCCATGGTATGACTGCTGCCCAGTCCCAGTACAGGGATCCCACTCAGCTGATGATGGCCAACAGTAATCCCATGCTGCTTTTCCCAGTTAATTTCCAAGGAGGATGATGGACAGTTTAGTTAAAAGCAACAGGCTGGAGCAGTGTGGGTGCACTGCCAGCCTTCATCCTTCATCATCTCTGTGCCCTGCATACTTACAGGCACTTACCACAGGAAAACTCGCCAGCTGTACAGTGACTGAGGGAATAGCTGGCAAGTTCATGTTCTGGCTGAAATTGAAGAGTAATGAGAGTCCACTTCTGCAAATGCCATGATTTGATAAGAATTAAAAGGCAAAGGAAACTCAAAAGATTCAAGTTTTAGGGTCTCTGTTCCAAACATGGTCAATGGCCTCAACCTGCTGGAGCAGAGGTACAAGGTTTCACCTTTCCTGCAATAAACTACTTCCCAGCCATGTCAGCTCTCCAAGTTTGATTGCTGCTGCAAAAGAGAGTCAGAGAAAAACCTGCAGATAGGCATCGGGATTGTGCTCCCTCACGCTCTTTCTACCCCACATATTCACACCAAACACAACTTCCCCCACCTCTAATACATGCTACTTTCTGCAGAAAGGTGATTTAACTCCCCACTGAGGGAGAACATACATTCTGTGAGAGAGGTGGTGATGGAGAGGTTTGAGATTCTCCCCCAGATGCTGCCCAGCAAAGTGAGACAACAAAGAAGAGATTGCACAGGACAGCAGCAGGAAAGGCTGTGACACATCAGCTCCCTGTCAGATAAACCCAAAGGTTCAGTTCCCAGATACAGCCTCTGAAACCCGTGAAATCTTAATTTAGAGGAAAAAGTGGCATGAAAAGACGTGAGTCAGAATGACTCTGTAAGGACCAAAAAGGGGTGAGAAATGGATTTATGGATGCCCTCAGAAGAGATGCTCCTTCCGGAAAAAACATTTGCAGAAGCAACAAGGGACAAGGATGATTCTCCAAGACTGAGATGAGCCCAGGCCTGGACCACATGACAGCAGAGCATCACTCAGTCCCTTTTCCTTCTTCAGTGGTAAGGGTGATCCTCTTCCCAGACTCTGGGTCTCTCGGGTGCCCATAGGAGATCCAGGATGCCACCACACTGCCCTTCACCTTCCTGTAGGCTCCTTTCCCATCGTCCGAGTGATCCGAAAGCAAATTCTAGCCTCGTGTACTTGTACTTGGCTGACCACATATCTGAAAAGCAACAGCAAAAGAGCTTTTTCCATTTCTCTGGGCAAACATGGCCCTGCCCACTGCAGCTCTGCCACCACACAAGTGGCAGAAATCCTCATGACAAAAACCCATTTCTCACTAATTGCTCTGTGCAAAAACATTTCTCTGCTGCAGCTCATCTTCTGCACTCCAAGGCAGAGGTCTTTGCAGTTCAGCAATTTTCAGACACAGACCCATCACTTTATCAAGCCCAGCTGAAAACCAGAAACCTGACCCAAAAGCCACCCACACCGAGTCTGGGTGGGAACAGCCGGCCTGTGTCACCTGTGGTCAGCTCTGTCCCCATCCCAGAGGCTCCTTGCAGGGGTGTGGGGAAGGAGAGCACTAACAAGATCAGGGAATCAGCAGTTTATCAGATTATGGAAGCTAGAGCTAGACTGAGGGGTATCGGGACGCCCCTGGGAGCCGCGGCCTCTGGCCAGTGTCACGCTCAATCACGATCAATACCGCTGCAAAGTTGCTCTTCAGCGACGCATCGTCCTCCTGGAGAGCCTCTGCTAGCTCAGGTCCCCTCCAATCACAGCTTGTCCCCTTCACTCAACCTCAGCCTCTTGTCCTGGGGGGACACCTCCAAACCCTCACCAAGCCTCCAGTTACCCACCCTTGGCCATGGGTGCAGAAGGAAAACCTTGGGAAGAGATTTTCCTCACCTCTGCAACTCCTGCAGACAGACTGACTACAGAAAGGGCTTCAAAGCTTTCAAAAGCAGTTATTCCACTTCCATATTCTGGTGAGACTGCTTCTTTTTCCCTAAAAAAAATAAACCCATTCCACCTCCTGCTACCACAGGACACATTTCCAAACACCAAAATAATCTATCTGGAGGTTCCACAAAATCCATCTCAGTACCCAAAACCATCACCCATAAAGACTCAAGTAAAACAATACAGAAATGAAAAACAGGAAGAGATTGCAAAGAAGCAAGAAGCAGATCCTTGAGCCTTCAGCATCCCACGGGTGAGGATGTATCCTGAGAAATGAGGCCCTGGGTGACTGATTCCCTGGGGTTTTACGTGTCGCTGCTGCCCTGCCCCGCACACCGCGTTACGAGCACGGGGCTCTGCAGCTGCTGCGTCAGGGCCAGAGCACTGATCTCACGCTTTGCTGGCAATGAGAAATTGTGAGGATTGAATTTTAACAAGCTGGACAGTGAAGTTTTGCTCTACATCATGCTAGCGCTGGGGTTCAGCGCCTGGCGTACAGTGATGTACTTGAAGCACAGAGAGGAGTAGGGACCACTCAAGGAAAGGTGGTTGCACCCCAAGGCTGGGCAAGGAGCCCCTGCTCAAGGCTGTAAAGCCTCTTTTGGCACCTCAGAGAATTCCATATTCAGCCTCAGAGACAGAGAACACCAAGTCCACTGATGTATCTGGAGGAACAAAGAATAAGTAACGAGAGGACAGACTGTCCTTTGGGACGACACCCAGCCCCACCAATGATTATCCGAGAGTGCCTGAACCCAACCCACAAAATCACACTTAATCTTCCCCAGTTTAAGACTGGGAGTTAGAAATAAGTCTCTCTCCCCACCTGCAAATCTAACACCATTTTCATGGTTATACTTCAAACTGGAGAGTCAAAAGCCCTGATTAAGCCCTCCTTCAACTTCAGTTTACTTGAGCTTACTCATCCTTAGGAGCTTCATTATAACTCCCCTGGACAAAGCCTAAAGCAATGATAATCTAAATATTATGCTAACCATGCCAGATGAGGCTTTTGAACAGGAAAGCTCCAGAAAAGATATTTAAATTACCATCTTCAAAGACTAAGATGTAGCAGAGACCTGGAGTGTTATCAGCAGCCAGTTCCCTGCGTCTAAAGCAACCATGGGAACATCCCTAAGCACAGATTTATTTCCCAGCACAGGCAATTGTTTCAGAGTACAAAACTAGTTGCTCCTTGAACTACGCAGGACAAAGGGAAACAAAGTAGGAAATTATTAGAAAGAGTAATAGTACAGCAAGACCTTGATCTTCTGATAAGCATGGTACAAAAATGCTCCTGATACCCAGCTGGGCAGCAGTATCCAAATTCCTCAGGCTTCTTCACAGTATCAGCTCTCCAGCTCTGGAAGAACAAATAGCAGGGAAGATTTCTGAAGAGATGAAAATGGTACATTTTCAACAGCCTGAGATGATTACTCACGAAATAGCAACAGCACAGAGGTAACTTGATTGCCTCCCGGGCAAAAGTCAAAGTCTTTGCATTGTAGCTATGAAAGGATACTGAGATCAAAAGGAAAAAGAGAAAACTCTATTTTAGGCTGCCATGAGCAGAAAGGTCCTCCTGGCCCCTTGGCATCACCACATACCAAGATAGAACTGAAATCTTTCTTACGCTGCACATACCCGAGATAACTGCGCAGCAAGGAGCAGCCCTTTATTCTAGGAGCAGGGTGCAGCTCCTGCCCCACTCCTGGCTGAATTTTGGCAGCATCCATTGCAAACACCACCAGTCCTCACTGCCATGGGCCAGGACTCGGTGATCACAGTGTGCCACCGCCTCTCTGAAATCAGAAGTGAGATAAACCAAACGCTGAGCGAGGTGTTATTAATAACACTTAGCAATTGATTGCACGTTACATCTTCAAGCACTTTACCAACATTAATTAATTAAGGTGTTTTCCATTTAATATGGGAAGGAGACTAAAGCAAACACATGAGGCTGAACGGACCAAACGCCTGATGCAGCATGGCAAGTCATCACCAGACTTCAGATTTCCACACAGATATTGCTTTTAACCAAACTGCTGAAAATACAGGTGCAGGTTGGGCAAAGCCATGAAGCCAAAAGCCCAGAGGCGCAGCCAGCACGGACAGGGGTCACAGCTAAGCACGGGCCTGACACAGCAATGCTCTGCTGCATCCCCTCCTCATCACCAGCATCCCACCCTGCACCACTGGGCACGTCTCTTGCTCACAATCAATTCAACCAATACTAATTCAAACAAGGATTCCAGCATGAGGGTGCTGACACACGGCTGCAGAGAAGTTACCGAGCACTGCCTGTAATTGCTGTGCTAAGAGCTGGGGACATGAAGTATTGATTTCCACGCTGATCTGCATCCAAGTTTAGACAGAGGCTGCAGCCAAAATACTTCTCCCAGCAAACTCACCAGTTAAAAGAGACTGTCAGGGCTGAGAGGTTTGAATGATTAACACTCACGCCAAGGACTGGAACAATGTACAAGTTCCATTCCTGCCTACCTACACACACCCACCATCCTGCTCTCCCTCTTTGCTGAATTCTTCCCGTTTCAATTAAAATTACGGAAAGGAGGCCCTCGAAACATACTTTGCCATGGAAAAAATAGCACATTGTAGCAGAGAAAAGTCTCAGAGTGCACAAAAGGGGCAGAGTTATTACCTCCAGCTGTCTTAAGCTGCACCATAATTACACAAATAACACATCTGACAAACTCAGTATTAATTACCGACTGAGCATGGCACAGAGACACACATTCACCTCCTTCCATGTGACTTGGGACTGACCTGGAGAATCTGCCTGCAGCACTGTGATCGTGAGCTCCTTCCCACCACACGGAAGGAATTCTTCCCTGTGAGGGTGGGGAAGCCCTGGCACAGGGTGCCCAGAGAAGCTGTGGCTGCCCCATCCCTGGAAGTGACCCAGGCCAGGTTGGACAGGGCTTGGAGCAACCTGCGACAGTGGACAGTGTCCCTGCCCATGGCAGGGGGTGGAGCTGGATGATATTTAAAGTCCCTTCCAAGCCAAACCGTTCTGGGATTCTGTAAGCAGAGGAACCTGATGATTCCACCACGTGCTTCTCCTCCTGGACCAAAGCAGACCCCACCTGCCACCCAAGCACCACCAGCACACCCCAAATCTGCACTTGCAGGCTGCCACCCTATTCCTCATCCTCCTGCCTGCCTTTAATATATTTGCATAAATTAAACAGCTTGGCAGCCCTCCTACTTAGGAGACACACAACAGCAGAGCTATTCAGAGATTCTTGTTTTCACCCCATCCTTCCGAACGTCGTCTCAAAATCCTTGAGGAAAAGCATACGGCTCACTATAGATATCTTGGGCCTGTCTACACAAACACAGAGTGATGTAGGAGAGCATTTATGGCAGCATATAAACAATAGTACCAAACTTGGGGAGGAAACACGAAGCAGAGTGAATCTACTCGGTGGGTTTTGTGGAGATCAAGTACTCTCTCCCTTTTCCTTGCTAAGCATGACAGACAAAACACTCCTCAGCTACAATTTTACACTTAACTGATTGGCTTCTGTTACAACACCAGTGGTACAGGGCTGGATATATCACAATTTTAATAACAGCTTATTAAATTAATAGGGAAGACAAAGACTCATCCACAGCCACAAGGCCATGGAGTCACACCTCGCTGGGGAAGCATCCTTTCTCCTAACTCCTAGTCATCAACGTGCTGAGCCAAATTTCCCAGCTTAAAGAGTGGGCAGATGGACCAAACCCTCCAGCAACTTCAGCAGTCACTGGAAGTACCACTCTCCCACCCAGCTGAAGGTGGGGTCACTCTTTGCCACCTGTCACAGGGATGCCACAACTCCAAAGCATGTGTAGTCAGAATTATTAAGCAGAAACACGCAAGCTTTGTGGAACAGAGCGCATTTCTTTGGCACCTTTACAGGGTACCAACTGTTTTCCAGCATGCTGATAGCAAAGGAACACAAAGAGGAGTGTTTTCATCACTCAACAGATTAGAAAACCTCTGAGGAAAACAAAACAAAAAAAGCCCTAGCCCTCAGAGAACCACACACACCCCATCCCTTGCCAGGACATGCTGCAGAAATGTGCATCTCCCCAGAAGTGTCCTGGAGAGGAAACGAAACCAAACACTGAACACGCACACAGAAATCAGTGTGAGCATGAGCAGCCAAAGGATTTTACCTGCTTTCCTGGCTGGAAGCCTGCATTTCCACATGCATGCCCTGTACAGCGTGTCACCATCTGCATTCCTGATGCCCCTGCTCCACAGGGCAGGATAGAGGCTGGCATCCTCCTCCTGCCCTTTCAGCAGATTTTTATAAAAGCAAGAGCCTCAGTAGCCTGGCTGTGGTGTACAGCAGAGTGTGGCTGAGATTATCCCAACAGGCACCTCTGCACAGCAGTTCAGAAGATGATCGGCAACACAGGTAACTTCCCTTCCTACATCCCCATAGCCACCAGGAAGCTCAGCTGGGTAAGTGGAATTCACACCCCACACCCCCGCTACCAAAACAGTGAAATACAAGCTGGATGGAATAAACCCACTAATTAATCCCTCTAAATCAGTTTGCATTAATGCCACGAACAACAACACACCGGCAATGCAATCGCATCAGTTCCAACCATGGCAGGGGAGTTGAAACAAGATGATCTTTAAGATCCTTTACAACCCAAAGTGCTCTATGATTCTGTAATTCCATGATTACATCCTGCCGGCAGCAACTATGCCCCGCCAAGTGCTACGCTACCTTTGAAAAGCTTCACCAAAACGCTACTGTTATTTAAAATAGCGCCGAACCACCCTACCAAGAGATACAGTAAATAAGTAACGAGTAAATAACAGCTACTGACGTTTTTATCACACAGGTGTAAATTCAGTTATCGGGAAAGGGGAGGGCTCGCACTATTTTTGTTCTGACACCAAGGCTGCTCAGGGTAAATTGTCATGCAAGCCTGTAATTATTCGGGAAATATAAACGTTCAAATACAAAAGTATTCAAATACAAACGTATCAGCGATGGCAACACACTTTGATTAGCAGGAAACTGAATTTCATCTTGCCGAGAGCACCACCAGTACTACAGGAGCGATTCGGACTCAGTTCCTTAACCTTCACACGAAGTCTCTTCCCGCTCCCCCTGCACCCCGTTTTCCACGCTCGGCCCCGAGGCACGGAGACAACTTTTCAGGGATGGGGGGGCAGAGGGGGTGTGTGCATCGCATAGGGGCTGTCCGAGCCCTCCCCCGACCGTGCCGGGGGTGCCGGCTGTTCGGGGTGGGCTCCGGCCGCCGTGCGCGGACCGAGCCCCGCACCCCCGAGCCCCGGGCCGGAGCGAGCGCGGGGCCGGCGGCAGCGGGGGAGCGGCGGGGCCGGAGCGCGGATCGCGGCGGTAACATGGCTGCTTTGCTACCGAATTACGAAACCGGCTGTGGGCGCGGGATTACCGGGGAGAGCCGGCCGGGGGGGACCCCGGGGCGGGGAGCGGCGAGAGGATCGGAACAGAGAGGGTGGT
>VXBT01012645.1:106769-210499 GCA_013400235.1 Oriolus oriolus
CGGCTGCGGCGGGGCGGGTCCCTCCCGTGCGGGGCGGGCGGACGGGGGGGCCCTGCGGCGCCCGCGCCGCGCTGAGAGCGAGAGCCCCCCGGGAAGTTCAGGGGTGCTGCGAGGATGCTGCAGTGCCCGCGGCGAGCTCAAAATTCCACTAAAGAGCCGTTCTGCTAACTGCGTTGAGGTTCACCCTGAGAGTGGCCGAGCCCAGCAGCTGCCTGCAGCAGGTGGAGGAAAATGGGCTCCAGAAATCCCCCTGGAAGGATTCTGGGGCGGGGGGAAAGAGCCACCTGAGCGCTGTCACCACTGCAGCAGTACTAGTGCGAGAGCTGGCGGTTTGCGTGGCACGAACCCAGGGTGAAAAATCGAGAATTATTGGTATCATCCATACGCTGGCGACTGCTAGAGGGAGCGCGGATGTTTCCCTGTGCTTTATCCATCCCTCAGAGGGATCTACTTGTGTGTTTGCCAGGGCTGCAGCAAGCCTGCAGAGCTGCCACCCTGCCCGTGGCAGGCGTGCAGATGGCTTCATCCTCACTGAAGTGAAATTATAGAATCACAGAGTGATTTGCGTTGGAAAAGACCTTAAAGACAGTCTCATTCCAATCCCCTGCTATGGGCAGGGACACCTTCCACTACACCGGGTTGCTCCAAGCCCCATAGATAGGGGTGCTTTGGAGACATGGCCCGCGTGACTGTACTGTACCTCCCCAATCCATCCCTGCATCCCAAGCCTGCAGGCAGCCGTGCTGTGAGTTGTCACCTGAGCCACCCGTACCCGGAAAAGTTCACAAATGGGTTTAGGAACGGGGTGGGAGCCCCCATGGCAGTGGGGTGGGAGCCTCACAGAAACAAGAGTGGGTGTGGGAAGCACAACGAGGAGCCGGGATGGTGAGCAAGGACCCTTGCTAAGGGGAAAGTCACAGAAAATCATGAGCCATAAGGAAAGGGGGAGAGACAGCCCTGCACAACTTGCTAAACCCTCTGCTATTTGCATAAATTCAGGCTTTTGGCTGAACAAGCTGAGAATTTGGGGCAGTTCTTTGAACTTCAGGGTGTCCTTCTGCAGCACCACTGGCACTGCAGAGCCCTGATTCAAAATGCCGCAAAAAGGATAGAAAAGGGCTCCCGTTCCTGAGAGCTGCAGGGATGGCTCCAGGAGAGGCTTGAGATGAGGTAAAGCAGGAGCACATCACCATGCCACACATCCAGGCACTGCGGGGATGGGGCTCTGCACGAGCAGAGGGTTTGGTGTGCAGAGCCCCCAGGCAGCTTGTGGGGACAGAGATGGGGTAAATCTGCTGTGTCAGTCTGAACAACATCAACAAGAGCATCCTGGATCCCCCAAAACCTCAGGTCTCATCTGGATCCTGGGTACAACCAGCTCTCCAAGAGTCAAAAGGATCAACTCCTTGTCAAGTGGCATCTAGACCTTACATCCATCTGTGTCAATCCATCTGGATATTGTAAAACAGAGAAAACTGAGCATTTATTCAGTGAAATGGTACAGTGGCTCTTGCAAGGGACAGTTATTTCTGACTGAGAGTTTCCAGCAGTGTCTGCAACCCAACCTGGGTGCTGGGCCAGGGCACTCAGAATATCAGTGGAAAGGTCCATTTTCCTTAATGAATTCCCAGAGGGCCAACAAACAACCCGCAAGGAGAATAAGTGCGATTTTTGAAATTCTTTCTCCATCTTCTCTGCAGCCATCCCCGAATGAGATAAAGTTCTTTAAGTATATAAAGAAACTGAATTCTAATCAAGATAAATGCCCAGTTTCATACCTAATTTGCATGAGTATGTGCTGCAAACAGTGTTTGCAAATGAGAGAATTATGTATGTAACCAGATAACCCGCGTGTGCAATCCCAGTACTGTATATGCAAAACTTACTCATTGCACTTGAATAAAAGTAAAGCTTCAGCAAAAAGGAACTTGGCTATAAAGTACCAGCACATTATTTTTATCATAAAAAAATCAGGTTAAAGCTGATTTGAACCTTCCAAGAACACATTTAGCTGTTGAGGCAAATTCCAAATGATGTTTCTTACTCAATCTAACCTTAATAATAGACTGGCTGAGTTGCTGCACTGTCAGAGCTGGATTTTTAAAAATTTACTGATGAAGAGAACTTCTACATTAGCACGTGGTCATTTAAAAAATGTGTCCTAAAGTTGGCTGTGGCCCCATGGGTAAATTAAAAACCTCACTTTAAAGACTTCCATTACTACTTCCAAGTCCTCCTGAAATCCCCTGAAGATATCTTGGAAAATTTTCTCCTCTTTCCCATGCCTCCTCCTATTCCTACTGCAGAACAGCTGGATCCATTAAGATCGATTTCGATCTCTCAGAGCAGAATTTGATTTCTCTGAGCTTCCGCCTGGAAGGAGCACAGAGTGTCCCAGCAATCCAGCAATATCAGCCAGAGGAAAAAGCACAAGGATGGGGCATTCCCAACCCAGCTGGGTTGTACCAGCTCCCAGTCAGAATTCCAAGCCTTTGCTGGAAACCTCAAAACTGGGATGAAATAAAACTTTAGGAAATGAATTGTGCCTCATTCCCTTTCTCCCATTAGTTTTAAATTAAGGAAAAATGGAAATAAAAAGCTAATTAAAGTCCCAAAATTAGAAACATATTATTTCCCAAAATTGCTTTGATGATTTTTTTTAATTTTTTTTTTTTTTTATTCCAGCTTTTACCAGGAGGTTGACAGCTCTGCAGGGAGTCTGTGTCCCCAAGGGATGGGAGTCCCTGGCCATGCAGATGAGGCATAAAGAGATTGGGAATATTTCCTAAGGACACAAGGGAAACCTGGGTCAATGCCAGTAAGTCAAATCTTCATTCAACCGCACTACACTCAGCAGCTGTTCAGGTGCTGCAAGGGGAGCCTTGAAAACCTGGAAAACACCCTCAGTTTTGGGCAACGTGTTCTAATAGTGTCATCACATCCAGGCAGGCTATTCCTCAAGAGTATGTCAATGGAATAAACATGGATGGAGGAAGATTTGAGAGTTCTACCCTTCATTTTTGCTCTTCTTGCAACCTAAGGAGTGCAGTAAAGGGAATATGAGAAGATTTAGAAGATGAAAAAGGGCTGAGAAGCACATGAGTACCATTCAGGCCTTCTAAACCCTTTAATTTGCTATTCAGATTACCACTTTTTATAGTTTAATATGTACAATATGCAAAGGAGCCAGTTTAACTAAATGGGAAAAGCCTTCTGTGTTAAGGCTGAACGTAATCTAATAGGGCCCTTTGACTTGATTCAATTAAATCCTTCTTTTTCCAATTAAATAATCATCCAGAATTTAATAAAAATGAATTTCCATGTGTCATCCTGCAGAATGATGACCTCTGTGATGGGGAAAGCTTATGTAAATTCTGCTGATCGCTTTTTATCTGCCTCTGCCTCACTTCCTCCAAAAAAATTGCCTTCTGTCTGTATATTTACATTAATTTCTCATCTGCTCCATGTATCTCTGTTTGCAGGAACAATTCCCAACTGAAAGGGCTGTGAGTATCACCAGCTTCTGTCAGCACATCCTCGAAAATGGACCTTCTGTGATGGGAAAAACATCTCCAAAGCGGGATTTTTGATCCGTGCCTCAGGTTTGTTGTGCCCTGGCACACTGCAGGGCCAGCTTCCAATGGCCCCTTCCAAATATCACCAGAGGCATCTCTATGGCCATTTATCACCAAGAAAATCCAGTCCAAGAGACCAGCAGCTCCAGCAGCAATCCCAAGGAAAAGCACAGTGTGGCCCATGTTCCACAGTCTCTTCCAGCACATCTCTGCTGAGTAATTCCCATCAAAGTTACAATAGTTGTTAATACCTACAATTTTTTTCCCCTCTGCAAAGGTCACAATATGATTTGTGTATTTATAACTGCATTTCACCCCCTTCTCACTCATAAAATGCGGAGCACCAACTCTTTCCTTCCTCAGCTGGGATATACAGCAGCATCTGAAACCTTGCTGATGTGGCACTGCTGTAATAACTTGTTAACTTAAAAGTTGTTAACTTATACGTTATTAAAACTGAATTAAACACAGCTAAGGATGGACAGATTAAAAATTTGAGTGAATATGCTGCTCCTCCCCGTGATGCTGCAGCGCCACATTTCCCCATCTCTCTTTCTGTGCGGGTAAAATGGTCCTGGCGACCTTCCTGTGCTGCGCATCCCTCGGGACCATGAAAACAAACCCATTAATGTTTATAAAGTGTCTCAGACTGGGGGAATTACATCACTGCGGCGAGATACAAGCTTAATGGATCAAAACAAACCCCAGCTCCAAACCCCCCAGCTTAGACACATCTCAGTTACCCGGTACAAACCTCGAGGAATCCCACTGAGAAGGGATAATTGAGAGAAAAATGTGATCCCAGAGATTTTTCTGCAGTAAACCCATTTTACGTTAATAGGAAGCAGATTTCTAGACCCCTTTGCGAACGAATGACTTCCATGGCATATTTCACAGCTGAGCGCATCCGTGGCACCAGCTTTGGACGCGGGGCTATTAAACCCAACGTTTGTTTAATGAATTACAGCAGTCCCTGAATCCGTATGCGCTCCGCCTGGGTTTAAATGTTTGTTGGGAAGACGTCAGCAGCCCGCTCTGCATGAGCAGGTACCGGCCTCGGTGATGAGCTCCTGCTGCAACGGACCCAAAACTTTGAACATTTTTTTGGGTTCTGCTTTCTTACTGGGGGCAGGTTACCCAGGAGGTTCAGAGTCTCTGCTAAACATAAAACTGTCTGGATTCAGTGCAAGTTTGAGGGTTTTCTCCCTGGTGATGAACAATGTGAGAGAGATAAATCGTTGTGCATCTCCCACCTGGCTGGGGTTGGTCCGTGCAACTGAAGGGTGAATTAAGCCATTAAAACTCACGCCTTCAAGCAGGGTTGATGTGCTGCAGCTGTTTCCAAGATGACCCCACCCTCACCTCACCTATAGTCAATCTATAACCCTTGACAAAAAATTAACTCTGGCTCACCCTCCTGTCTTAACGCATTCTCCACTGCAAACTGTGCGTGAAGCGCTGCTTTTCATGGCACATAGAGACAATAGTGATGATGTGCTGTGATCATGTCGCTTTCCTGCAAAATACCTCTGATTTATGAAGGTCTCCACCCCAGAAATCCCCACTCAGGAGCAGTTTCTACTGGAAGAGACCCTAAGGACCATCTCGTTCCACCCTCTGCCGTGGGCAGGGACACCTTCCACTATCCCACGGTTTTCTGAGCCCTGTCCAGCCTGGCCTTGGACACTGCCAGGGATCCAGGAGCAGCCACAGCTTCTCTGGGAAACCTGTGCCAGGGCCTCCCCACCCTCACAGCCAAGAATCTCTTCCTCATATCCAGTCTAACCCTGCCCTCTGGCAGTGGGAAGCCATCCCCCTGTCATTTCAGGTGAAGTCTGTATGAAATGCCATTTCCCCCTCCTTTTCCCATCACAGATTAGGGAGCAAAGATCTGGTTGGGCTTTTTCAGAACTGCTGGGGTGATTCGGGAGATCAGGTCCTGCTGCCTTGCTCCAAGACACCCCCTGTCCCCTTGGGAAGGGAAGAATGGGGAGCCTGCTGAGACATTGGCCTTGCAGCCCCGATTCTCCGCCTGTTCTGACACTGTGATGAGGATCATGTGAAAACTTCAATGAATAGGGAGAATGTGAAGCACTCAGATAGCAGGATAATAGATGCCACGAAAAAAATCCTGTGATCAATCAGCAGACAAATATATACTTAAATTAGGTGTTAGTGGGACAGATGCAGGAAAGGTGATTATGGGTTTGCCTCTGTGTTTCCCTCAGCAGCAGTGATGACATGCCGGGGTGGGTCACCCTACCCTGTCATTAATGGAGCATCAGCATTCATCTGACAGCTCCTTTGTCCTGGGAAGTCAATTCCAACGAAGATTTGACATTAGCAGAGGCACGGTGCAGCTCTGGTGCCTTTGAGTTTTCATGACCCCCCAGATGCTTTAGCCTGGTGAGTTACAGGTAAGATCACTGTCCTAATTTGGGCAGGAAGCAGAAATAAACATTTGCACCCATCTGTTTCAGCTGTGGCAATAAACACCACCGGCAGAACCAGAGGAAGAGCAGCCCTTTGCTCCCTTCCCAGGAAACAGAACTGGAAACAGGGGCTGCAGGGCAGAGCACGCGGGAAGGGTCACCTGGAGCATCCTGGGAAGGGAAGGTGCTACAGGGAAATACGATCTTTTTATTATAATTTTGTAAAGTAAGTGAAAGACAAGATCTTGACAGTGGTTCAGCCCTCTAAAATAATCCTAAAATTAATGCAGAAATGGAGAACTCCAGATTGTGATGGAGAGGGGATTTGACGTGCACAGCACGCTGTCCCCCACTGGCACCCACCACGCAGGGAGCACATGAGCATCCACAAAATTCCCACAGGTGTTTCAGGGACCAAACTGCGCAATCCAGACAAGAGTGAGACTTAATGTAGTCCTTCACTTTTTATTTCAGATGAAAGAACACACACTCTGCTGTAAGTGCCATCACCCTCCCTTGTTTTGTCAGTGGCATCAACCCTAGGTCACATCTGGTTTGCGGATGACCCCAAACCTGGCTCCCAAACCAGTCCCTTTCACAACAACAGAATGTGCTGGGGAGTGTGGAGCAATAAAACCAGCCTTTTCCCCCCTTTTCCCTGTTTTTATTCAAGATGCTACCAGCAGGGTGGACTAATCCTGTATTGCATAAGATTACAAACCTGTAATTACATTCCCCACTAACCTATGAAAGACCTAAAAATACACCTAGATGAAGTTTCAGCATTGAGAAGGCAGCTGAAAAATTGACATTATATTTCTACATGTACATATTACTTTAATTACTGTCATGTTTTAAGGTGTCAGTATGGATTCTTCGATTCTGTGAATTTGTGGCTTGGAGTGTACTGTTGTCCATTTTTTTTAAGGGTTTGTAACACAGGTTGGCTGGAGTCAGCTACTCTGTGAAAACTAGCACTTTTCCAGGATTGAGAGAAATCCTTCCACATCAGATAATTCACAAGTGTTCTTTTTCTTGGGTTGGGTAGGAGAATACTGCAGGTATCATTTCAGAGGATGGGGAAACTGAGGAGCAGATGGGCTGGAACAGGGTGTGACCAAGGTCCAGTGGGAGAGGGCACCTGCAACCCATGGAACGGAGCGAGGCTTTCCAGCTAAATCAGGAACAATTCCTTCATCTCACCATGATTTACCCTAAAGGAACACCCAGCCAGAGAAGGGCAGGGAACATGTGTCTTCTAATAAAGTCTGTTTAACTTTGACATAGATTACTTCTAAAAACCCCCATCAAACCACACCAAATACACAAGTGTGATAAAATATCTTGGTACAAAATCAATTCCAAGGTGATTATCAGCCTTTGAAAAATTCAGGCTCTAAGTCAGTTCATGGCAGGGATCAAATTGAGCTGCTGTCAACTCATTTGGGCATTTGACTTTGATTCTGATATCTGACAGTTAAAATAATCTCAAACAGTTCCCATTATTTCTGTGTTTTCTGCTTTTTGCCCCAGGGAAGGAGGGAAGGGCCGTGCAGCCAGGCTTCCTTGCCAGCCGCCTCCCAGCCCGCAGCATCACTCCCCAGCCATGGCTGGGGGCAATCCCAAGGCTGCTACAGCTTCCTGATCACTTCCTTCACTTTGGGGAGAAACTGTAGATCGGGCTGATCAGCTGTGAGCTGCCACAGCCAGAGCCACGGCCCTGTGGCTGAGTCCCAGCTGCTGCTGGGAGCAATCCGTGGTCCCAGATGAACCGCACTGGTCACCAGCTGGAATGCCAGGAGGAGCTCAGTCCTCCTAGAGAGAAGGCTTGAAGCATTATCTGCTGCTAATGCAGGTGAGACTTATTAATATTAATATGATTTATATGAATAGCTTTTCATGAAAGTGGGGAAGGTTTCTCCAGAGAAAGGGGAGATGCCTTCAAATGATGGCTTGGTGGAGCAAGAGGGATCCAAGGAAAAGCTGATGTTCTTATCATAGAATCACAGAGCGGTTTGGCCTGGAGGGACCTTAAAGTCCTTTAAATGGATCTTAAAGACCATCTTGTTCCTCCCCCCTGCCACAGGCAGGGACACCTTCCACTGTCCCAGGCTGCTCCAAGCCCCATCCAGCCTGGCCTGGGACACTGCCAGGGATCCAGGGGCAGCCACAGCTTCTCTGGGCACCCTGTGCCAGGGCCTCCCTGCCCTCACAGGGAAGGGTGGGGAGAGAGATCGCTATGGGTGGTCACAGAGAAAGCCAGGACAGACACATAATGCACCCCTCACCCTCCCACAAAGGCTAAATAAATAATAATTTTTAATAAGCACAGCTGGATGGATTCCTTAGAAAGATCTAAGCATGCTGGGAGGCTTGCGGAGATGCAGGAGGTTCTGTGGGTGCCAGCACATCTGTCACCCCAAAGTCTTCAGGACAAGAACATTCCAGGGTTATTGACACAGGGATTTTAAGAAGGTGATGGATATAAAACCCACCAAAGGCAATTAAACCAAGCAGGACATCTGCCAAGCTCTCGTGTTTGCTCACTGTCAGTAGGTTTTATGGAGACAGAGATATATATCTGCAAAGCTATTCAAGTGCATTTAATTTTTCCAATACCCACATACTGCAGCTTGTAAGAGGATAATATATTTATCCTATAAGGTTCCTGACTTCATTCTGCAGTACTTGACTCCAAGGTGGGTTTTGTATTATTAACTTCCTTCCAGTACATACAGAAAATAAAACCTCTTCCCACTGAACACCCTGGGGTGAAGTTTTGTTGGGTGTTAAGTGCAGTTTGTCACAGTGCTGGAGGCCCATGGTGGGACAATAAACCTGGAAAAACCTGGGGCGTCAAACCTGGTGGAGATGTGAGCTGAGGTGTGGGGAATGCAGGGCTGGGGGTGGGAGCTTGCTCTGGCACAGCAGAAGGCAAATGGAAAAGGGGTAAAGATATCTTTCTATCTGTCTGGAAGGTGTTAGGGAGAAATTCTTCCCTGTGAGGGTGGGGAGGCCCTGGCACAGGGTGCCCAGAGAAGCTGTGGCTGCCCCTGGATCTCTGGAAGTGTCCAAGGCCAGGTTGGACGGGGCTTGGAGCAGCCTGGGACAGTGGAAGGTGTCCCTGCCATGGCAGGGGTGGGATGGGATGAGCTTCAGGAACCCTTCCAACCCAAACCACTCTGGGATTCTGTGACAAAACCCATGATATCTATTTTAGCATCCACATTCATGTTTCCAGGCTAAATTTTAAGCTAGACCTGCAGTGAGAGGTAGTGATGCTCCGTCCCTCATACCGTGCACCCCTCACTATCCAAAAGGTCGTGGTAAGCACGAGAAATGACTTAGGACTGTTTTGCTGATGTTTTTTGCCTTCTGATGCCACCTCATAAAAGTAACGGTTCATAATCTGCACCAGACCAGCTTGACTCAAGATAAGGATCTGCCTCGTTTGCAGTTACATAATTAGCAATTACCCTAATTTCACTTACACTAAATAACTTTTTTTTTTTAATAAATGTTATCTTTTCTGACAAAAAAAAAATTCATCATGGGTCTACTTCAGACTTTTTTATATAGAGCAGAAGCATCATTATCCTGTTCTCAGATGTAATGTCTAGACACTTTTAATGAAAATATTCATTATTGCTAATTTGCATCTCTTTCAATTCCAGGACAGAAATCAAATGAAGATGTCAAAACTGTGCTCCCTCTGCCTCAGGCAAAATGGAGCCACGGTGACCCCCAAGTCCTTCCAAAGGGGAGATCAGCTTGTGTGAAGGAAAAGCGTTTCTGGCATCCTCGTAACTGAGGGCAGCGCAAGATGAAAGATGAGCAAGGAAAATCAGAGGAAAATAATGGTGTCAGGATCTGGATCTGAGATCTGCGGCTTTAAAGAAGGGAAAAACCAGGGAGATCCCAGCCTTAGGGTGCAAGATGTGTTGAAATATGGATGTTGATCAGGACGGTGGTGACTCATGTGGGTTCAGTAGTGACGTTTCCTGAAGATAAAGCATGTTTTAAAAGCACTCCTTACTCGCTGGTAACGAAACTTCCCAAAAGTACAAGGAAATACATATTATACCTCAAACACGCTTCACTGAGCTTGGAGAGTAAAGACAAAATAATCTTTTTATAGCAAATAGGAAGGAATGCCTAAAAATAATAAAAAGTTGGTGAATATTCATTTGAACTCTTAAGCAAATTTGCCCTTGTCATATTTGCATCCCTCTTGTGTTCTCTTTCTGTGCAATGAAGTTTTATTAGCATGAACATCCACAGAAAGTGAATGTGAAGCCTCAATACCCATGGGAAATGAATTTCAAATTCACTTGCTGTGTGCAGTCACCCAAGAAACTTGATCATAATTGTTTATTGTACTTAAATATTTATATTGTTGAAGCACTTGTTAGATAAAAAGGCTGCGATGCTCCTCTGCTAGGTGCTGTTCAAACACTGTCCCAGGCTACAGGAATTACCTCCATCCCCAGCAAACACGCAGGTGGGACAGGTTTCACCGGGCTGGTTGATGTGGCAGGTGGCAAATTTCAAGGTCAACAACAACCACTGGGTGAAAAATCAAAAAAGTTTCTCTTAATTTTTTCGCAGCACATCGAGAAAATTGCAGTGGATCCCCTGAATGGCACCACCTCGCGTGGGTGTGTTCACACAGGCGACTTGAAGTGGAGTCAGAGATTTAAAGTTCATCAGGAACACCACTTTGAAGCTTTCTCACTGCCTGCAGTCCTCTGGCACAGACTCCATCCCTCGCTCCGAGCTCGGATTCCAGCAGTGCCTTTAGGCTTTACAATGGATCCTCACATCCTCTCGTTCCCTTCCCCTGCTCCCCGTTTGCATCCCTAAATGCTCCAGAAGCTGCACCCACGGCCACTGCCTCCCCCGGCAGATTCCATGGCCACGGAGCAGGAATCCCATCCCTGCTCACCAGACCAGTTAACACCTTCCCATCCATCCGTGGCAGCTGTGCAGGGCAGTGTTGCTCCCAGCTCATCCCAAGGTACCTCTGGGTTTTTTGGGAGAGATAGGCAGTGGTTTCTGCAATAGGGAGACCCCGTTTTGCTCGGTCACTTAGCACCCTACACATCTGTGCCCCACAGCAAGGCCAGGCTACCCCTGCAGGACCCAGCACTGACTGACCACACTTCCAGATCAATCCTCACTAAATCATTTTTCTCTGTTATGTGCCTCAGCCTGGAACACAACGAGGGAGAAGATTTTTTATAGTTATGGAGGAATAACTTTAAGGTCAAACCCCTGCAGGGAGCTGGGCAGGAATGGGCACACATTGCACCCATGGACTGTAGCTCAAACAGCCAACTACTAAAGGATGGTGAATGAAAAAGACCCTGAAACTGAGCCTCAAGTTACAACAATAAGGATGCACAGGAGAGAAAATTGCATTAAGACATGCATGCATTCCCCTTAATCTGGATTCACTGATGGGAGGAGGGATTTGGAGCCACCCCTTGGAGCAGGTTCAGGTCTCCATCAGCTTCTTACACACGCCTGTGCCTTTTAATTATCACCCACCATAGTCACATTAGGGTTGCCTGTGTCAATTTGCATTTGTAACACAGCCTGGTGCACCAGTTCCCTGCTCCTTTATGGAGACAGCAGGTGGTATTGGCAACATAATTACACACCATCAATAATTATCAGCAATTTCATTTGCCCCAAAGATGCTTCCAAGATGAGATACCAGATTTCACAGCATTTCCTTCAAACACAGACCACTGAGGGGATGCTGGTGTGGAAGTGGAAAGATGTAATTAGGGCAATGGGAGAAGAAGCGGAGCCTGATGACGCAAACCAAGAGCTGTTGCTGGCACCGCTGCAGGAAGGGGCAGTGCTGGGGGCACCCGCTCCAG
The DNA here is from genome assembly GCA_013400235.1 of Oriolus oriolus. Taxonomy (NCBI): domain Eukaryota; kingdom Metazoa; phylum Chordata; class Aves; order Passeriformes; family Corvidae; genus Oriolus; species Oriolus oriolus. The sequence continues at coordinate 118,665 of VXBT01012645.1, forward strand.
GAAGATTACTTCCAAAAGCTTGAGCTGCTTGGGAGTGATATTTGAAATCCAGAGGGTTGGAAAGGAGAAGAGGAAGGAATGGGAAATGTTGATGGGGATGAGCTCTTGCACAGGGGGACTTTGGGGCTCCATTGCTGCATGGAGCATCCTCACAGTGGGAGCAAGGCTGGAGGAGGGGGCACGCAGAGCACTGCAATACACACACACCCCTGTTACATAATCCCCTACCAAATATTAAATTAAAAAGAGATGCTAAATGTGTGCCCTGTGGGCAGGGTCTCCCTGCATGGCCAGGTCTTTTCACCCCAATGGCAGAAGAGGTCACATGTCACAGGAGCAAGATGGATGATGATGAAAAGAGGATGAAGGGCATAAGCTCAATACGTGGTGCAACCCCACACTCACTACTATAAGAAAATGCAAGAGCCAAATGGGGTAAAAACACTTTTTCCAAGACAAAATTTTGTTGGCTGCAGAGGAAGTCAGAGTCAGCTTTTATGGCTGGAAGCGGTTAATGATTTGGTTTCTTTAAACCAGGGAATTAATGGCACTGAACTTCACAACAACAACAAAAAATTAAAGGCACCCCAAAGAACGTCCTCTTAATTGTAGCAGCCCGCTGCATTAAAGCTGCTATAGGAAAATTCATTTACAATTCAGCTATTAAATTGCAAACCATTACCACTGCTTTTACAGCTTTATATCCCTCTCACAAATTTATTGTGTAATTACTCGGAGCAACAGGATCGTTTCTAGCAAGTGAAGCTGAAATAAGGCACCCATTCCAAAATCCTCACAATTCTGCCTTTTCCAGATGAAATGTATGCAAAAGAGGCAAAACGTTACATGCAGTTTTCTGCCTGGGATTCGGGGGCATTTGAGGATGGAGCTGGAGTCTTGGCTGTGATAAAGGTGGGATGGAAGTGCCCAGCTCAACAACTGCCATTTCTTGCTGTAGGAAATGGAATTGCTTTGGAGCTGTTGGGACTTGCTCTGATGGATCTCTGCAGCAGCAGAGCTGGCGCTTCAGGACCTGGCATTTTCCCACCTCCCAGGTGGGAGGGGCTCAGAGAACCCCCAGCCAAGCCACTGCTTACAAAATAAATCATAATAAAGTTGAATTAAAAAAATTGGAATGGACTTTTCTGCCCCTAATTTTCCATCCCAGCAAAATAAATCTGTAAATAAATAAACAAACAAACTCTTGGGCATCATGAAAAAAAATTGCATAAAGGGGCATTAAGCAGGACAAGCACTTCCAGTAGAATGACTGGATTATTGTCAGAAGATGCAAATAAATTCACATCATGTGCCTCTTTTTTCCTCATTTTTCTTCTTGTACCGTCTCTCATCCAAAGGAGGAGATAGCATCGGTGTCCAGCTCAGGAATCTCTTGAGCAGATTAAAGACCCAGTGATGCTGGATTTGGGGAAGCTGCCTGCTGTCCAGCCTGAGTCTGTCATTACAAACCCCAGGATTAAACACTCAGGAGCCCGCAGTCACCAGCCACGACTATGAAACCATTTCCTTGGAAAAAATTCCCTTCTCCCATGGGGTTTTCTTCTATCCTGCTGTACCAGGGGATGTTTCTCTCCTCTGTCTCATTACCTGCGATCCTACCTGGAAGCTCACTGCAGGCACATGCCCTTAGGGATGCACTGAAATAGGCACTGCAGTGCTGGGCTCAGCTGGGCCCTGCAGATTTAATACATCTCCAAAAAACCGGAGGTGAATGAATAAGACCCCATTTTTTTATAATTAACCTTATCCTTGGTAATATTCTAATTATTATTACACTCGCAGCTTAATTTATTTTGTATCATAAAGGAAGCTCTTTGGGGGTTCCAAGGGCCAGTAAATGCAGAGAGGAGGCAAAGCAAATGGAGCAGAATTCCCAACCCATCCCACCCCGCTGCCGCTGCCGGCTGGAGCGGAGATGGACGCGGTGTCCCCGCAGCCCAGTGCATCCCAAAGGCACAGAGAACAGGTTTAGTTATGCAGGAGGCGTCTCCCCGGGCTGGCACAGGGCAGGGGCTGGAACCAGATGATCTCTGAGGTCCCTTCCAGCCAAACCCGTTCTGATTCTGTGACTCAATCCTTGGAAGGGCTGAATGGCCCAAACCTCCTCCCCCCCGCTCCTGGTTGCCGGTGTCGGAGCCACTCGGCTTCTGCTGCTGCTGCTGCTAACAGGGTCTGACTTTCTGGGACTATTTATTATTTATTCCAAGGGTTTGCAGTGGGTATAATGGCAGGATCCCTTCGGCCAAACCCACCATGGTCACACCAGCACAGCTCCCCCCTCTCCCCAGTAATGATGAATCCCTGCGAGGAGTGGGGAGAAGGAGCTGGCGAGCCAGGATAATTTATTCTGCTGAGCCCAGTGCCAGCCAAGTCGGCTCAGTCTGGCATGGGATAGGCTTACAGGAACAGCCAGGCTGGGATTTGCAGAGAGGAGGAGGAGTCTGAGTAAATCAGATACCCAAATCTCGCCGGATTCAGCAGGAACTGGCTATTCAGCCAGCTTGGGATTGTTTTGCTTCTCAGGTTTTCTGTTCACTCAAGTGCCACTAAATCGTGTGAGTGATCAGTGGAGGGGGGGTTCTGTTTAAAAGGGGATTTCTGGGTAAAGCTAATGAGAGACAAAACAAATATGAAGAAAGATGCGGGGGGGGGGGGGGGGGGAACCCCAACATCTAAATTTCCAATGGGAATTGCACTTTGGCAGCAGCTGCTGGTTGAGGGAGAGACCAGACCTTCACACACGGTGCCTGCCTGACCCATTGCTCTGCTGTGACGTGTTCCCAGCTCCACTGGAGGAATTCAGCAGCTAATGATCATCATGGAATCATTTAGGTTGGGAAAGCGCCCTAAGATCGTCGAGTTCCACCACTGACCCAGCACTGCCTTGTGCACCACTAAACCTTGTCCCCAAGTGCACATCCACTCATTTTTGAACACTTGAAGGGATGGTGACTCCACCACTTCCCTGGGCAGCCTGTTCTAATGCCTGACCATCCCTCCTGTGGAGAAATTTCCCCACCTTGCCCAAGACAGACAAATGGGGAAGGATTGCAGCGGCATGAGGATGGGGACTGGGTGCACAAAGTGCATTAATGATGAGAAATTGCATCTCTGCTCCCTACAGGCACCCAAACCTTTGCCACATTGTCAAGAGAAGGGAGAAAAGGTGCCAGTCAAGTGCATCCCTCTGGCTGCCCAGGGTGCAGGGCTTGAGGGGTGAGAGCGGGCAGGGCCTCAGCCGCTGTTTCTGTTTGGGAGCTGAGCCCCACACCCTGATTTGAAGGTGCCCGGTCCCCGCGTGTGCCGCAGGAAGCCACACGTGCCACGGAGCCAGCAGTTGCCATGGAGACCAAGGATTCTCTTAAAACTCCTGTAAAAAGGAGACGAAGGCCCAAGAAAGCAGAGGGGCAATGTCTCCTTTGCAGGGGGTTTAGGGCTGGGTTGAGATGCTGCACGGCCCCAGGGCCACTGCACCACCAGCAGTGGTGCACGAGTTGCTCCCTTCAAACAGACCCATTTTTGCCCTGTGGTGGTGATTTCCGTACCTTGCAAACTTCATTTTCTGCCTGTGCTGGCTCATCTCTGCAAGGTGCCAGTCTCATCCAGCAATTACATTTATTTTTACAGTCTCCAAGGGTTGTCTAAAGATGCAGCTCCTCTGTCAACAGAGAAACCTGTTTTTAATTGCAGCCCTTCTGGCAGGGCATGGAGCTTCTTCCTTCATCAATATATTTTTTAATGCATGGAGAAGTCACAGGACTGGCAGATGGAGGAGCAAAGCCCCCTGATTATCCAGATTACAGCCCAGCACAGACCCTCCATACCAGAGATACCTGCTGGGATGGGATATGGGGCTGGAAGTGGGTTAAACCCACAGCCTAAACCTCGAGCTCTCATTTCCGCAAGTCCCTAGATTCGGGTTTGCCCTTTGATATTTTTAAATGCTGGTTTGTCCTTTGCCAGCCTCCAGGAATTGGGATAAATCAATAACCCATCAATTCTGACAGCAGAGCTCTGTGGTACCCAAAGCTGTGGTGCTGCTCCCGAGTGATCCATATGCACGCAAGCAGAACATTCCCAGACGGGTTTAAATGAAGTGGCTGGCAAAATCCCCTGGGAATATTTGGTTAGGATGAGAAACATATAGAAACACAGCTTTCTGGAGGCATCTTGCAGTAACTTTAGTTTCCATAGTGACTAATGTTTGTGTTTATATCCAGTCCCTGTGTTTCTATCAGATTTTGCTTCACAGAACAGCTGTTCCAAGTCATTTCACCAAGACAGATGATCCTGATAAGGAGCAAAGTTTCCATTCTACACAAATGCACATTTATTTAATAAAATCCAAAGAATTCAAACCCAGAGAAGACCCTGTGCTTCAAAAGATTGATTATCAATGCAACCAACTGATGGGAAGAGAATGAAAGTGGCCACAGAATAGCTGCTGCTATACTCTCTGCTTACGAGAGAGTAAGAAAAAACAGAACAGAAATAAATACAGCAACACTGAAAACACCGGTAACTTTATTTAATTTGGCCATGACCTTTCTATCCCTGGGCTTTATGCACAAACATGATGCCTAAAAGTCCTTCTGCTGCTGCTGGAGATGTCAATACAGTGGGTCAAGAGCAGCTGTTGGACCCCCCCAACCCCCTTTGGACAGCCTCATCCCTGTAAAAAGCTGCTGGGAGCATCCAGACGAACCAAACACAGACTAACCTGGGCTTTGGGTTCTAACAAACCACTTTCCTCAAGTACCCCATCCCTGCAGCATTTATATAACCACCCCATTTCCATTTCAGTGTAAATACTGATTATTTTTTGGGTGATTTTTTCTTAAATAGGATGGCTCGTGTTTAGCTTTTTGGAACAACACTTGAGACTTACTTTAGCCTCTTTATCAGATCAAATAGACCATGAGCTCCCTGGTTGGATCTAGGCTTGGATCAAGCCCCCCCCCAGAGTCTCTTTGGTATCAGCAGCTCTACCTGGGCTGAGCTCGTACTAAAGCAAGGTTGGTAACACAGTCACCTCTGACATCTTATGCCCTTGGTTTTTCCTTGGAAAGACCAAAGTGTTGGATATGTCCAGGTGAGTCCAGGAGGCTCTGGAAGAGTTGGAGATGGCACCTGCTCAGAACGGGGGTGGGCATGAGCCCGTTGTTGGCCGCCCCGCTCCTGTGCCTGGGTCACACCACAGGCAGAGGTGGTTCCTTAGGCCTGGTGGCAGCCCAGAAAAAGGAAATAAACCTGCTTTTAGACACACAGCTGGAGGTAAGATCCCTGCTTCTCTTGGCTTGATCTCTGCCGCCCACTTCTGCCACTGGACATGAGGAACCTGCAAGGAGATTGGGACAGCCCAGAGTGGGGCATCAGGAATGGTGAGAGGTCGGGAAGAATGAAGATGTGCTATAGGAAAAATAACGCCAGCATTATCTGCCTCCAGGCTTCTTACCTTTGCCTCCCTCTATCCTATCCCCAACCAGGAGCTGCCCCGTGTCACTCCTGCCCCTGCAGAGCACTGGGTTGGCAGGAGGTCAGACCTGCTCCCACAGGCTGATGTCTTATTCCTGCAGCCTTTACCTGCAAATATTCTCCTTTAAAAATATTTTCTCTGCTTGCACAGGCCCTGGCCAAAATCCTAATGGGAGCCAACAGCTCCTTCATGTTGCATGAGGCACCGAAACAGCAGCAACCAGCTGCTGGGAGAGGACAGAGTGCTGCTCCCCAGCACTCGCTGCCATAAATAACTGGAGTGCACAGGCACTGGCAAGGACTGTGGAGTTGCTTATCATTTTAATCACTTCTAAATCATGTTGCAGAGCTCCAAACCTAAGGAAATCATTTTCATTGTTAACCTCCTTCTTCTTAATTTGCAAACTTCCTGCAAGTAATTGAAATCCCTGCTCTGCAAAAGCAAAAGCCTTATCTACCGCCTTGTTTAGCCAAATTAAGAGAGATGGGACTCGACTCCAGATTTGCTAAATATTTTTCCCTGCCTTCCGAAACATTTATTACATTTTGCATTGCACAAACTGCTTCAACCTCCTGCTGGCTGCAGAAACATGGCGAATTATTTTAATCAGGAGCAAGAATCATGTTGAAAGTAACTGTAACATGGCACAACAGGAAACCTGGGCTTGCAGTCTCCTTTGGAAGAAAATTCCAGCTCTCCTCTTCCCTCTTTGCGACTATCAATCAAACTCTAAAAATAAAGTCAGATATACAAAATTATCCTGCCATCAGGGCTTGAAAATATTTCAGTTAAGCAACTGTCAGTGCTTCCGTGATGGATCTCCGTTTCCCAGGTTCTCTATCTTCCCTTTTCAGACTGCACCAGGCCGAACCTTGGCACACATCCCAAGGATGATGCTGGAGCAGTTTGCTTAACAGCAGCCTCTTAATGTCTGTGGAAGCTGGGCAGCGCCGGGAGCCAGCACACCTCCCTCTGTCAGACGCAGGGATGCAAACACCCGCAGCTCCCACGGACTGCGCTCGCAGCCAGAGGTACTTCAGCACTTCCCAAAATCCAGGTCATGTGCTCTGACAGGTTTGTTGGAGCATCAATCCTCCCTGGGAACATCAGGGATGCCAAGCCCGCTCTCAGCTGAAGCTCCTCGGGATTTGCCAGCGGGTAGCACAGAGCAAGCTGGGGTAACGCCTGGAGGAATTGCTTTTCCCCTGTTCAGGACGGGAGCCTTGGGCTGCCTTTCACACCTCCTCTGCAGCCACCTCCTACCCAGAAAGGTCCTTTGCTCTGCTCCTGCCAGCCATGCACCCCTGCCTCTCCTCCCTGCCCGAGGCCTGGCTTGGCACCCTTGGAAAGTCACAGAATCCCAGAATGGCTTGGGCTGGAGGACAACTTAAGGATCATCCAGTGCCACCCCCTGCCATGGTAGGGACACCTTCCACTGTCCCAGGCTGCTCCAAGCCCTGTCCGGCCTGGTCTTGGGCACTGCCAGGGATCCAGGGGCAGCCACAGCTTCTCTGGGCACCCTGTGCCAGGGCCTGCCCACCCTCACAGCCAGGAATTCCTTCCCAACATCCCATCCATCCCTGCCCTCTGGCAGTGGGAAGCCATTCCCTGTTGTCCTGTCTCTCCAGCTCTCTTGGAGCCACTTTAGGCACTGAAAGAGGCTCTAAGGCCTCACTGGAACCGTCTCTTCTCCAGTCGGAAGAGCCCCTTTACCTTTCTTCATTCCCAATTCCGAATAAAATATTGGATGAAAGGAATAGAAATACCCTGTTTTTCCCAGACTCACCCCCTTCCATGCCCAAGGGCCAGAAGGCCACCAGAGCCATGTCCTCTGCCACTGCTGGGGTTCATCTCTTCAAGCCCACACCAGACACTTAATCCCAGCCAACAGTAATCCAAATCCTCCCAACTGTTGTTGCAGCCCCGGGGAAAAGCTCTGCGCTTGTTTGTTTCTTCCTCTTGGAACACAGCAATATGTAAAAGCAAATCTAGCAAGGACAAGGCACGAACAAGCAGAATCTTGTTATTATGGTCCCATTCTGTACCACCAGGACCAGCAGCATCCAGCTGGTATCTACAGCACAAGACCTCTCCTGGGCTGGGAAGCAGTGGATGAGGAAATAAGATTCAGGAGTTTTGCTCTGCAGACTATTTGTTTCTTTAATACTGGGAAAAGCGGGAACATATGCGAGGGGGGAGGGGTGGCAGCAGCATTTGTAACACTTAATTTACTAAAACGACACATTGCACACATCTCCCATCTCACTTCATTCAGAGAAATTAGTGTAGGGGTAAACCAGCCAGCCTGGATAGAGACTCATCCCAGGGGTCTTAAACATGCTGCTGGGATAAGGATCCTTCCCAAAAGATGTCTGAGGCCACAAGCATCACCCTTTTCACACCCTGGCCTGGGTAAACCACTCATTTTTTCTTTTTCCTCCCATAAAATCATCAGGATTTTGATGGACCAGAGCCAGTCACTCTCCACGTGCATGGACCCTACCAGAAAGCAGGAAAGATGCTTGGATTTTAGTTTTACTTCAGAAAATACATCCAAGCTTTCTCTCCCAGTATTAAAACTTATGAAATCACTGAGACCAAAACAGGTAGGAAACGACAGCAAGAGCAGGATTAGGTCCTGCCTTTGAAAACTACTTAATTTATAGTCCCTGCATATCAGAATTATTAAGAAAGAAAAATACCTCTTGCCTCCCAAATGCCACCATATCCACCCGACTTCCGTGAATCTCTGAATGGATTTACCAGTGCCAGAGGCAATCTCATTTTCTAGAAAACCTGTTTTACTGCCTAATTTTCCAACCAAGTCTATGGCTGATCACTTAAATAGGCTTTTACCAGGCAGGGCAGGCTGCACGTCTCATTTCCCTCAGACACCCTGCAGCGGCTCCGTGGGTGGGAGGGGAGAGGAGACGTTGCAGCGAGCGGAGTGGGATCGCTTTCTGTCAAATTAAAACTGTGATTAATTCCAAATCGGTGCTGTTTGCTGAGATATTTTCGAGTTGTTTGATTTCAATAATTGCGGTGTGCCCGAGAATGGATGGAAGGAGGGAAACACCCCACCCGTGGCACAGGGGATGGTGAGGGGATGGAAGCCCTTGGTCCGTGCCAAGGGATGAGATGCTCCCAGCTGGAGCATCCCTGGCAGCCCCAGTGTGGTCCAGAGAGGCTGCAGAACCTGACAAGCTGATAATCAAAAGCTGTCCTGAATATTTCCCTGTCTAATCGATCATTTGCAATGTTTACCGATGAAAGAGCGATAAAACCTCAGCTTTATCCATCCCTGCAGTCCTGCCATTCCTCCAGCGCCTCCGTAGGAACTGAGGCCATTGATTTATTGTAACACACCTAATCTGTATGTGCAAGCACAGAGAGGAAGAGGCTGATCCTTCGACATGCACACAGCACATCGATTACTTTACTTTAATTTGCCACCCTGTTAACCCACCCAGAACTGGGGATTGGAACCACAGGATCCTGAAAGTCCCTTTCAACCCAAACTGTTCAGTGATTCTGTGAATATCCCACACACAGTGCCCAGCACGGATATGCTGGGAAGGAAGAGAGAGGATATTTGAGGCCTGATCCTGCAAAACTTACTCAAGAGTCATTGAGACTTTAAATTATTTAATCTGTTCAGTTCAAACCAGGAAGACCAAGAAGTGACTGGAATATAGGGACTTTCACAGGAAAAGGGAGATACCAAAAACCAGTGGGCAGATGCTGAAGCCATACCAGCTGTAAGGAGCAAAATGTCACTCCTGGGTGTCTCCAAGAGGGACGGGCAACCCTGTGAAAATAATATTTAATATTGTTTATTATATTAAATAACCATGATAGATTCTATATAGAACAAAGTATAATAAATATTGCATATTTAGACGTATAAATATTAGAAATAAACATATTAACTATAATAAACATTTCTGGATATCTAAGCAACAACTAAGCTCATTACTGTGTAGTGCAAATCATTTTGCTGAGGAACTGACATTCTGGAAGTCAAGAGCTTGGCAGGCAGCAAACCCAGGGTGTTTTTGCTTGTTTAGTTTGCATGTAGCTTCGTGCTCTTGCAAAACATTTAATTTATTGAAGATTCACCTTAGAGCTCATCAAAGCTTAGATGTGACATCCAGTAAATCATCTCCTATTACTCAGAAAGTCGTGCTGCATGAAACAAAGACATGCTGAAAGTCAGCCTGGAAATGGAGAAGAAAGTTGGCAACTGGGAATTATCCTGCTACACCCAAACAGCTCAGAGTCAGAGCACTGATTGTGTGCTGTCTGTAATGGCATTTGAGCAGTTTCTGAAGGAGAGTGGGATTTCATGATACAAACCCTTCTCCATCCATGTGAGCCCCCTGGAAGCAGCATCTTCCCACGTGCTTTCTGTGCCAGAGCAGATCCAGAAACATGTGCTTGGCCAAATGATTCACTTGGGAAAAAAAATTACAGCTGCAGAGGTTGAAATATTTAATCTTTATTTCCAGATCACAGAATATTCTGACTTGGAAGCGACTCACAAGTGAGCTCTAACACACGCAACTTTGGGGATATTTTTTAATCTTTGTTTTTCCCCATTGGATTGAATCTCCTGTGGTTGAGAGTCAGAAGGTGCTGAGGCAATTAGGAGCGGCTTTGTTAGGGTTCTTTAACAAAAGATCATGATGAACTGAAGTCCTGAAAAGTTTCATTACAAAGTGATTTTAAACTATAGGATTAACAAAAAGCAGAAAACTGGACTTAGAAGAGATTTACAGGTCATTTGCTGGTGAGGATGCAGGGGGGCAAAGGCATGACTTGATTTGACCTGGGTTATTTCCTACTGCAAGGATGGATGGAATCACAAACCTGCTCTAAGAGAGAACAGCGTTACTGGAAAGAGATGCTGAGAAACAACTCACTGCTGCAGGCTGGTTAAAGGCTGCGCTTTGATCGCAGGATCACACCTTGGGCTAGAGCTGGCGAGATACCGTTGTGCTGGACACTCTGGGTACAAGCTAAAGAATGGTTATCAAAGCCAGACACCACAGACTTTGAAAGTTCCTTTTTCTCAGGAAAACTCTGTCCAGTACCTTTATCTGTTATTTACACATCAAGGCAGCAGAAGGAGCAGTGCACTGGGCATGGATTCATCACCCCCTTTCCCTGCTTTTTCCTTTCACTCCAAAATCAGAGGGCCAGAAAGGGAAATTCTGAACTGCTCCCCTCCCTTTCTTGACTCCCAAGCCTTTTTCCTTTACTGCAGCAATATATTCCTGGGGTACACCCTGCAAAATAAAATTCCAGCAGAAGGGAATGATCATGAACATCCACATGTCCCCAGCTGTGCCCAAGTTAAAGCTTTCCAGTGCTGCAGCTTTGCAGTGGAAACTAAAAGGAGCATCAAATAGCAGAACTGCATTTTATCTCATTTCCCATCACCTTTTCCAAAGTTCAAAATACAGCCCCAGACGGGAGAGATCCGATCAGAGCAAGGAGGAGAGGCTCCACCATGCTCTGTGTTGCTGCTCCTGCCTATTTCCTGCTAATTAAGCTGATGGCTTGTGTTCACAGTTGATACAGAACGAGGGCAAACAAAGGATTAGGCAGAACACAAGGAACCTCCAACAGCCATATTAATGAAAACCATCTCTACCCACCTCCCCCAAACTGCCTCCGCATCTCCTTCAGCACATCTCGGTTAGGGATGGGGAGAGCAGCAGGAGATGGAGGAAAAGGGGAAACAGGTTTGCTTTCCCGCTCCCTCCTGAGCTGCACAGCCGGCATGAGCAGAGGGGGCTGGCACACAGGCACTTCCACCGGCCTGGAGACTCCTGCCCTCACTCCTACCCACGAAAAATGAGGAGAAGTGGGGGGCTCTGCCAGCGGGCACCCAAGCCCAGAAAGGTGAGATTACCCTGGTGTGAGCTGACCTCTGGGGCTGAGGAGACGTGGACTGGGTCACTCTCTTCTAGAGGCTGGGCTGGAGGGGTGAGGAAACAAAAGCAGGATTTTCAGAGCCAGGTCTTCAGTTACTAACTGTGATTTCCTTGGTAACTCCACGTGGTGAACCACAAGGCCACCCTGCTGTCCCACAGCTTGGACAGTCATCGGGATCCATGAGTTCCAGGAACCACTCCATAAAGCTGCTGTTAAATGTACCCATGCTTACTTGCCCAGAATATCTTATTTTAATGCCCATTTTCTAATGAGAGGTGTATAAATCTCTCCTGTCAGTTCTTCTACTTTTAATTTCGTTTCTCTGCTGGTGTTTTTATCTGCTTTTTGAATCCAGCGTGAGAATCTCTCTTGCCCTCTGTCTGCTCCTCTCTCCAAGCAGCTTGTCTCAATTACCAGTGATATATTTTCCTCCTCCCTGCTTTTCATCACGTGTGTTGCCCCATAGAGGGGAATAACAGCAAGGTCTTTCACAGCCTCTTTCCTCACTTGCTTTAAATTCCATCTATACTTTCAACCCTAAGAAAAAGCCCATCTTTGCGCTCCTGAGTCTGCCAAGTCAAATCTCAGACTAATAAAAGTGACTGTTCAGAAGGATCAGCCACTCTGGAAGGCGGAGCTCAGCTTTGGGGCAGTTGATAATGTTCTGCTTAACACAGCAACAAGCACCTGAGTTAAAAACCAAGCTGCTGCCAGGTTCTCTTGCCTAATAAAGCAGGACTTTGTGAGCAGTTTGGGTCAGGGAAGATGAGGCAAGGCAGAGCGGCGAGATGCCGTGGCTGCTCCCATGGAGACAGGAGGGCACCCAGAATGGTGCTTTACGAGTCATTACAGTGTCACAGCTGCACATTACAGGAGAGGTGCGATTGGCCCGCTCAGAAATTAGGTGTTTAGAGAAAATTGCCCTCCCACAGGTCCTCCTTAAGTGTGGTGAGGTGTTTTTTTCATGCAGTAGGATACAGGGGAAGGAAGGATGGGCACACTGACATGAGCTGTGGCTGCTGTGCTGGAACAGAGCAGAGAGCGTCAGGCTGGTCATGAAAGGATGGGATATTTGAGTCACTCCCCCCTGATCACCTCACTCACTCCAAATTATGTAGGAGTCACATTACACCCTCACAAATTATGGTTGTGCCTAGGAGGCACCTCCAAGATCCAGCTCCTGCTCCACTCTGTACCAAAGGAGATGAAAGACACGGTCCCAAACACCCCTCAGTTCCAGCAAGTCTATTTTCAAGCATGAGTTTCATCCTTCAGCTTTGCCATGATGATTCCCAAAAGGCTGAGCCCAAAGTTCACCAAAGGAGATTTTCTCCTGCCTGGGCACAGCTGGTGGTGGAAAAGATGTCCTCCTCTGCCACGAGCAGAGTTATCTGGGTAAATAACAATGCCGTGGCGGTGGCTTTATGAAAAATATTAGCGGGGATGAGTCATTCGGAGGATTGGAGCCTGGCACTGAGGAACACAGGAATATCTCTGCATGCCAGTGACATCCAGCTGTATTTTTTTTCTCAGCTAATTCTATAATCACCCTTAATCAGTGCATTGGAGAACAGGGCAGCCCATACAGCTTTAGGATCACTTAAAAAAAGATCCAAAGCCTTCACTCTGCCTCAGCCACAAACCAGCCCATTTCCACTTCACGTGATGACACCTGATTTCAAATCAAACCAGCCTCCTGCCTCTTCCTCAGATGATTCATATTCATTTGTTTTTTCATGGAAGAGCTTTGACCCAGGAATACAGATTAATAGCCAGAACTTAATTAGGAAGCATTTGAAGAAGCAAGAGCTCCTTTGGCTGCCAGCCATGTAATTTCCTCAAGGAGCATCTACTTTCAGCATCAGGGACCCAACTTGGAGGCCTGATGTTTATTATTTTCTGTTCACCATTGGCCATTCTTGCTCCTCTCATGCCTTGCACTTGAGTTTAGTGTTTCCAGTCAGGGAACTTTTCTGAATTTTAAAGCATTTCCTTCTTCACCAAGTTACATGGACTAAATGGTTGTCATTGGGTCCCTTCCAGTTTGGAATGATCTATGATTTACTGTGCATCCATCCTTCACCATAAAGTAGAGAGTATAAAAAGTGTAGAGTTCAAGATAACCAAATTCAGTTTCAAACTGTGAGATATCCAGACTCAGTTGGGATAATCAGACTTCCCTCCAGAAGATGACAGAGCTCCACGTGGTATCTCCGTTCAAAGCTCACACAACACTGAGCCTGATGAGGCTGTGGGGACGGGGAGCGAGAGGGGGTCCCTGTCCCTCTGCCTGAGCTCAGCTGTAATTCCCATCCAGCACAGCAATAACTCAGTGAGACACAGATTTCTGACTGGCTCCATGAATACCCCAAATCCAAGCTGGCTGCAGCACAAACAGGATTGAGCGCGGATCCCGGCCCTCGCAGAGCAGCTGGTGCCAAACCCCGAAACCTCAGAGCAAGAGGAGGGCTTCCCTCTGGGGGTGCTAATCCTGCAGCTCTTATCTGCAGCAGAGCAGGATGGCTGGTGCCTTTGGAGAAAGGGCTCTTGCTGCAGAGTTTGGGATGTTAATGAGGTCTTTCTGGAGGAGCTCTTTATCCCCATCGCACTCCTGCCTGTGCTGGTTTGCACTGGGAGCCCTAAACCCACACCAGAGGATGCTCTGCAGTGCAGGTGCCCCAGTGCAGCCCCTGCAGGTTGTCTCAGTGTGGCTGGAGAGGGGCTTGGGACCTCAAATAAGAGAATTTGAGGCCATTTTATCCCAAAAATCTGCTATCTGGAAGATGCTGCTTTTGGTCCTGCACAGCAGCAGACAGGGCAGGATCCAAAGGAAGAGAATTGAGGCTTTTCATCTTCCCTGCCTATCTTCATCCCCCAAAAAACTTTAATGAAATGTGTGATTTTCTTTGTATTATCTGCACTACAACCAGAATCCCACTTCTGATTAAATCTATCTGCTTGACAATTCTCAGCAGATCTCCAAGGAATCAATACTCATTACCCAGAGAGCCGCAGCCTCTCTAAAATTAGTATTAAAGGAAGTGCAAGTTTCTTCCTGCACAACCCAGCTCGGTAGGTGTTACTGCTGTGAGGAACTTTACAAACCATTAATGGCTCCCAGGAGAGCACTAATCATTTTCTACATGTCCTTATCCGCTTAATCCCATTACAAAGATTTGTAGCATGAAAGCTGACCACTCATAATCCCAAACTCAGATGGAGAGCTGGAATAACAAATGGTGTTTGGGAAGAGAAAGAGGCATGTTCTGCTCACAGTGCCTGGACACTTGCTACCACCTTTCCAGGTATGACACAAATGAGGGAATAATCCTGAGTATCCAGAAATACAAGGAAGAAGGGTTTTAAAGAAGTTAGAGAGGGATGTTACCCCAAAAATTTATGCTCAAAGTCACCCCACTCCACATACCATACAGTAAACCTGGAACCATCTTCAGCTCATGGGACAGGAATGTTTGTCCTCAACAGTCATATCATTGCATTTAATAAAATATTTTTATGATTTTTGAGGAATTTCCAAGCCCCACATGGGCCTGAGCATGGAGGTGATGGTGTCCTGTTCCCAGGGCCAGGGACAGACCACTCATCCAGTGACTCTGCCAGGGACCAAACTGGACAGTCCTGGCTCCCAGGGCTCCTCTCTAACCCTCTGAATTGAGTTAAAAGGTGCTCTGCTAACAGTTTATTCAATGGAAATCTCATTATCCAGAGCTCTGCCAAGAATTTATTTGAACAAGAGCCTTCACAAGGAGCTTTGCCAGTAGTTCATTGAAAGGGAATCTGTTATGGGGTCAGGTACTATTTTATTCCAGTGAAAACCTAACAAAGATGGACTTGCCTAATAATAGGGTCAGTCCTGCCATGATTAAATGAGACCTTCTCTAACAGGCTGAAGCTAAGAAATGCAGTGAAAACCTGTCTGATTCTGAGAGAAGCACTGGCCCACCGTGTACCTTGTGAAAAATGCCTTCGTACACCAACAATGCAGTTAAATGATAAATAAAAACTCTAAATACACCTTCAGAGTCCAAACCAAAATCTTGCAGCCATTTTTCAGTGTGTGAATCCTCACAATTTCCATGGAATTCTTCTTATTCAAGTCCTAAAGACCTCGCAAAGGAGCTCCAAGGCTCTCAGGACACTCCGACCACAACCTGAAACCACCTGCTGAGGGTTGCCAAACCTTAGGTGTATTTACTGTGATCCACAGTAAACCCCAGATCCTTTTAGCTCACATTTCTGCCAAGGTCTCTTTTCGCCACTTTGCAGACCTGATTTTGCCCTACTAAGGAAAAGACTTTGCCACTCCTGATACTGAATTTCTTCTTGTGCAGAGCAGAAATATCACGAGCCAAGGTCAACCGGAGTCACAATCCTGCGCTCCGGAAGGCTTGAGACAGCTCCCACCCCGATCAGCTGCAGGTTCTGTAACTGTATCATCTCTTTTATCATTCAAACCACTAATGAAAATAAACAGTGAATAGAAACCGATCCTGGAGAGACCCATCAAAACCCAGGCTGAGCATGAGTAATAATAACCTGCTTGTATTCCTGGTAATAACGTCTCCTGTGAATAGAGTGATATCCAGCATGCTGCCAAATAGCCCAGGATCAGAGAAACAGGACTTGGGGGTTTGTTTCAGTCAGAGAAATTAAGCTTTTCAGCTGCAGGAAAACTGCAGTTGTTCTGCTTAACATAGCAAATCCAAAATGAAATATTAGGGTTGGTCTCCAAAAACGTAAAGACAATTCCAACATACCTTTAAGATACAGTAAGAGCTATTTAAATGCCAGAGTTGGGTCTGGACCTTGATTAGGTGCTGCCTGGATTACAGCATAGTCCCACATCCCCAAGTGCCATGTCCAGATGCCTCTTGAATACTTCCAGAGATGGCAACACCACCACCTCCCTGGGCAACCTATAACCAGTGCCTGGCCACTCTTTCAGGGGGGAAAAAAATATAATATATAATCTGAACCTCCCTTGGTACAACTTAAGGCCATTTCATCTCGTCCTTTCACTTGAGACTTGGCAGGAGAGACCAGCCCCCACCTCACTCCAGCCTCCTTCCAGGTGGTTGTAGAGAGCAGTGCTGCTGCTGCTTGCTGACAGGTTAAAACAAAATGTGCTCCCTGGTGCATGTGACAGGGGTGGATAAGATTATCTTATCCCTGGCCTTTTTCTCTGTGGTGGGCTGTCCGTGTCCATGAGAAACCAAAGAGGATGCACCCTATGCTTTGCTGTCTCCCTGATGCCTTAGGTTTTAACTCTTATATTTTTCAAATCCTGCATTCCCAGTGTGTGACTCTGAGCTGCCTTGCAGCCTGTCAGCTGCTGCTCTCTCATGCTCACACAGACATAACAAAGCCTCTCCAGGCCTGCTCTCCAAGGACACCCAGCCCGTCCCAGGCCCAAAATGTGTAACCCAGCACCTTGAGAAGGGGGGCGAGCTGAGGGGCAGTTCCATCATTAGCTAAAGTTTAATTGGCAAATTTATGCTGATCTGCAAATGGACCAAACCTATAACAGTGTGAAGAACTCGTGACTCGGGGTCCATCCTGGGTGTAGCCTTTGGCCTGCCCAGGGTGTGCCTCTGAAGGCCTTTCCAATAAATATCCACCTTTATTCCCTTACCCTGCCTAGTCTCTGTTTCCAGGTTGGCCTCTTTAGGCATCATCCCTACTGCTTGCATTGGCTTCATCTCCAGCAGAAACCTGATGTTCCCCAAAGCTTTGCTTCCACCTGTGCCAGTGCAGGGGTGGCAGGGGTGCAGGGACAGAGCTGCAGGGACAGCAGAGCTCTGTCCCACCCCTCAGACCACATCGTGCCACCGTGCAACGGATCCAGGCGCGACGAGGAGCTGAAGAGTAAATTGCTCCATTGAATCTGCAGCAGGAGTTTGGCCACCAGCCGTGAAGTCTTTAAAGAGCTGATTAAAAGGAGCTGTGATGCTGCCAAAATTACTGACAGACAAATCGACGCTTGTCTCAAACGTGGTGTCAAGGGCTGCCTGAGGGAAACATGCGAGAGCGCCGCGAGCCTCCTGCCTGCAGCTCTGCCAAACTCAGGCACACCAAGAATTTTCTATTAGCAGCTCAGCTACACCTGGGAGAACAAAAGAACCTAAAAATAGTTTTTCTCTCGGGCTGGATGGAAATATCATTGAATCATAGAATGGTTTGGGTTGGAAGGGACATTAAAGCTCATCCCATTCCACCCCCTGCCATGGCAGGGACACCTTCCACTGTCCCAGGTTTCTCCCAGCCGCATCCAGCCTGGCCTTGGGCACTGCCAGGGGTGGGGCAGCCACAGCCTCTCTGGGCACCCTGTGCCAGGGCCTCCCCACCCTCACAGGGGGGACTTGCTTCCTCAAATCCCATCTAACTTGACTCTCTTTTCAAATGATGAACAAATTATTTGAACCACAGAAGCTCAAGACCTGCTGACAGTGCCAGAAATATTCCACGAAGCCTCAGTAACTGCAGAGCACTCTGAGGCTGCAGGGGGCATCAGGACTTTCACACCCCGCCCCTGTTCTGTTCTTCACCAAAGCGATGTTGCCCTGTATTTGATGTAAAATGACATCAGCAGAAAAAAGTGCTATTTTAGACTCCTTAGCATCATAATAGAGCCATCCAGGCCGAAAATATCTCATGCTGCAAAGCGAGGAATTAAAAATTCTCATCACGGCTCCCAGTGAAGTGGCTCTCAGTGGCTTCTGACGCTGCTGCAGAGGGATTAGGGAATGCTCTGTGTCCTCTCTGGCCAACACAACAGCACGTGCGCAGCACACAGCACACAGCAAGGAGTTAAACGCGCAGGCACTGCCCGGAAGCAGATTAGCCATGGCAGCATCCAGCATCTGGAAGAACTGCAGCTCTGGCCGTGGTTTTTGATCCAGCCAGGATTATCCGTGGCTGTTTCAGATGTGGAAAGCCAGCCTGTGATCCCACTGGATGGCTCTCCACATCTCTCCACTTCAAGGGAAAATCAGAAGGACTCGGCAGGGCCTGGACCAGCTGCTGCCTCTCTCTGTGGAGCGTCGCCTGTCCAAATGCCTCGCTCTGTTGGCACAGGCAAACACAGAATTCTGCTGCTTCCGATTAAAAACCCACCAGTTTTAATCACTTTAACCTGGACTCTTCCACAAACTCGAAGGAAGCTCCAGAGAGGTTGCTTGATTACACGGAAAAGGGAAAAATGGTGAAAGAGAGACTATTAACACAGAGCTGGATAAAGAAACCCAGCCCCGGGCTCCCTGGCTGCTGGGAGAGGCTGCCTCACACCGTGTCACGCTTCACGCTGGGATCAAACACATCCTGGGCACCACATCAAATGCAAACTCTGGTTTGAGGACAAAGCACCAAAATTCAGATGCATTCCTGGAGCGTATCAGAAAATACTGTTCTTCCAAGCACTGTTTCTCGTTCCTGGTGCCCATGCAGTGCATTCAGATGAGGTGTGAGCCCCTCCGGGGTGTCCCACTCGGGATGTGCAGCTCTCAGACACCGACCTCTTACCCAGGAATTAACAGTAAGGGAATTACTGATGCCTGGCTGATCTGATCCTGGTAGGTGTAATGCTAGAGGAGCACAGGGCCAGTTATAAAACCCTGTCTCTCTGATCCTATCTGGAATAAGAGGAATGTGGTTTAAGATGTGTTATCAAACTACTTGTAAATAAACCTGATAGGGTTTTTAACTCACACTTTTAATTTAAAACAAGCCTTAATGGGGAGTCTAGTACTTACTTCGATCCACTGACAGGAATATACACATCTTGACTTGTGTTGTCTGTGTTGGGATTTTGCATTGATTTTTTCCATTGGAAAATACACCCATTTTCCCAACACAGATGGAGTGAAGTTGCAGAGGGCACCAACTCTGCTACGCGTGTCCAAGCCTTGGGAGAAGGACTGCAGAAGTTCCCATGCCTTACTCACAGGGAGGAGGAGACGTTTTGCTTTACGAGTACAAATTCATGGCTGGCTGGGGTCTGCCTGTGAATGCAGCCTGATGAATAAGTGCATTTCAGGTACTTCACAGCCCGAAACCTGCCAAGTTTTGCTGTCTCTGTGGCTGATTTCATCCATCCGTATCCACCTCTCGGATGAAATACCAGTGTCACAGAATTGCACTGGTTAACACAGAGTGGCCCGTGCTCATGGACCCCTGACCCGATCATCACCTCGTGTAACACAAACCCAGCACTTCTCGTTAGCCAGGGTCTGTGATTTGCTCCTGATGGGCAAAACACAGCAACAAAAAGCCTTGAGATGAAATTATTGAGGAAAACAGCCGAGGCCATAGAAGGGGTGAAAATAGTGCAAAAAAAAAAAGTTAAGCCCTGGAGTTACGTAGCAATAAATAAATAAACGTGTGATGGTGCAGGAATGGGGATGTGTAGAAATAATCAAGGGGGAAAGAAGCCCCTGGCCCATCAGAGGCAGCAGCAAAGGGGGCACAGGGTGAAGGGAGAGTCTCTGCAGGGGGTTTAGAGCTGCAGAATCAGACAGAAAATGGGAATTGCACTAAGGCTGAAGACAAATACAAATACTGATTTTTCCTTTTTTTTTCCAAGTGTGGAATAAAAAAAAAGGATCATTGAAAGAGACTCAAGTGGCCTCTGGAGACACGGTGGGATCGGATTGCTGACAGAGGAAATAGATGTTGCTGAAATATTAAGAATGTGTTGCTTTGGTATTTGCTAAGAAAGATGGGAGGGAGAGAGGCTGCAACTGTGCCCCTGCAGGCAAGGGAGGGAGGAAGGAATAAATTCCACCATGAGGAATAAAACACAGAGTATAATTTTGCATATAAAAGTCTCAGTGAAACCACTGACCCTGCTGCAGCAGCCATAGCAGTGATTTGTCCTAAACATCAAATTATTATTGAATAAGAGTTGTTTATTCCAGAATTGTTATTAAGTAAGAAAAGGCAGCTAAGTAGTCAAATTTGTGGGGTGCGAATCAAGTGTGTGGCATGGCAGGGGAAGCAGAGGGGTGGTGGCAGGACCCCAGATCCAAGCCCCAGCCAGCTGGCCAGAGCCACCCATCTGTCCCACCACTCTGCAGCAAAGCAGCATTAAAAGAGGCTCCAAAAAGGACATCCAAAGCTGAGAGACTTATCTGAAGCAAGCAGAAATCTCTGCAGCTTTGGAGATTGCACCTGCCACTAGAAATAATTGCAGCTAAATCTTGTGTCTGGTTTTTCCCCATCTTTTTTCTGTCTAACAGCTGTTCCCATAGATGATGTGGTAACATAAGTCTGAAATAGCTGCAGGCTACTGATGTGGTCCTCCTGCTTGGCCCAGCATCTCCAGAGCACCAACAAATGCCATCAGCACCTCTTTTCCAAAGGGTGGAAGATTCATTTCAAGGGCTCTGAGATCTCAAGAATATTTACACTGCTCAGAACAAATCTTGCCTCTGTTGACATACCAAGCATATTCACTTTATGATTATTCTTTTATAAAAATCAAACTGGCTTGATTTTACCCAGGCAGACTGAGGAAAGTGCTGGTGTAACAGGAAAAGCAGAAATGAGGGAGTGGAAAGAGGATGGACAGGGGCAGAGAAAGGAAATGAAGATTAGAAATAAAAAAGGAAAAGAAAAAGCCCTTGAGTAAAGCTCAGGAAATGAGTTGGCTTCTCAGAGATATTAGTACAAGAAAAGAGCAAGGAAACGTATGGATGACTAAGGAAATCACAAAACCTATCAAGGAAAATAAAAAGGTTTCTGACATTTGAGGCATCGTGAAACATGAAAAGTAACAAAGGGAGCGTGAATGAAGCCAGAAAGGGCAGAGAAAACAGGCTGGGGTTCACGTGCAGAGTGTGATTTTCTCTTATCTGGGTATAAAATATCAAAGTGAGACAGTGGCCAGCCCTGGGCTGTACTTTCACCCCTCCCTCCCCAGGTACTGCCACGGCTGGTTCCTGCATCCTGCATTGCAGGGTGGAGAGGAACACACAAAAACTGGGATAATTGAGGTAAAAGTGCTTCATCCCCATCTGGAAGAAGGGCTGCCCCCCGTGGATTCAGAGTGGCAGCACAGGGAATGGCTGTGGATTTACAGAGAGGGTGTGGAGAACACCTGTGGGATGGGTCGGACTGGGAGCTGAGCCTGACCTCCAGCACCAGCACAAAAGCAGGCGGCAGCAGCAGCGGCTGATGAAGTGACAGACGTGGGGGAATCACACAACTCCTTCCTCACAAAAAGAAAACACTGTTTTTTAGCAGCAAAAGCTGTTTGTAAATAACCCAGCAAACTCCCTTCATCTGCCCCAAGGGGTGTAACACCTGTTTGGAAACAAACACCGAAGACGCTGCAATTTCCATGGGTTTATCGGAGGGTCGCACGTTCGGGCTCTGCCTGCAGGAAAGCTGTTTGTTCCAGAGATCCCAGAGAGTCCCCGGTGGTCACACCAGTCTTACAGGCTCAACAGAAAGAGCTGGATAGGCCACCACAGAAAAATAACTAATTCTTGGTTTAGCTGTGTTATGGTTTAGGAGTATTCATAAATCATCCTCCTGATCCCTCGGGCATCCTACCAACTCCCATTATCACCTTCTTATTCTAATAGGAACAATCTCAGTGCAGCAAATCCCCCATTTTCCACAGCTTTCAATCACAACCAAAGAGTAAAGATGAAAAATCTGCATTTCAAATTATTGTTTGTTGTTATGACAACATCACATGGATTTGGTCCTTGCTGCAGTCTCAGGCTTCAGAGCGTTTCCAAGGCTTTTGTGTGAAGAGCGTGTTTTTAAGACACATATGCCATGAAGCCAAAAGGGTCACAGCTTCATGTGATGTAAAATATCAAGGGAAGCCTCCTGGAATATGATTCCAGAGAAAATTATCTCAGCAGCCAAGCAGAAACCTTTTTTCCTCCTAAACTTCCCCATAGTATTTCAAACTGCAGCCTGGAACAAAAACACCCAAGAAGGGTCTACGGAAGGTACAGCAGTGGTGGCCCTGCCCTCCATCCGGGGTTTGGTGTGTGGGATTGTTCTGTAGGTGTACAAATCTCATCTCCTGCACTATAAAGAATGTGAATAGACATGGGGGGAAAAGAGAAAAAATAAAATAAATACACAATTGGGACCTTTGAAGCCACTAAACTGCACTACAGGAATGCACATGATAACAGCATTGCAGTTTTAGAGTCCAAATTTATCATTCTGGGTGCCTGAGACAGAGAACAGGCCAGAGATTTCATCTGGTGATTTCTGAGGGTGCAGCTCTATATATTAAAAAGAAAAAAACAAAAAAAATAGCAAACCAGCAACAAAACAAAAACCAGCGTATAAAGTCCAGAATTAAAGATTTTCCTGTGTCAATAAACCACACTAAAGGCATCAATTCCTACCCCAGCCATGTTGATCCTGCACTGCCCCACCACCTCCATCCAACAGCTTCACCTGGATAAAACAGGGATATTATTGGGATATGGAGGACAGACACATTTTGACATACTGTTAATATTTTTATTATTTTACAGATTACTTAGAAAGTTAAAGCTGCTGTTAAAGGGAGTCAGAGCAGCATCAAGGAACCTGATCCTGGGGGAATAAACAGGAATTATCTGCTTGGACTATCAGAGACTGTTTTGAGCTCACAATTCCCTGAAGCTGGAAAGAAAGTGACATAGGAGGAACCCACCATCTCCTCCTGTGCTGGTGCAGCTCTTGGAGGTGTTAATCCCACAGGATTCATCTTTCCAGATGCTGATGTCCCTCAAATGCAACTTAAACTCAGTAGATGAGGGAGGGTGGTCTGTCTGTGGAAAGTTGAAGCTGAAGCACAACGATGCAGGTGAAAGGGTTGGTGAGGATCAAAGGGGGATCTCTGGTCAGGTGTGACAACAAGGGCTCCTCAGGAGGAGGGGGAGGAGGAGGAGGAGGATGCAAGTGAGAGAGGTCTTGGCCTTGTGGGGAAGACATTCCCAAGAAAGAGCCCTGCAGTCATCCCTGGGGTGAGGAGGGACCAAGCTACAGCAACATCAGCATCTGACCAAAGCAAAAACAGCCACAAAGTTCATAATGGCTTTAGAGCACCAAGGGAAAAAAAATGGTTGAACTAAACTATTGCCATCTGTGTTCAGCTGAAAGCGGAGCCACACATCGATGGCGATGTATAAATAGATTGGGAGCCTTATTAAGGGTTAGTAAAATTGTCCTGACTCCTTATCTCTCCTCTCATTGACATGAATAGCTGCCATTCATTCCGGGGAGAGAATTTTCCTTGTACTGAATAAAAAATCCCTGCTCACAACCCTCACTTTTCATCATGTGTTCCCTGCATTAGTGCAGTTATTCAGCCACAGATGTTTATCCCAGCCGAGCCCAGACTGGGACTTTACTCAGCCCGTGGAGTGAATAAAAGTCACCCAAAGCACAGAGACGGGGTCATGCAGAGAAAAGCTCTTCCCTTGTGTTTCATTTCATACTCCCCTGCCCACGAGGAGCCCGTGGTGATCCCGTGAGCCAAGGTCTGAAGAGCCTGAGTGCCTGGCACCTCATGACAGCTTGGTGAGCCCCATTGCAGGGATAACCTGTTAACCACCATAGTGCCACAAAACCACCCCAATTACATTTAGCAATCACTCAGTGATTGCTGGGAACTGCACTAAGTGGCAGCTTGGGCTCACACAGCCAATATTTCCTCCCCATGCCACCCCAGCCCCACTGTGTCCGCATCACCACGGTGTCCTGGCAAGAGGAAATACTCTGACAGGGCCATCAATATGGCCATTTCCCAAGATTTGTTTAAAAATCCTTCATACTCAGCTCCTTGCAGACCTGCAGGCTCCTAAGTCCCCACCTGGTGTTACGGGCACAGCCCTGCAAGGGAGGCACTGGGTGGCTGTGGGCAGCAGCAGCAGCACAACGACCCACCCCGGACTGTCCCCCCAGCACGTGCACGAAATGTCAAGCAACAGCAGCTTAATGAGATTTCACAAGCATCCATCTAATCTATCTCATACGTGAGTTCATGAAAAGCAAAGTAACTCCCAATTTCACGGAAAGCCAAGTGTATGGATCCTTAGAATATATGTATTTAGAAGAAAGCACTCACAGTGATATTTCAATCAGTCTAGAAATAGGATTATCTCAGAAACAGCCCCATGCTGGGTTTTCATTAGCATGTAGCACTAGAAAGATTTCATCACCTTAATAATTTTTCAAGCTTCCGTAATATCCATGATTGCCCATTAGTTCCACCGCCTCAAAGTGACCCCTCATGTTTTTTTGTTATTAAGCAAAAAGACAGAAAACAAAATGAGATGCAACCTGGCAAATACCAGCTAATGACATCTGGGGGAAAATAATTGGAAACAGAGATTCAAGGGGGAAAAGATGCCTTGGAGCCACAGTAAATGTGACTTAATTTAAATGGTGGACAATAAATAAGATATGAGTTTGCAGCGTGAGGTAGGTGCGTGAACTGCCTGTAGGTTTGCAAGCTGCATAATAACAGGTTCCCATTGCAAATGGGGGAGGGACATCACCTGGTCTTGGGTGACCCTAAAAGCCTCTCACCTTCACGTGGTGGTGGAGCAGAGCCACCCCAGTGACTTGGAACTGGAGCACTCAGTTACGGCAGAGGTTAAAAGGGATCCCTGGTACTGGGGTGCAGGGGGGTGACGCACAGGGCTGAACGTGGTGACAACGTGTCAGTGCCAAAGGCAGGGAGGAAATTAATAGCTTGAAGAAGGACAGAGCCAGAAATAAAAGGGATGAAATTAAGTGAGATTCAGGCTGGGAAAATACACCCCATATATTTATTTTTTACATTTTTATAAATATATGTACACATACACACACACATATGGTTATAGGTGTATGTATATTTTATCTTCAAGAAGAATCTAAGGAAAGGAGTGAAAATCCCCTGGTTTGGACTTCTCCAGATCCATGGTGCTCAGTTTCAGGATCAGGAAAGGAAATCAGTCAGGATTTCCACACTTCCAAACAGGGGCAGTACAAAGGGATCTGCAGGAGATTTTTCTGAATTGTCAAGGAGATTATTTGATTTTCTTTTCCATAATCTCTTTTTATGAATCCATCAACAGGCAATTCCCAGACTGAGCCCCCTGGTCTCCATCCAATGACTTGAACATCTCAAAAACTCAGTTTCCCTTTCAGTAGATTTTTAGCAGATTTCCAGCTTTTGCTGGTGGTTTAAAGAGATAAAACACCCCAGTAATGCCAGCCTGATCGAAACCTTTCAGTTGTGCCTGTTGCAGGGCTCTCCTGTGCACTCCCTGAGCCTCCAAACATCCCATGGAGAACAGCAACTACCACAAGCATCCAAATAATATCAGTCTGCCCCTACTGAAACACTAGAAAAGTTTCTCTTAATTTGGTAAGGCCACATTAGACCACAGCCAGCTAAAGGCGTGAAAAGAGAAGTTCAGGGATGCCAAATTCTTTCCTTATTGTGTTTCCTTATATAAGTGATGCTCATGTAAACTGTTTAGGGCTTTGGGAACTCTCATTTTCCACTGATCACAGCCAACTTTCCCCCACTCTATTTTATATGAGCTTCCTGCAGACCATAAGGAACCAGCAGGAAGCTGGGTTGGAGTAGGTAATTCAGGGATTTTCATTTTACAGATGGGTAAATAAGGGAAAAGAAAAACTAAAGGCAGAAAATCTATCTCATCTTCTAAAGACCACTATTACACCTTTGGTGTATAACAAAATTGCAGCTTGAAATGCAAATAGTCCCAAATCAACAAGTTTTGGTGAACAAAAGCAAGATAATAGCTTTTTTTTCTGCCATACACATCTGTTCATTAGCGCTGTCTCCCAGACCACTACAGCTGCTCACAGTTTAAAAGAACAACAAACACTTCACACAATATTTACAAGAGGAATTAGCAACAGAATGCGAGCAAATAAACTTTGCTTCAAAATGTTTTGGCAATAAAATGTATTTAGCAAATTTTTATGTATCCTCTGAAACAACCAGGTGGTTTGATTGTGGTGATGTAGCCTGACCCAGAGGAAAATTGAATACTCTGTTAGAAGTTTTACCTAATTTTCTGTTTTCAGTTTGATGAACAGGTTATTTTGTTATGTCTCCCATCAGTTTCAGGGTTAGGAAATTCAAGGACTCGTTTTGTGTGACCCATTTGTTATAACCAGACACTGAAAGATTTCCCTGATTGTATTAAACCACCCGTTTTGTCACTTTTTGCCCCGTCACTCTCTGTTCGTATCGTTTATACATCCATAGGGATGTTCAGGTGAACTTTAAAAATTTAGAGTATTTCTATTAAAATTCTAGAATAGTTTTGTTGTGATTTTGTGGCATTTAATCAGTTCAGGACAGCCTTTTAAAACATGTTTTTTTCTAATCTTGATTTCCCAGGCCATGGCCTGACCAACAGTCTCACAACCCCCAGTGCCAATTTTGCCACTTGTCTCTCATAGTTTTAGGATTTTTTTTTGAGTGAAACCGCTGAACTTGTCAGGTGGGTCTTGAGAAATAAGATTTCAAAGAGGAAAGAAGTGATATAATATCCCTGTATCCTCTTCCCTGCCTGGAGCCTGTTCCCTTGCCTTGGGGCACTTTGTTGTTCCTCCTCCTCCTCCTCCTCTGCTCTTCTTTCTCTGAATTTCACACAGTCCTCCAACCTCCTCCATTTTTTCCCTCTCCCTCCCCACTTGGGTACTTAGACACTGTGAAAAAGTCCTTGCTGGAAAAAACAAATCTCATGGGAATGCACAGGCTCCTCCAAATCCTGCAGGAATTTTACTTGGGGGTAACCCAGCCTGGGTTTCCCCTGAGCCCTCACACCTGGGATGCACCTTGGAAAGAGACTTTCCCCCTAAATATCCCCCCAGGTTTTTATTGGCATTTCTCTAGACAGCACACCATCCCAAATAAAGAAAAGAAGCCTCGGAAATTGATACTGCGGGGGGAAAAATAAGCCACTGAAATTTAACTGAAAAATAAGCCCTGAATTTACTTTCAAAATTACCCATTAGAACCATTGCTGTGTGATTTGAAGTGCCCAAAAGCAGAAGGATTCAGAAAAAGGGATCTGAATGTCACGCAGAGAATGGAAACATCCAGAAATGAGGTAGATAAACAAGTAATTTATAACCCTTCACGGTTCAGGGACCAAGCATAACATTAACTGCTTGTAGGTAGGAAGACACATCTTATTAAGCAAATTATTCCTGTGACCTCTTCATATCTCCCTGGCTTCCTGCCTCCGTCGGAAACCATGAGGCAAAGCACAAGCCCGGGTCCACCACAGGCACCAAATGTAGATGAAAAGTTTTGGGGGAGAAAACTCAAATCTCCTCCTGAGCAGTCTCATTGCAATGAAAATAAACAAAGGATGAGAAATAAATAGCCGTATAAAGTTAAAGAGAACTGTTTCCAAATTAAACACTTCCCAGAGTTCTCACTGTGCCACAGGTGAGTCCTTGGAGCCACGGGGAAGTGGCAAATGCCAGGGAAGTGCACAGGGATGGCTTTCTGCTGGAGAGGCTCGTAGCCAAACCATGCCTGAGAATGTCACCCAAAGCCCCAGGTGGAGTGAATTGGGTCGGACTGAGGCAAAGTTCACAGCCCTTACCATGCTGTGCTTTGCATTGGTAGCTGGACGGGGGTTGATAACAGAGCAGTGTTTTGGCTATTGCTGAGCAGCGCTGTCCCTCTGACATTCCTTCCCCCACCAAAGGGGATGGGAGTGGGCAAGATCCTGGGAGGGGACACAAGCAGGCCAGCTGACCCAAATCAGCCAAAGGGATATTCCATACCATATGGCGTCAGCTCAGATATATAATCTAAGGAATGGAGGAGGAACCGTTACACGTGCTGAAGCCCTGCTTCCCAGGAAGTGTCCGAACATCGCTGCTGATGGGAAGTAGAGACTGATTTTTTTCTCTCTTTAGCTCTTGCGCGCGCAGATCTCTGCTTGTTCCTTTCTTCTTGTTGTAATAAAACTGCCTTATCTCACCCTGCTGGGTTTTTTGTCACCATCCTATTCTCTCCCCTGTCCCGACTGCGAAAGGGAGTGATAGAGCGACTGAGTGGGCAC
Source organism: Oriolus oriolus (assembly GCA_013400235.1). Taxonomy (NCBI): domain Eukaryota; kingdom Metazoa; phylum Chordata; class Aves; order Passeriformes; family Corvidae; genus Oriolus; species Oriolus oriolus. Next base: position 147,189 of record VXBT01012645.1, read on the forward strand.
CTGGCACCTAACCAGGGTCAACCCACAACATGGAGGCACAAAGCGTTTGTTAATGAGGAATCTGTTGCTTTTAATGACTTCTAATCACTGGTTTTAGTACCAATGATTCTAAAAGAAGGCAAACAGAGCCCTGGCACACACCACTTACCATTCCTGGCACCCACTGAGGGGGGAAGAAAGGCTGCCCGGGGACTGATGCAATGTGTGCAGGTCCCTGTGCCACCCCCTGAGCCGGCAGGTGAAGCGACTATTGTGGCACAGCTGGGCAAGGCCGTGGGTGAAAGGAGCCCAAACCAAACGTATTGGGTGTTTCAGGAGAAATTACCATAGAATGATTTGGGTTGGGAGGGACCTTCATGATTGTCTAACACACAGGCACAGCTCAGCCCATCCTGAAGAAAACCTTGCAGCACTGCAGCCCATTCCCCCAGTTTGGGGGCTTCAGACCCCAGGTGTAGCCCAGTTACACCTGCTTTAATAGGAAATGAAAATTCCCCCTTCCTTTCTGCTGCTGTGGTGTCTGTGATATTTCTCTGAGGAACAGCCACACACACAAGACCAGCGGAACCCTGATAGCAGTGAGAAGGTTTTTGTTGCACCAATTCACCGATTCTACCCCCGATATTTCCCTCGTGCCATCCCAGCACCCATCCCCTGTCAGCCAGCACAGCCACCGCACGCTGTGTTTTTCCAAGAACAGTTGTGATGCAAGATGCTGCATTCCCTATTATCTGCAGGAAAGCAGGCAAAGACAAAGGAGAAGAAAGGATAATCCCACAGGGCATCCGTGGCTGGCAAGAGATATCCTGAAGCAGGCTGGAATTGCAGACGGAGTTAGGAACGTAAGAATGATGAAGCTGGGGAAGGGAAACAAAAAACCTCAACAAAAGAAGCTGCTCTTCTGTCCTCCTATTTCTCTCCTTGGCTCACAGTCCTGAGATAACAATGACTGTTCCTCCCTGGGTGTGTGAAAGTTAGAATTTGTGGAGCCTGGGGAATGCTGGGGCGGGGTGAGGGGGAAGAGAAATATTCCCAACCATTGCCTGTGGCGCTGGGAGCCCAGAGCTGGTGCCTCTCCAAGGAATGGCACTGCCGGCAGCGGTCCCTCGCTGGGATGGCCTAGTGCAGCTCTGCAATTACACAGCTGGAATTAGAACCAGATGCCCCAAGCAGCAGCTGTGGCTGTGGAGAAAAGGGCAGTGGGAAAGCTCCATGTGGGAAAGCTCCCTGCCCTGGTGTACTTAAAGGGAATTTTTCTCCTTGCATGGCATGAACAGGTGGGGAGCTGGCACGGGCTGAGGGCTGGTGGAGGGATGGGAGAGCCACGGACGAGGAGGTGCCTCTTCCCTTCCACCCATCTGGGGATGTGAGAAATGGTGCTGGGTGTGAAGAGAGAGGAAGGAAAAACATAAAAAATGGGAAAGGCAGCTTAGGTCAAACATTTATCAGGCACCTGGCTCTCCCAGCCAGCACTGGGGGAGCTGTGGATACAGCAGCCTGGAGAGCCCGATGGAACAGTGATGCTGATGGGGATACTTTGGCCAAAGAACAAATGCCAGCTTTGCAAACGTGGAAAATGAGCAATGCTCTGCTCCAGTGACTGACTGGGATGGGATATGCCCCAGGTGCCCACCCCAGCCCTGGCTCCTGCTCCCTGCTGCAAAGCCCTCGGTGCTCTCTGCTCTGTTATCCCCTCCAACAGGAAAAGATGCTCTAACAGTGTTCCCACCCCACCTGTCCTGTCTGCCTTCCCAGTGAGTCCCAGCCCAGGGTGGCTGCTCCATGACTGGAGTGAAAAATGCCTGAACTCATTCATATGTTCCGTATGTTTCCATTTTAAGGCTTTTTCTCCAGGGGATGGTACAGAGATCCCACAAACACCACCCGTGAGCATCACCCAGAAGGGCTGCACCAGGGGAGCTCTTCCCACATTTGCCATGGACTGTGCCTCTGGAATCACTCTCCCACTTTGTCCCTGCTTTCATACAACATCATTCACCTTTTATAAACCCAATATTTTTATTGTTCACTGGTGAAAAAACAAGGTAGGGTTGGGCAGCCTTCCTTTCCAACTCAGATGGAAACACCCAGAAACCCCTCCAGCACCTCACATTGTCTGCTCTCCTGCAGGGTTACCAAACCCAAAATCCTGTTTTCTGGCCAAGAGGTCCCTAACAAGATGTCTGCAATAGAAAATTCTGGTTTCTTGCGTTTTCCCTTCCCTTTTTCTTGCAGCTTCTGTGTTTTCCTGACTGTTACTCAACATTTCAGGGGGCACAAGCTTTTATTTTTAACTGAGTGACTCAGTTCTGATGCGATCAATTGATGGTTAAAGCTGGGATGTTAAGGAAAAAACACACCAAATACCCTGAGACTTCCTGATAAAATCACAGACATCGGTGAGACCGGATGAAATAAGACACTTCCCAGAGTTTGCCCTAGATACCAGATGCAAATCAAAGCTAAATGGGCTCTGAAACTTGAAGTGGATGCAGCTCCCCACTGGTTTCATCTGGAGCAGTGGGTGCTCAAAAACCTGATGTAAGATATTTAGTTCCTTCAGCAAAAGCGAGGGCCCGAGGGTCTCCCATCAAACAGAAACCCCGCGTGAGGAATCCCCCGGCTCCCGCAGCAGATGCTGAGCCAAACCAGGAAAGCAGCGAAGCAGGAAACCACTTGAAACTGGAGTTTTGAGCAAAATTGGCTGAGGAAGGCAGGAGAGGGACGGTGCCCCCAGCCTGAGCTGCCAGGTCCTGGGCGGGCAGAGGAGCCTCTCGAGCAGATGCTGCCGAGCAGGCGCTCCCAGCGGCTCCTCTCATCACTCACACGGTTCTTTAGATGAATAACAATGTCACACGGTGCTTTCCTGCCAAATCCAGGCTCCTCTGTCCCTTGCAGGGCTCTCCATGGCTCCAGCACAGCAGATACCAGAGTGATCTGTGCGGACAGCGAACAAGGGCAGGTTGAGTATGGCATTAAATATCAGAAAAAGGGGCTGCCAAACCCCAATCCCTCTGTGGGAACCAGCTCTCTACCAGTTAAAAACAAGGGGTTACAAACACATAAAGGCCACACTCAAAATACTTAATTTTTTTCTTAACAGCTGGTATTTGATTACCTGAGGGCTAAAAAACAGTTTATTGTGGACATAACTCTGCACAGAATGATAGAATCATAGCATCGTGGAGTGGTCTGGGTTGACAGGGACCTTAAAGCTCATCCAGTCCCACCCCTCCTGCCATGGGCAGGGATGCCTCCCACTATCCCAGGGCGCTCCAACCTGGCCTGGAACAGTTCCAGGGATGGGGCAGCCACAGCTTCTCGGGGCAGCCTGTGCCAGGGCCTCCCCACCCTCACAGGGAAGGATTCCTTCCTGATGAAGATTTCTTGGCATGCTCCAACCCAGTGGATCCTGGTACTCAGAGGTGATACAGAGGCTGGGTTTCCTAGGGTGGAAGCATCCAACATTAATTTGCCTTAATAATTCCCTCTCTTTGTTGTTTCTGTATTTCCAGGAGAAGCCCAAGGTGTACCAGCAATATCCCAGTGACCTGGCTGAGCAGGAGTACCCAAAAGCCTCACCCTGTGTGGGCTTTGCAATTAGCTGCTCATTTATTTGGAAACAAAGAGTGACTTTAGGGTTGTTTAATCCGTCTGCCAGATGTAACACGATGGCCTGCAGATCCATCAGAAGCACCCAGCCCGAGGCACACGCCAGCGAGATAACAGTGATGCACCAATTATACTTAATAATATTCATATTTATAACAGCAAACCATCCATTGTGGGCATTAGCTGTCTTTGACATTGTTTAAAGTGATGAAGGAGATAAAATAAACCCAGCAGCTTCCTCTATTACCCAGAAAATAACCGGTGAGAAGTAATAATAAACTGCAAAGCACAGAGGAACCGAAGCTTTCTGCTGCAGATGGACTCGGTCCTGAGGGGAAGGTCTCTGTCTTGCTTTATCTTCCTTTGCTACTTAAAAAAAATGAAGGCAGCAGAATCCGTGGATAAATTAAACAAGGCAGTTACTCTCCAAACACTGAATTGCACCACCAGCCTTAATTAGATCTCGCAGCCCGACTGTGAAAATTGGGGCCTTTAATTTGTGAGTTATGGTAACTTGCTGGTGTTTATTAACCTTGCATTCTCAAATTCTAGGTTTCACAGCACCGTGCATCAGCCATCCATTCCTATGGAGAACTTTGCTGAAGCGGTGGCTTCCAAAAGCTCCTGCATCCTCAGGGAGAACTCAGCACCCACTGATGGCATCTGTCTGATGAACACTCCTGCTGCCAGTGGCACTCGGGGTCAGCTGACACACAAACCGGTGATGGGGGTCCCAGTGCATGAGCACAAATCCTTTTTAACCCTCCCAATGCCCCTGTGCCCTGGGAGCTCTGCCTGAGCCATGGGCTTTCCTGGGAAGGATTCTGACACAGCTTAAAAATCCACACATTTTCTATCTGTGTGTTTTTCCCCCCGAACTTGATAATTATCCAAGAGCCTCCCATACATGAGGCAAGAAGGAATAGTGCAATAATTGCCTTAAATGCTAAGTCTTGGGGGACTTCAGGCTCGTACAAACAGATCATCCTTCCCCTCGCTGGTGGCTGTTTCTCTGTGGTGCTTAAATTGCAGTAATGAACCTGCTGCAATGCTACACCTGTTGTTTGATCAGCTCAGGGGCTCATGGCTGTGGGAAATAACTCCTTACCTCCAGCTATAAACAGTGCTATAAAAACAGTGCATTTAAAGGGTCCCAGACAATCCCAGTCCTGGTGCTGCAAATCAGGTCTGACATGAGCCTGCGCTGAAGGCATCAGTATCCGTCGATATCCAGGCTGAACGGTGCAAGGCAGCAGCAATACAGATCTAGGGAACGGTCTGCAGGCATAAAACCCGAAAGTTTTAGCCTGATTTCATTAGACTCACCGATGTATCTGAGAAAAAGGTAGAAAAGCTTTTGGGTTCACAACCCCCTCATCAAAGCTGACAGAGATTACAAGTTCTACGTGCGCTTGAGTGCTCTGCTGAATTAGGGCCCGGCATCAATTCAAGGCCATTGCTCTGCAATTTCTCCCTTAATTTTGTCGCTATTTGCTCCTTTCTCCCAGTGCTGAATGTGCTAAAAGAGGGTCCTGCTGGATGCAATATATGGTTATCTAGAAGAGTCTTCACACTTGAAACCATAAAGAAACAATTTCCTCTGAATATGGGGAGTTGATTACTGCCACAAGCCTTCCTAGGCAGGGGGAATAAAAAGCTTGGATGGCCTAAATCAAATGTGCTGCCTCACTTTAGTTTATTAAAATCGTCAGGACATGATTTAGTACCTCATCATTAAATGCTGAAGCCTACTTTTTAATTCAGGGGTAATTCTAAACCTGCCTTTTAGTTTACTTTTGCTTTTTCCTGTGACTATTTCAGACTTGATACCTAAAATATGCCAGCTATTAAAGTGCTAGCAGGGCCAATATGAACTGATGGCAGGGCAGATATAAATGCCTAAACATGGACAAGGAGGAAAAATGGATGGGCAGTTAAACATGCAGAAGGATGCACTCCTTGCCCCAGTCTCTGTGGCTCCCTGTTGATTGTGACCCTCTTTAAGATGTCCAGATGTCTTTTGGAGCCCTTCTTAGAAAAAAACAAAAATAGAGACAGAGCTCACAGTTTCTAATTCTGATCATTCTTGCTGTTTACACTTCAGCTTGGGCTTTGTTGCCACAAAAGATTTGGATATACCCCAGTAAAATCTGCTAAGTGAACAGATTATTTACTTCCTTGGGATTTTTGTCAAAGTGTTGATTAAATTAAGACATATTACTGGCTTCATATTTACATCTGCCCCTGCCATTTCCATTATTGAGCCCTCCTCAATCAACACAAGGGAACACAGCAGACTGTTCCTCCTGTAAGCTGTGCCTGAGACACTGAGAAAGCAGACTGGATGTATGTTCCCCATCGGAATTTTTCCCACCTTAATCCTGAATGCAGACTCAGTTTTGCGCTTTACACCCACCCCCAATGACTCTGCAATGCTATCAAAGCTAATGAAGGAGAGTTAATACATTTTCCAGTAAAAACTTAGTTTGCCCAATTATCTTGTCTAATTGCATTACACATTGACAGATGAATACACGACCCCCTGACATTTTAGTTTGCTACCTATAAATCTGTAGAAGAGATCCCATTCTTATTTAGTTTGTCTGATTTAGATTTTAAGTTGCTTTGCTGAATTACGGCTTTAAAAATTAACTGTTGGTGTGCTACATCAAATAGATTTTCCTTGTGCCAAGTGGTAAAACTCTGTAACTACTCTGTAGGAGACAAGGATAGGAGCTGCTGGAGTGAGGAAATGATGGAAGAGAGGAAATGGGAGATACATGGTGGGATCACGGGAAGCCACGAGCGGAAATCCGCAGCCAGCTCTGACAGGAGCCAAAGCCATCGCTGGGGGCTGTGCGTTAAGTGACCCCATTAGTACTGACTAGAAAAAGACCAAGAAGCTCAAGAGGAACAACTTTCATCAGGGGAGTGTAGAAACAATGCTTTTAATGTGTTTTCCACCCAAAAGTTACCCCCAGGTATAACCAGTATCTGCTCAAGTGGAAATTCCCCATTTCTTGCCAGACATCAGCACTCACAACTCCCCCAGCCTCCAGCACACACCTCCCAGCTGTACTTGCCCACGTCCTTGGGTGATTGACAGTGATGTTTGGAAGTTTATGTCTATTTTATCCATATTTTTAGCTCAGAAAATTACCCAGAAGTGCACTTGGCTTTTATGTCCCTTTCTGCCAGTGTCGCTGGACCACCCATAGAGGCTTTTAGCACTAATGCTCCTCTCTGCTCTTCCCGTGGGCTGGGGCATGGCCTGGGGGTGCCACCACCAGCTTCACTCTGCTGATGGTCTTAAAACAAACACCCTCAGGTCTGGGGTTTGGAGGAGTTTGGGGAAGTTTTTTGGGGTTTTTTTGTGTTCTTTTTTTTTTTTCCAAAGTCCCTCTAGAGGTCTTGCTTAATCTCTTCCTCCTTTTATCCCAGATTTACAAACCCCACCAGATTTCCAGCAATGAAACTCCGCTGCCCACCTTCTGCCTCTCCTTCCTTTATTTCAGAGGTCCTGTTTGGATGGCCATTTCACACCACCATCTCTTTTCTCATCACATCCATGGAAACAGACCTCCAATGGAGCAACCTGTTGCTGTGTCCTGCTCATGCAAGAACTCTCAGGGAGATCTTGCCCACGGGGTTAGACTGGTGACAGCAGCCTCCACTGCCTGCAGCTCATGGGAATTCAGGACACTGAGGTGTACCCCACCTGCATCTCCAGCCCAAAGCCTTTGGGACTGCAGGGGCAGCCCCTGGGAGCAAACTCTGCTGCTGGCAGCGGCCTCTGGGATCTGCACAGACAGATCGGCAGGAAGACATCATTTCCATTTGCCTCAAGGAGATTAAGTTTGCCGCTTGCTGTGGTTTATCCTGTCAAATCGAGCCGGCTGCAGGGCTTATCAGGCAAAGCAATACAGCTGCCAGATAAAGAGGAGACTTTCCAAACATACTGAAAGTTGCTTAGCGCAACCTCGCCCACCTTCCACCCCCCCCCACCCCTGCAAGTCATTTTTGGAACTGAAAAAGAGAAAACCAAGACAGGTTTTTAGGCAGGCCAGAACTCCCCTCCAAGCACTTCGAGAGGCCTGGCACAGCTGGATGCTCACTGATATTTGGCCAGGTGTGTTAAGTCGTTTAAGCCATTATTTTTTACCACTATTTCTTTAGAGCCATAAAGAGAGATTAGAGCAGCCCTTCCAATCCTGAAAGTTCTGTATCAATAGCACCCTACTCATCCCAAGGCAAACACCCACAGGGCCAAGAACAGCAATCTTTGTGCTTTACAGGTGGAAAACAGATGGTGAGGGGTTAAGGAGCTGGTCCAAGACCTCTTTGCCAGATGGCACCAAAGGAGGGATGAAGGGTTAAAAGTATTTTTGGCACATCATCCTACCAGCTAATGCACATTCGGTCAGGCATCGTGTTGAGGGAAAGGGCTTTGGGGGTTGGAGTGTGCAAGGGGAAGCTGGAGAGCAAAAATAAAATGAAAGGAAGGGGGGGAAAAGTTCTTTTCAATCCATTTGGCACAAAGAGCTGTTTGCCTGGTGAGCAGCACAGGTAGCCAAGCTGCAGAATTCACTGGGAAGGAGGGGATGTGCTCATTATTAGGGTATAATCATCTGTTTGATTACATTATTGATCATACTGCTTCATCATCGTGATGATGTTATTTAATTTCACCCCTTATGTTCCCTGCTTGCTCTGCCACCACACAGCAACAAGAAGGTCGTGTTATCATTATTGATACTGCCTCCTCTTGAAAACAAAAGAAGGATTTCCCTTTTGGTCAGCAGTCCATGGATCATTCAGAGAAGCAAAAAAAGGACTTCCAAGGTTTTTCCCAGTTAAACCAGTCCACCCCACACACAGCAAATGTGATCTCTGACAGGACAGCTGCAGCTGTGGTGGGTTTTCCTGCAGAGACCTGAGTACCCTCCTGTCAAAATAGGAAGCCGCATCACCAAACCTACTGTGCAAAGCTTGGGTAAGTCCTTCTGACATCCCACCTTGCAGTGCTTTGCTGCTCCAGCAGGTTTTAAAACACTCCAATTACAACCAGACTGTGTAGATCTATCTAATAGACAAATGCAGCTTGGAGTTTGCAAGCAGGAACACAGTCAGGATGATGTTGCTTTTAAACTAATGGGATTTGTAGCTCTCCCAGGTCAGGGAAGAGCCAACTGCTGTGATGCAGAGACAGAAGAAGCCACATTAGCCAGGGCACTGCAGGGCTTTCCATATTACAGCATTAGAATAAAAATAATGTGCTAGAAAATGCTGTTTTGCAGCAGATTGGAGAGCACAGCGATTCCTGGCATGGCGCTGGATCAAAGCCGAATCCTGTAGCATTAATTATGCAAACAGCGATGAGAGACATTTTGCTGGTTAAAGCAAAGAAAAATAATCAGATCGGTGTCATTACAGTGTGAAGCAGCAAAACAGATTCTGTGCAAACAATTAAATTCATTTGTGCAGTCAACTTGCACGGACATTCCTTCCAGATTTGCGAGTTCTTGTGCCAGTTTTCTCAAATGTGAGAAAACACGGAGCTCTCACACAAATCCATGTCTGACGTGGTGACAGTCCTTAAGTGTTTGGGTTTTTTTAAAATTTTCATAGTTTATCTGACTGGTGAGTCTCAGCCACAGAGAAAAACTGGCCAGGCACATATGTGTGCATTGCTCTTGTCACATCTGACATTTTCTCTAACAAGACTTAGTTAAAATGGGAGCAAATGGCAAAATTCAGGTAGAAGGGAGCAAATAAACACCTTCACATAACAACTAAATTTATATAAAGCCAGTTCTTTAAAATAATCCAGCAGCACACCTGGTTGAGTGCACACACACAGCCTGCCTCAGGATTTATTTAAATCAGTGTGGAGGATTGGCAAACTCAGAAGGGAAAATCACCAAGTCCCATGGGAAAGACATGGGCAGGAGGCAATTCCGTGTGTGTGCGGGTATTTGAGGAGCTAAGCATGGCTCCACGGGTACAACTCTCACTGAGAGTCACCCAGGTTTCTGCCTCAGGGACCTTTCCCCCTGTGGTATTTTGGATTCACTATCAAGCTCACATTTGGAGCCCTGTCCACTTCCATAAGCTTCATTCTGCTGCCTTTGCTTGTCAGGTTTTAATTGCTTTGTCAGGTGATAATTACAGCTCTTTCCCAACTCTGCTGTCTGGGTTATTCCATCCCAGGCCCAGCTTTCTTACGAGAGCCTCTGAAATTCACGAAAATATTTCCAGCCAGTTCCCCACTCTGGGATCACTCACAAATACCTCCAGCTGTTCCCTTGTTTAGAGATTTTGTTTAAAAGGGCAGTGCTCAGATCTCTCATTTTTCTGAAGAGTGCAACGCCGAGGTTTCCATCCCAGGATTTGCCCTTATCCTCCCTTGCCCGAGGCAGCCGAGCGCTGTAACAGCGAGCGCTTCTCAACCAGCCTGTGCCAGAGCCCGGCTGCCTCCTGGCTGCCCTCCTTTGTGACACCGACGGAGATGCATTGTTTAAAACCTTGGTTATTGTCCCTGCTGCACCCAGGAGGTTTCTTTCTGATGCAGCTTTTTACCCATCTATTCTTCTCCTCGTGGACTTGGCTGTTTAATCCTGGTTACGCACTGTCAGCAGTCACAGAAAGCCAAGGAGCAGGGAAAATCACAGAATAATCTGGGTTGAAAGGCTCATCTCATTCCACCCCTGCCATTCCACCTTCCGCTATCCCAGAGTTCTCCAAGTGGCCTTGGACACTGCCAGGGATGGGGCACCCACAGCTTCTCTGGACACCCTGTGCCAGGGCCCCACCACCTTCACAGGGAAGAATTCCTTCCCTATACCTTATCCAAATTTATCCTCCTTCAGCTTTAGGCCATTCCTCCTTGTCCTGTCATTCCAGGCCCTTGTCAAAAGTCCCTCTCCAGCCTTACTGTAGCCCCTTTCAGATACTGCAAGGGGCTCTAAGATCTCCCTGGAGCCTTCTTTTCTCCAGGCTCAACAGCCCCAACTCTCTCAGCCTGTCAGCAGATCTTTCTGTGTCCGCTGTTTACCTTTAATAATTTGAGTGGTTATATGATGATAGTGAACCCAAGAGGCCACTTATTTTAGAGGGACACCCAAAGCTTCAGAAGTTTGTCTTCACCCCCCGAGTCCTGCTGTCTTCTTTCCAAGCTCATAACAAAACCTGCCTTCACCATGTCAGCATCAGCCTTCAACATCTGGAACACCAAGCGGGACCTGGGCCTTCAGCATCTCTATGTCTGTATGTAAATGGTACTAAACTGAGTGTTTCCACAAAACTAATTACGTCTACTTCTGGCAACCATTTGATCTCACATCTCTTAGAAATATTGTAACCATTTCAAAACTCTGGACTCCAGCTTTGATCCAGACACGCCAGGAAACTGTTATTTCTATATTGCAACCACATTTGAGCACCAATCCCACTGAGTTCCAAGTGACCATGTTTTAAAAACGGCAAGAAGCAATCCTTTGGATACAACAATAATGAGCTCTCAGGAGCTTTGCTGTCCTGGAAGAAGGTCACCTGCTGAAGAGCATCCTTGGCAGGGCCAAGGGATTTTGTTTCACGCACCAGAGAGCAGCAAAGCTGAGGGGTGGGCACAGTTCACAGCCAGGAGCAAAGGGTTCAGGCAGCTGAAACACCCCAAACTGTTTAGCACTGCCACCTCTCTAAGAGAAACATGATCTGAACACCTCACAATACGCCTCAGCAAAGTTATTTCCCTCTTTCACTTCCCTTATTGATCCTCTAGTAACTGGGAACAGCTCTAAATTGTGACTGAGACAATGTAATCATCATTTTAACCTCTGTGAAGGCCCCTCCCTCCCCCTCCAGGACAGGTTGGCGGTGAGTCCTGTGCAATCCGCGCTCCCCGCAGGATGCAGGCGCTGTGCCCTGCCCGTGCCGGCTGCGGCTCTCGCTCCCGGCTCTGCCGAGCGGGACCATCTGCTCTGCAGCCACAAAAAGGCACTCTCGGCTCAGATGGAGCCAGAGCTGCATCCAGACGAGCGAAAGGATTTCTGTTTCAGCCCTTTCTCTGGTGCTCACCCATAGTTTGTTCTCTGATGTTCATTTTTCCCTATGTTTAAGTAGGAATGTGTGGCCGTAATTTTTATTCTGCTCAAAGCCAAACCCTTTATCCCATTTTATTCCTTACATCCCAAAGCAACACCACACAGAGCCAAGCCATCCCCATCTCCCTACTCCCCACCATTCAAAGGACCACGTCCCCTTCTCTTTATGGCTCCCACAATGAACCTGCAGAATCGCTCGGCTCTGAAAATTCATTTTTTCTTGCGTTTTAATGCTGCCTTATGGGTCCTTTGTTCACTGTCAAACAAGCTGCTGTCGAGCTTTACCTCTTTTTGTCCTCTGCTTCAGTAATTAGCAAAACTTTGTGGCCAAAGCCTCTGTTGTATACAAAGCACCTGCATTTCATCTCACTGGAAGCAGCAGTTTCCGAGCTGGAATGCAAGCACCTGCCTCTTGAAGCACAGTAATCCCACTAATTGGCTCCTCCTCTCCATTTTGCCTCTAAATATGCATTTTGTAGGGTGAAAAGAAGTGCTGCCACCTGCTACCACTCTTTTTTTTTGCATTGTTCCCAGTGGATTTCTTCTACAGATTTATCCAGGGCAGAGAAGCTGTTCCCCCTCCAGGTTTATTCTCCATGAGTGTCATGTAATGGGTTTCCATCCTTGCAGGAGGGACACGTGTGGCTCCCAGAGCTGCTTCCCAAGCTGACCCGCAGCTGCTGCCACATTTGGGATTTGCAAAGCCTTTAATTATCCCCCTTTCACTGTATCTGTCCAACGCTGCCTCTGAGCACGTAATATATTATTTTAGTAGGCTGCCACAAGAGATCTCTTGGAAATATAATTTAATTCATGAGCTGACATAGGTGTATGCTATTTGTATTATAACTTACAGCTTTCTTAGTATTGGAGTTGTCCCCAGTATTTGGGAGATGCTCTTTTGTCGGCTTTCCATGAATATTTGCAGTCCCCAGGAGTGTTTGTGCTACTGGTGATGCAAACAAAATAATATGTATAAGCATATTATTTAGAAATCTCAAATACCTCACGAAAGCTTTTAAATGATAAGGTTTAGACTCATCAGATGTGTCCATTGGGGCAAGAAGAACAGGGAACAGAAAACTAATCTCAAGCACAAAACATTTAGCTTTAAACAAAATTTCCAAGGGATTTCGTGTCCCTTCATCGTGCTAAGGTCACACGTTATGTTATCCAAGTGAAATACACAGTTATCCACCCAGTTTTTTGATAATTAAAGCTACTGGCAAGAGAGCTATTGATAATTCTGGCACCAGAACACTAACTGATATTGCTTGCAGGCACTGGCAGTCCTCACTGCTTCGGGCAATCACTTTTGCTTGAATTTAGATATTTTCCCTTAATTCTAGACAGAATGCAGAGAACATTTTAGCTAAAGAAGTGAGTTTCAAGGCAAAACATGGAACTTGTTAAGAATCATTAGCATAATTTTGAAGGATTCTTGGGCTTCTGCCTGTTCAGTTTTGCATTATTTGGGGCTCAGCCATCAGCAAACTGCTGAACAAGGTGTTCGCCACCATCCCCCTCAGTGAGCCCTACACAGGCTGGTGTACACCTGAGCAGAGTGAGGAACACAGCAGGGAGACACTGCACCATCAAAGGTCAAGGAAAGACACTTCCCTAAATACAAATGGACAGAAATCTCCGTGATGCCCAAGAGAGACATTTCTCAGAAGTGTCAGTAGCTTGGTCTCCTGAAGCTTCCCCAGGAAATGTGGTTTGGCACTCACAGGCCCCTACCACTTCTCAACTCCTGCATATCTTATCCCAATCTTTACTTCCCTCCCTGCCTTCACGAGAATACCAAATTGTTTCCAATACAGCACCTCTTGCTACTAAAAGCCTTCAGGAAATCATCCCTTCATGCATACTTGAGTGCATCACATCTGTGAATCTGCGAGAGGTGCAATTCTTACTTCTTGAAAAAAATCCATTTTAAAAATCATCAGCATTTGCCAAAATCTGTTTCCCCCCTAGAATAAGCTCCCTAATAAGCTCCAGCCACTAAAGACCCCGGGCTAGTTTATCATCTCTTTTCCATGACCTTCATCTAACTTCAGCTCTCATACTCAGAGCAGGAGTGAGTTATTTTGATTAACGATGATTGCCTCTTTGTCAGCTCAGTAAATCAACTAAAATAAGAAACTCATACCTTGAAAGATTTAGAGGAGTTGCTGCCAAGTATTTTTATAAGGTCTTTATTCACTCTCTGTTGTGGGCTCTACTCTCAAATGAGCCACAATAAAACCCCTTGTGCTCTCAATTCCCATCCCTCCTTCTGCAAACGTTGCATTTCTCCGTGTTTCTGCAGAGCTGATACATTCATACAGCTGTAGGGCTGGTTTATTTTCTTGTTTGTGCAGAGTCATCACTGATCACATACACAATGTAAGCACAGCAGGAAGATTCGGGGCGGATCATGGCTCTGGCTGTGACAGGAGGGGTTACGTTAACAGCCGCCGGAGGCTTCTCAAGCTGGGGAAAAGGGCTTGGAAGTTGCCGGGAGAGGAGCACCTCAATCCATTCCAGTTTGACAGACAAGGGTTAATGGCTGTAAACTGGTAGAGAATAGGTTTGGATCAAATATAAGGAAGGAATTGTTCCCTGTGAGGGTGGGGAGGCCCTGGCACAGATTGCCCAGAGAAGCTGTGGCTGCCCCACCCCTGGAAGTGTCCAAGGCCAGGTTGGACAGGGCTTGGAGCAACCTGGTCTGGTGGAAGGGCAGAAGGGTTGAAATATTCACTGCCAGGGATGGGGCAGCCACAGCTTCTCTGGGCAATCTGTGCCAGGGCCTCCCCACCCTCATAGGGAAGAATTTCTTCCTTATATCTGATCTAAACATCCCTCTTGATCTAAACACCCCTTTTCAGTGTCCTGCCAGCAGCTGGGAGCTGTCAAAGAGGGAGGTACGGGACTTGTTGATCTTAACGACTTTTTTCCAGCCTAAATGATTCCATAATTCTGTGATGGACATGGCCAGCTCTGCGGCAGTGGTGGCCTTGTGGCCCCACACCTGCGTGAAGGGTGAGATTTCCCCCCACTATTTCGGGAACAAGTTGAAACAGAGACACCTTTGATGCCTTTGACACCAGAGACCCAACATGTCACAGGTCAGGACAGCATGGGTGGAGGATCAAACCACCAACTTGAGCTGATGACAGAGTGGAAAACACCTTGTTCCTTCCTGGTCTCCTCGTAACATGGCATGAGGATGGGGGTCATGAGGGTTTGACATGGAAAAGGGGACAGCAAGGAGCAGAAGAGAAGAAGGGCCTCTTAGAGATGAGTTTCTGTCCATGGCACCCCATCAGCTCAACCAGCAAGGGCACAAGAGAAAAGTTTTCAGCAAAGCAGTGACACTGAGACCAGGATCTGCACCTTAAATACGACTCAAATAGAGCTGAGCATTCATTGCCATGGATTTCACGCTGTCTTTCAACAGGCAGCCAGTACAAAATGAAGCCCCTGTGCTCTGTAAAAGCAATGCCAGACACAAATCACTGTTTTCATGTAAAATCCTGGTGGCTTGTGCCAATATAGGCCAAGCAGTAGCCACAGATGTTAGTTAAGGACATCTTAGTGTTGTGTTCACTGTGCATTCTGCAGCCTAATTACACTGCCTTCATTATTAATAACGTACAAACTGAGTAGTGATAGATTAAGACAGTTTTCATTATTTTACTGTAGGTCTTTTACAATGTAAATCAAAAGCAAGAGGATAAAAAGAAAAACAAAAATCCTGAGATGAGTAGAGATTGTTGAGAAACCAAAAATGAGAGATAAAATATTTCTGAAAAACAGACATTCCTCTCACTACCATTATGCCAAAAATAATGGAGACTGACATCATTTGGAAGGGAAAGAGAAACAATCGGGGAATATTAATTGGGCACACATCATGCAGTGATTTTGAATTCCTCTATGCAGAAAGACAGAGAGGAAAAAGTTGCTATATTCTCACAGCCTCTGGCTGTCTGTGGGCAGAAAGGGAAGGTCGTGCTTGAAAGAGGAGCCAGAGCTCCCCTGGAGTCAGCTGGAGCCCGTGTTCAAAGGGGGCAGCACCCCAGCTTTTGGGGTATGCGCTGCGCATTTGTAGTTTTTTCTTTCTTTTTTTTTTTTTTTTAAGCTGAAAAATGAAGATCTCTTGACTTCCCCCAGGCTACCTAACCTGGCTTCACAGCTCACCCCCTTTACAAAAGTACTGGTTCTACCTGTTAACCTGGCTGCTAGAATATTATAAAACATATCAGAGTCCTAGAGTAAATGTCTTTTTAAACCATTGCAGAAAAAAATATAGGTATTGGAAAGGTAATTCAAAAAGACAATCTTACTTTTTTGGCTTTCACACAGCACAGATACTCTCCCTATAGCCATTTCTATGGAGATTTCTCATGCATAAATAAGCATTAACCACTAATTCGCAGTGTGAAAAGTATTATTCTAAGAAGAAACAAGGAAGATGGCCAGTGGGCCTGACTAAATCACACGCTACTTGTATGAGCTTATCCTCATTTTTTGGATATTAGGAAACAGCAGCAAGAAATCCTGCTAAGTGCTCCCCACTCCAGCCAGACTCCCTCAGCTCCTCCAAACCATCCCTTCCCAAACCCAGCTTGCCAGGCAGGAGAGCAAGAGCTGCAGTGGTGCTAAAACAAGAGACTGCATCACTTCTTATTTTATCTTCCCTGGTCACTTCATGGTCTCGCTTATAAAAGCACCTTCTGGAAGATGTCGGATGCACCCTGAGGCCAGGAGGGATCACGGTGGTTTGCACAGATCCCTTTTATACAGGATATTTACATACTTATCATATGGGGGGGAAGCTGAAAGGAATTAGGCTCCTAAACCCCTCAGGCTGCTCTTCCCTGGGAGTCGTTGTGCTGGAGTGGAGCGATCCAGCTCTTCTTCAACATCTCCCCCATGTGGCACCAGCAACGTTCACAGCACACGATTCACTCCCAGCCAGGAGGGAGAGGCTGCTCCTAAGGGGGAAACACTTTGCTGTAAATCCACACCTCACTGGCCACCAGCTTTGTCACGCTGTCGATTCACATGGTCCTTTGTCCTGGCTCCATCCCACGCATCGTTCCAAGGTTCGGTGCTTTCCCCTTCCATAGAAATAATGTTGGTATCTTTGAACCATCAGGCAATTTCTTTATGTGAGCTCTTTACTTGGGATGCATATTCAGAGTCTCTCTGTTTAGAAGGGTGAGGGCCATGTGCTTGAAATCAAATAAAAGTATAAGTTGGGTGACAGAGCAGCAAATTACTGGATTTTCTGTAGAAGCCAGTCTCCACATGCTGGAGCGGAGGTTAAGTGCAGAGAGCAGGTCAAAAACTATCAACAAAATAGTTAGTTAAATTAATATATCAAAAGAAAACAATCATGGCTTCCTTATAATGAGAATTTTCCTGTAACATTTAACTCACAGAAAGGGTGGCTAATTCCATTTATGTTAATGTTAAACCAGCATACTTTTGCTTTTAGCTTAATCACTAAGCAACCAAGTTACCAGAAAAACGCAGGTTATCCAGCAATTATCCCACAAACACATCTGGGGCTGAATTCTGACATTGCACCATTAAAATCCATGGAGATTTTCCCAAGAGTCCCATGACAGGAATGCTAAGGATATAAAAACTGACATATGATTACGTGTTAATTGGTCCCAATCCCATTCGTGGTTCCAGCCCCATTCAAAGCCTTTTAATTCATGGAAGAGTTGGGCTGGAATGATAGCACCAATTATTGCTAAGAGGTACCAAGGTGCATTACTTGATATTTATTATTAACAGCATCTTTTAAAGCAATTTTCATCCTAAGGATCTCAAAGCTTTTACACATTAACGAATGAAGAGTCTCACACGATCACTGTGAAACAGGCAAATATTATTCCCAACTCACAGATAAATGAGGAGGATGGGAATTAAATTACATCCCTAAATTTGTGCAAGGGATAAAAGACACCTTTTCCCTGAAGGAAGAGCAGATCTGAAGTGGTGACAGGGTCTTGCAACCAGTGAATCCATCTCCTTGCTGGGAAAAATTGGAGTCCAGAGAAAATCTGCAGTTTGCCAAAGCTCTGTGCAAATGAAATCGAATGGAATGTATTTACCATGGATGCTTTCCTAGGAAGGAGCTAAGCCTACAGCCTAGAAGGAGTTAAAGCATAAAGGATTACCACATCTGGACAAGATCTGTTGCCAGGGTTAACTCACAAGGCTGTTTGGAATATTTTTGCAGGAATAGCAGCCCAGCACTCGCTCCCAAAGACCAGCTCTTCCATTCGAATTTGTTTTCCAAAACAAGACAGCTTTTGCTTACAAAATTAGCTCCCTACCCAGCATCCGAGGCAGGAATACGGAAAAACAGCTTAATTTTTATCAAGCAAGTGCTTAAAGCAACTGTTGATATATGGGGAGAGAACGCAAACGTTCACTCTGTCTCACAGAGCCATTAAATATTTATTGGTCTTTCTGAGACAAAAATACAAATGTAAAGCTTGGCTGGCTCCCACCTCCTGCTGGGCTCAGCCTGGCGATCCCTGAGCTCACAGGTTGGAGGGGAAGTTTGCAGCGGACTCAGGAGAAGGATTTGCTTTGGGATGGAGTTCTCAGACTTCCCAGTGGCTTGGTCCAGCACCACGGTGCAGCTGCAGCTCACTTCAGGCTGAGGTGAGGTGTTTTAGCTCATTTGCTAACTGGAAATGGAGCAGGAGACTCTCCAGGCAGGACAAAACACATTGAGGGAATAAAACACGTTTTCCTGAGTCTTCACATCCTGTGCTTCCCGAGTGCCGAGTGAGGCTAACTGGGATTTTCTGTCTCATTTGCTGGCTGCACAATTGGGGTTTTCTTCTGCTATTAACTGAAAAATCTGCATTGCTGATAAACTGCTGCGATAGCAGATATGTTCTGGTCTCCCCTAATTGCTTCTTCTACATTTGTGAAGATACTCATCGTTTCTCTCTCATGAGCTCCAATTAAAGCTTGCAGAGCCCTTACACACCCCCTGCTCACGAATACACATCGTGTTTTAAGTGAGACAAAATTGTCACCTCTTCTTCCATGTTCAACAGGACTCTGCAGATGAAACACTCTGTCCTGGACCACTGGCTCAGAGGTGTGAGGGCCTTTTGTGAAGGAATCATGGAAACCAGAGTTTTGGAACTACCTGGATATGAATTCAATTTGCAGTATCCAGCACCTGCAGAGATCTGGCTGCAAAGATCTCAGCTTCTTTACGTATTTTCTCTTTTATCAGTCCTGGTTCCCCTCTGAATTGAAGAAAGGTGTCCATCAGGTTTTCTCAGCTGCTATACCCTTGTCCACGCACACACACACACACACGTATACATGTATACATTTATTCCTCCCCGAGGCACAGTGCTGAGTTGCTGCTATACAGCCCCCAGCCCGACCTCTCCGCTGGCACGGCCATCCTTTCCTGCTAACCTCCACACCATCATAAAAACATAAAAGCCAACACTAACTTACAAGCAACTAAACAAACAACAAACCTGCTGAGAGCCTTGCTTCTGCACCCTTTAAATGTGAGGTTATGCTCTCCCCTGTACGTGTGATTTATTTTGTATTATTTTTCGTCTTCTACTCTTGCAGGGTTGCAAATATTGAAAGCATTTCTGAGCTTTCAATAGCAATATCCAACCTAATTTGGAATAACGAGCCTTTTTCCAGTTCCAAAGGAGAGCAAAATAAGAAAGAATGAAATCAGAACCGACCTGATGTCACCGTGCTGAACGCCTTGTACCTAGTGAATCACCATCAGCACCGGTCTTACAGCAAATGGGATTTTGGGATTCAGCACCGTTATTTAGTGATATAAATACTTTTTGCAGTGATGGTAGGCAACAGAATCCATCCTTTGCATGGTTCCAGCTCAGGTGTGACCCCCTGAGGGGTGAGAAAAGCACAGACTGCTTCTGGGACAAAATATTCATAAATTCATCCTGCATGTCTCTCGGGAAAAAAGGGGCTGATCTTTCTCCAAGGCTGCAACTCTCATTTTTACAATAATTTTGCAAACTTCCTTATCCTGAGTCTTGGCTCAGGCAATTCACGGGTTTTGAATCAGGCATGACCACCAGGAGGGACGGGACCCACCACTTGTGGGTCACTAAGGATATGCTGGTGGAGAGAGCAGCACATTACAGCTCACCTGAGTTAGGGGTCTCTGATCCCTCGTTATAGAGCACATCATTCTCCAAATAAATTAAATTAATAGAGGCAGCCCACAAATGAGTTCTCCCTCCCCTCCCAAGCCATGAGAGAGGCAGCAGGTTGTCAGGTACCTGTTTAGGGACAAGCACCACAAGCCAGGCTGTGTAACACATGTTAATGATGTCATTAGACATAACGAGGTCCTTGATGAAGCTTCAGAGGTTCTGCCTTTTATCTTCTCCTCCTTCAACACACGTCAGTCTTTTGTGCTCCCTTGTAGACTTAGAGGGATCATTAGAAGGTGTGCTGCTGGCTTGAAGCAGCCAAGGAGATTCCTTCTTATGGAAATGGGATGGCAAGATTAATGTAAAAAAACCCACAGCATGCAGAGCAGCAGGTTTGTTTTTCGGGCTTTCCTCTAGATACACCCTGACTTGAACTGAAGCTGTTTTCCAAACTAAACCAGCTCATGGAATGTGCAGGCTGAGATAAATGAACACCAAGATACGTGAACACCAATTTGCACCTGCATTTTGATAATATTCCATTTGCATCATATCCATTTCTGCAGCCTTCGAAACACATGGGTGTGGTGATGGCGCTTTCAGAACTCCAATAATTTCAGTTTATTGAAACACAGAGCAAATCCTCCTTCCCCTGTTCTTCCTGTTGATACTGATAGGACCCACTCGCGTGAAAATAAAGGTCGTGGGGCGTTGCTCCTGAAGCTTTGCTGTAAGTCTGAAGAACAGATGGTGAGAAGTGTTTAAGTAACAAACAAAGTATTGCAACAACATGGTTGGTTTTATACAACAGACCTCTGTAGAAAATAAGAACTATTTTTAAAGGTCAGTTGGGGAAATAGCACTGCTCTGCTACCAGTTCTGCAGCAATTACCGCGGCCGTCTCCATAACAGCCTGCTCGGGAAGGCAACAGGGACCACTGGAGAAAAGATTATAAAGTGAAAGGCCTCAAGAAATTATTATTTTGTCTGGTTAGAAAGGGAGGGTAATACAAAAAGCCAAAGCCCAGCAGCTGGTGGGATGTTGAATGGCTAAATGTAAGTCACGCTGAGTAGGTTCTCCTTTTTTCCATAAACTGAAAGACTCTTACCTTAAATGATTTATTTACAGTGTATCAGTGTCAGGCTTAAAAGGCTTAAGGTGGTGACAACTCAAATACTCAGATATTTTCCAAAGAAAAACAAGGCAATATCCTCTGTCCAATCTGGCATTAACTTCGTCTGCAGACCTGTCCTGGCAGACACCTGCTAAAGGTTTGTCCCACGAGCCAGTGAGGGCTGGAGCCGTTTGATTCAGAGTAAAGGAAAAAAACCCAAGCGAACAAACAAAAAAAAACGCACACAAAAATGCTACAACACAGGATTTTAAAGAACAAATACTTCTAAATGTAAATGAAAGTGTTCTTTCCCCTGTGATTTTTGGGCAATGAGAACACTGTTTTGTTAACAACTTAGGTTAGAAGTACCACCAGGCTGATTTTCTGTCTTTACCTAAGAAATAAAAGAGCTCCCCAGCAGAGAAGCAGCTGAATATCTCAATGCCCTCACACTCTCATGCCTAGACAGCAACTGCAACCCAAGTAAATCTAAGCCAGATGACTCACAAACCTGAACTTGTTTTTAATTCATTATTTGTGGTATGATCTCATTCAAAAAGTCCAGTGCAAACCCAAAGATGGTACTGACATCTTTCCATTCCCTCCAGAGCAGCACCTGAGGATAATCACAACACTGCTGGGAAAGGCACTGAAGAAA
The DNA here is from genome assembly GCA_013400235.1 of Oriolus oriolus. NCBI lineage: Eukaryota > Metazoa > Chordata > Aves > Passeriformes > Corvidae > Oriolus > Oriolus oriolus. The sequence goes on from VXBT01012645.1 coordinate 168,862, forward strand.
TGGTATTTCTCCCAAAGAACTTCAAATCCACTTGAAGTCAATTAAACACTTCATGGAAGGAACTAAATGGACTGAACTTCCTGAAAGCTTGGCTTTTGAATGCAGGCATCCATCAAAATTTCATGTGTTCCTTCATATGAGAGAGAATATCACCCTACACGCAGGGCTGGTGCTGGTGCCTGGGTGCACCTTTTCTGTTCATTAGACAAGTTCCTTTGGAAACAGCTGGATTAGAGCTGATGCTGCTCAGCCCTTGGATGTTGTGTACCTTCTGCGCCACGCCAGTCCAGTCTCTCACAATTGCAATTAAAAACAGAAACTCAAGTAAAACAAATCAAAAAGTAATTTAGGCAAAGCTGGGGGGTGATTTAAAGTTTGACGGTGTAATGGATTCATGTCACGTGTGTCTCAGAAGCAATAAATCCTGCTTAGGGAAATGTCTGAGGAGAAAACACTGCTAGGCTATAAAATTCCACCTCTGAGGATTATAAAACAACTGGCACAGAGCAAACATCCTTTCTGAGCGTAATAGGACTGTCAGAAATGATTGACAGCAGTGACAGTCTATCAAAGGCCGCCGTGTCCCTGCACCAGCGCCGCGCACGGGGCTGTCTGGTGGCAGCGGAATTGTTTATTTACCCCAGCACCGGGCGGAGGATGGGACATGTCACGGGGAATAAATGCACCTTTCCTCTGCGCCTGACTTTGTGCCCCCGCATTATCTCAGCACACCTCTGAGCTCAGACTGCACAATGCCCATTCCCCCCGGCCAGGCGGGCTGTGGGCTCACCAAGGGAAGGCGCTGCCTGATGGGTGCTGCAGGCCTGGGATGAGCCCCAGGACACCAGGGACGAGCGATGTGGGCGCAAAGCCCCAGCCCTCACCTGCAGAGAGGGCGCTGCTCCTTTCCCAGAGCTCTGCCAGCCCAGCAGGCAGCTCACAAGCCCTGTGGCCAGGGGTTTTCGTGTGGAGGAAATCCTGTTCAGGGCATGGAATGGATGGAGAGCACCGGGGTCAAGAGATCCTGCAGATCGTAATGGCTTTCATTAAATCACTGTCTTCCCTGGGCCGAATTTGAGCTGACAGCCTATTGCTGAGAGACTCCACACAGCTTATTACCTCTCCCTGTGTGCAGTTTAACACTGCTGATGGGGCTGATGGATCAGCAGCCCCTCAGCCAGCCTGCACCACAGCCCCCAGCACCATTCTCCCACCAGCGCCGCCTTGTCTGCCACCAGTGCCATTTCTCCAGCCTGGAGTGCAAAATATGCCCCACTCTCCATGGAGAAAACCCAATTGCACATCAGAGATAAGAGGAATTTTTGCTTCCACTCAGCAGCTGTTTCTCCACGCTGTGTTTACCAACAAGTGACCTTTAATTTCGCCTATAAAGCCACAGTCACTACTGTCACAGTTGCTTGTACACCACTACCACAAAACTGAGGCATTAAAATCAGTGAAAAGTAGAGTAAATTGACAAAACAGATGGGCAAAAGAGGCTCTTCCAAGCAGCCAGGGGAGAAATAAATATGGCCTAATATATGAAGGGCCTGGGCTGATGCTCAGGGGCACAGAGTCTACATTCTAACCAGTAGAAAATCCAGCTGTGAAACCCCAGGCAGGCTCCCTGGTGCCTCTGCGCTATGCTTCCTCTTCTCCACTCTGATGAGCATCCTTGTCCTTTGCGCTCCCAGTGACGCCTCGCTCAGGGAGCAGGGACCTGCCCCTTCACAGGCAGATGCACGTGGTCCCCAGCACAGCCTCCTCTAAAAGCCCTCACAGCATTTTCCAAAGTGGAAAGCTCTGTGTGTTGGTTCAGTGATTCATCTTAAGCCAAAAAAAGACTTAAGATCAAAGTTAGATCTACAGTGAACCCGAAACCTTTGTTCCAGCAACATCTTCGGGTGTGTGTCCAAGCAGAGTTCTGAAAATGTGCCCAATTTTCTCTCCATGCCAGAAGGGCAGCAGGCATGAGGCGTCACACCCACATCATCCCTGCCTTTTCAAAGCAGATTAATAGTGGCAGAGGAGTGAGAAATGCCCATTAACTGTCCCCTCTGACCACTCACTCCTGCTGGGTTAGCAGTCCAGCTGATTTCCACCCAAAATTTCAAGTTGGATGCTCTCGCCTCAAATTATCTACCAGTCAAAATCAGGTCCATGGCAAGAGAGGGGAGTCAAAGTGCCAAGCACTGGATTTCAGCTTATCTTTGTACAGAGCCTCGCACAATCAATACTGTTCAGAGCTGCAGGGCTCCATCTTCCCACAAAACCTCTAACTGGGAAGCAAAGAGAGCAGGGAAGGGAAGGGAAATAATTGCATTGGTGATATTTCTTCCTCCTGTGTGATTAGAGCCATAGGGCACTCTGCAGTCGGGGTTAGCACGTATTTATATTCACACACTGCTGGGGATATTCCTGTTGATATTCCTGCCAGCCTCATGCTTCTTTCATTCCTCAGAGGATTTATTTTATTGGGTTTTTTTTAAACTGGATGTTATCACCTGTTTACTTCCATCCTTCTACTCACCACTACCACTTCCCACCTTGTCATTCTTCCAACTTGAAAATCCCAGGCAAGAAAACATCCTGTCCTTTCTGGGAAGGGATCCAGGAGCATCACGAGGATACAGGAGCACTTGACATTTCCCCATTGTTCTTAGCATTTCCTAATCAGTCTATCACAGGCACCAATTAATATGCATTCAGGACAGCTGATAAGTAGGAAAGCAATTCTTAGGTGCTAAAAATAGAATTCCTGCACAGGGGGATTATCAATAGGCACCGTTTTGCCCCATATTTATTTTAATCTGCCACATACCTGTAAGCATCTGCCTGCTCTCACGCCTGACTCCCCAGAGGTATTCCAAATCCCTGGAAGTGTCCAAGGCCACTTGGATGGGGTTGGATGAGGCTTGGAGCAGCCTGGTCTAGTGGAAAATGTCCCTGCCCAGGGTAGCGGGTGAAATGGGATGAGCTTTAAGGTCCCTTCCAACCCAAACTTTCTGCCCAGAATTTCCAGCTGGATGTTCTCTCCTCTAATTATCCACCAGTCAAAATCAGGTCCTTGCCAGGAGAGGGGAGTAAAAGGGCCAAGCACTGGATTTCAGCTTATCTCTGCACAGAGCCTTGCACTGGGAGGATTCCGTGGATTTCCATGGATCCAATGGAATTCTGGGATTCTGTGATTTTATTCCCACCTGCAGGGGAATCTACAGAATCTATTCCCACCGTGGAAGCAGATCCAAAAGCACAGTTTAACCCCTTGTGTTCTCCATGACTCTTCAACAGCATTAACTCAGGTGGTTTGGGGGAAAAGGAGGTGGCTTGGCTGAAGTGCCAGAGTGAGATCAGCACCATCCTCACAGAAACGAAATCCTGAGCACAGCAGGGAGGGTTTGCTCCCTGGGCACTCCACAGCCTCCAAAGCCTGGACTGACTCCTCGTGCAAACACACACAACATTAGAATCATTAGAATACGAGTGCCACTCACAGCGGGGATCCCCGGGCCACTCCCCACGTGCAACAAAATCCCTGCCAGCCAAAGTCATTCACACCAAAGGTTTTGAAAGTGAGAGAAGCAGATAAGATAAGATAAGATAACCACCAGACTCCGCGTGGGAGAACATGGGAGTAAAACAGACCATCCCCAGCCTTGGAGAGCTCAGAAGGTCTCAGGACAGCCTCAGGCCTCCTCTGCCTGATTTTAGGGCTTGCCGGAGGAGAAGGGAGAGGAGACCACCCTGTTTCAAAAGAGCCCTCTGACAGAAGCCGTCCTTTTCCATCCAGGCTTTGCAAATAAAAACCAAAAGGGAATATAAAAAGATAAATGCAATTAATATTTCAAAGGGTGTTTTTTGTAGGCTGAAGGAAACACTGCAACACAGCAAAGCTAAAGAGAACGAGATTTTGTGTTGAAGCAGCAAAGGCACAAAGAAACATCTGCACATCATTTCATGACTTCTAACTGGCATTTTAGAGCTTGGCTAAACCAACAGCTCAGTTGTCTGGTGCTTCTGAAACTGGCATTCAGCACAGATGCTTAGTGGAAAGATGATTTTCTTTTGGTGGCGCTGACGCTGGATTCCCATCAATGGGGTTATTGCTGTGCTCCCATCAATGGGTACATTGCTGTATTTTCTCCTGAAATTAAGAGCCATTTTCAAGCCTGAATCTGAGGCTCAGCCCCAGCACAAGCTGCACACTCTGTGCACTGAGATGTCCTTCCCACAGCTGCAGATTTCAGAAGCCAAAATCAGTTTTAAAGAAGAGTCAGCAATGTTCTCCACTGCCAAAACTGCACATAAAAATGACATATTCCTCCATATCCGTGTAATGTGCCTTCCTCACATCCTAACACACGTGTGTGTATTGATTACCTACCTGTGCATCCATCAGGAGGTGCCTCATCAGCATCATGGCACTTTTCAGGGATTCCTTCTCACTGGGCAAAAAGGCATCTTCATCCTCGTCCAGGGTTTTTGACTTGTTGACGATGAAATGGGAGATCTGGTCATTCAAGGAGTGCAGCGATTCAACGGCTGTGGAGACAGAGAAGGAAAGCAAAAAACAGGAATGAAACCACGCTGGAGGAAGCCAACATAATTTTTTCGGTTTGAGATGAGTGTCATTTGTGGGAGCCAGTGAGCATCCCAATCAGGAGAATGAGAGAGTCCACTACACAGACAGACCCTGAGAGATCTCCCCAGGCTGGGGTGACAGAAAAAGCCTCTCCCAGGATGCTTTGTTTGACTGTGCTAATGTGCCCCAGTCCCGTTCTCCCCCTGGCCCCTGTCCCTTTGTCCCTCCCTCGGAGTTCCCCTATTGGTTCCCGTACCCCAGCCCCCTCTATGTACCGCCCCTGTGCCATCAGATTATTGGTCCCTGATGCTCTCCCCACCCCCGTATAAAAACCTGGACTCCCCACTGTTCGGGGTCTTTGTCACTAGATCCCTTCACGCGTGGTTGGAATAAACCTACTCTGTCGAACTCTATACGGAGTCCCTTCCCGTCTCTTTGCCGTCGGTTTGTCGAAGAAGCAAGCTGGTGTGTGAGTGTGTGTAAAGCGACCCTGCCAAAAGCGGTTTCATTATGGAGGCACTTTTGTAAGGTCGCAGCATTTTACCACCCAGCAAACCCTGGATTCAGCCTGCAACAGTCATTTGCTCTGGAAGAGTGTAGCTGGAAATAATTAGTCCCCATTACGTCCCCTGGGTTCTCCTGAGAGGACCAGCAGAGGCATCCTACAGACAGGGGGACAAGGCCCTGAGCAGCTCGCTCCAGTGGAAAGTGTCCCTGCTTGTAGCAGGGTGGGGGGGAATGAGGTCGTATTTAAGGCCACCTCCAACCGAAATCATTCCAGGATTCTATGATTATGTTTCTGATCTCAAGTAACAGGTCATGGCTGAAGTAAAAACAAGAAAAAAAATTAAGTCAGTCTCTTGATTCCCAGCCCAGAGACCTGCCCCTCTAATGTGCAGGGACCCAGAACTTCAGACAACATGAAGGTTAGAAACTGAGAAAATTGGTTTTTTATTAGCTAGAGTAGGAGTGAGTCAGACCAACAACAAAAATATTGCTCATTTTCTTTCTTCACAATTATCAGTATTTGAATCACTGTTAATCTTTTAAATTCTCCTTTGTGGGTTCAAACCTCTGATATTATATATGAGATTCTGCTCCCAGTCATGCACATCAGAAATCACCACCTCTATGGCTCACAGAAATCCCCCAGCAATTTCACACACTTTATGAAGCTGCAATTTATATATGAACCAATGGTCACATTTATTTCCACCCAAGGAAAAGCTCTGGACTTCTACAGATTTGAAAAATCTGCACTGCAATTCACTTTTCAACCATCGCAAGTTTGGAGGTTTCATTTTTACTGCCGGCTCATTAAATAAATGACGCCCAAATAATTCTTCAGTGTATTTTCTTTGTGCTGGTGGCTCAGGCAGTGGAGCCCTTTGATAAGCTCAGAGTAACACATCACTGTCACACCCAGAACGAGCTGCAAATCCTGCCTTGCTCAGGCTGTTTATGAATAAAGCAATGTGTTATTTAGGACTCTCTGACAAACTGATCTTAAGAACATGAGGCAATTGAAATATACTCGACCCAGTTCTGTCTAAAGAAGATCTTACCACAAAATTTGAAGTAGTAAAGATTAGCCAGAAACCACTCATTGAGGAGCAAATCTTCCCCAGACAAAAGGGCCGTAACAAATCACAGTTATACATCCAAAATGCAGGAGGGAAAGAGCAGAATCCTCCTTACTGAGAGGGTTTGTTTTTCATTAAAATAATAAAATAAAATCTGGCAATGTCTTGGTGAGGGGATTGGGAGGATTCCCAGTGCTCAGGGTGTTCGTGCACCTCCTGCTAATAGAAAGGGGGTTTGAGGCTCGCTGTGATGGAGGGTCCATTTTAAACCACAGCATAAACCATAGAATCATACAATGAATGACTGAATGGTTTGGATTGGAAGGCATCTTAAAGATCATCCCACGTCACCCTGTGCCATGGGCAGGGACAACTGTCCCAGGTTGCTTCCAGTCCCATCAACCTGGCCTTGAACATCTCTGAGGATGGGGCAGCCACAGCTTCTCTGGGCACCCTGTGCCTGTATAACAACTGTACTGCTGGGTGGGACTCGTGCACCCCACAGTCCTGCTTGTCACAAGGCAGCCCCGCCTCGTGTGTGTGACTCCAACACCTCCCGCTCGTGGGTCCCGGCCCATGGAGCCGGAGGTTCCCAGAGCGATGCTCTGAGGAGCACTTGGGGCCTGGAGAGCAGCGTGGCACGAAGCGGTGGTGGAAACCACGTGTAGCAAAACTTCTCCAAGTCACCATTAACAAATCATTTTGCAATCATATGTCCTCACACCAACCAACACTTAGGAGCCCAGGGAGCTGCATGTTTTCCATCCAGGAGAGCAGCAGGCACACGGCTGGATGCAGGCAGCAGCAGCTTGATTTTCTTATCACTTCTAGACTGAACTAGCATCTCTATCAGACACGTCAGGCCCGAAAACCACCTCCCCAGCACTAATGCACCAGTATTGATTCATCCCACCCTTTCTGACCAATGAGGAATTGAGGACAGATCATTTTTTTCCTACTCTGAAATTTTGGCTGGAGCCCTAAGCCCACATCTGCTTTCAGTAATACAAATGTACACCAGAGTTCTCTTCCTCGATCTGATGGCTCCCTTCCAGATTTGCATAGACTGTAACCAGAAACTGGTACATGCAGAACTTCTCCCAGGCTTTCTGATTTTAAAGCAATTCAAAATAAACTCAATTATATTATTCTAAATTATTCCAACTTCCTTATCTGAAGCTAGAGCTCAACATTCTCCCATATTTCTTCTCTTTCTCTTTGGGAAGTTTAGAGCTGTTGGAGCAGTATGTGGCACATGAAGCTCAGGGGGGCAAATGCTTCTCTCATTTGTAATTCTTTAGGTTTAGAGCAATGCCAGAGAAATCAGAAAAAAAAATTTCCAGTAAGAATGTGGGAAAAGCAGATCAGTATTGACTTGAACCAATTTTTAGAGGGATCTGCCACAGTGCTGTGTTTATACTCTGCTTAGCAAAACAAATCTTTTCCCACGAACACAATGGAAACTGTATTGGAAAATAAAATCCTCTGAGTCTTCCTCATGAAAGTAAAAGAGGCATTTCCAAACCTCCAGCCTACACATACAGTGAAAACAAAGCTGAAAAGACCAAACCATTCCTGACATTATTTTTCTGGAAGTCTTGTGTCAGTCTGCAACACAGCTTCCAAAGGGCCCTTCTTATAAGCAGAAGCAATTTGATATTTCTCATTTAAATCAAGAGAAACTTCCTGCCTTTTGCCCACTAAAAATCTGAAGAAGGATAATGAGGCAAACCCTTCATCTCTCACAGTTATAGCTCAGACATTTCTGCTGAGCAACACTTCCACTAACCCAGACAGTTCTTTGTGAAAACATAAAATTCTTTTTAAAGGAAAAGAAATATGGACCTCAGATATAAACACAGGTATGTTCAGTGGAGATTAGAAGATACTTCTTGGTCCCCTAAAATAAAAAAAAACACAATAAAAAAATGAAGACAACACCTTTCCCTTGCTGTGTCATTTCCCTTGGCTCAAGGCTGATAACACATCAGTAACGCTGCAAGCGAGACAACCAGCTAAATAAAAGTTACAGCTGTCAAAGTCCTGTCAGCATCCCAGCTCTTCCTATTCCAATTTCATCATTTCCTCACTGCGAGGGTCAATTTCAAGAGGTGAAGGAACCATAACAATCCTCTGTTAGGGCTTTGGTGTCACCCCAAAAAGAGATCAAATAATCTCTAAGGGGGGTGGGGGTTCTTCCTGCTGCTGTCAGAGATGATGTGCTGTGCTGGGGTGCTCAAGTGAGGACCGTTTGCCACCCCCAGAAGCAAGAATGGCTCGACAAAGTTGGTTTTCTGCAGGGCAGAATCACCAGAGCCTGAAGGACATGCAGGGGAAAAAGGAAATTGCTTTCTGTCGGAGACGAGGGAAAAATTATACTTGCACCAAAAACTCATTCAAGGAAGAGGCTGAAGCAATAAAGTTGTTCCAGGAGACCCCATTTTATACACTCCAGCTACTGCCCAGATGAGCACAAAATAAAATAAAGCATAGATAATATATCCTGAGATCTACTGACAAAAGCCAGCAGAGTCTAAAATTAATTCTCAGCAGCAGGAGTGAGTAAATGAAAGAGGACGGACACGATCATAATTTTATCAAGGGAGGCTGTGCAAGGATTCCTGGGCTCCTCGTCCAGCTCTGCTACATGGAAAGAGAGAAGACGTTTAAGTCTGACTTCTGTGTGAGCAGTCAGCTCTCGCCACTGGGGATCTGCTCCCATGGAGAGAGAAGTCAGAAAGCTGCACTGCATGGAGGGATCCTTTGAAAACCCATCCCAGCGGAGCAGCGTTCAGAGCTCCGGGCTGCCAGGGAAACCTCGCTGGCTAACGAGACCCTCGGAGCGTCGGCGCAGACAGGGACGTGTGTGGGCAAAGTGTGCAATTCATTAGCGTTTAATGTTACCAAAGAGCTTCTTGAGTAACAGCCACGGGGGTTGTTTTGCACTGAGGAAAAGGAAAATGCTCAAAGCACTTCAGGCCTCGCTGTCCGAGCTCTCCCCGTGTTTTCTGCAGGGCCACTCCAGAGCCAGACTCAGGGCTCAGTAACAGGAGGAGCCCCGAGTGTCCAAATGCCTTCCAGCATCTCCCACATTATGGAATCACGGAATGGTTTGGCTTGGAAGAGATCTTACAGATCATCCCATTCTACCCCCACTGCCATGGGCAGGGACATCTCCCACAGGGTGCTCCAGGCCCCGTCCAACCTGGCCTTGGACAATTCGAGGGATGGGGCAGACACAGCTGCTCTGGACACCCTGAGCCAGGGCCTCCCCACCCTCCCAGGGAGCAATTCCTTACTGATATCCCACCTATCCCCGCCCTCTGGCAGTGGCAGGCCACTTCCCCTTGTCCTGTCACTCCACCCCTTGTCCAAAGTCCCTCTCCAGTTCTCTTGGAGCCCCTTTGGGCCCTGGAAGGTCTCCCCAGAGCCTTCTTTTCTCCAGGCTGGACAACTCCAATTGAATTGTTTGATTTATAAGTCCCAGTTGAAACCTCTTTTTGAAGAGTAGGTAAAACTGATATGCTCAGGCGATTGACTGAGTTTCTTTAACCCTTCTTTTATAATCAAATTATAACCTTCTGTGTGATTTCAGTCCCACAAATAATGACGGATGCTCTCATTCTCTTGAAGGAGGTGAGAAGGGAAACTTTCCCTCCTGCTGCCTGGGCAAGCCACAGGTTTGGGGCATTGAAAGCATGGAGATATTGACTGCACGTGGATCAGCAGCATGTTCTGCTTTCTTTAAATCACAGCCATTCTCAAATGCTCTCTCATCCCCGCCTGCAAAATCTTCTCCTATCTGCACAGGTTTTGGGAGAAATTAAGAATGTTCTTGTGAAAGCTCCAAATCCTGCTTTTGGAACCAATAAACAGCCAGCCCTGCAGCCTTGGAAATTCAAAGCAGTTGGAGTTATGGCATGTAGACACTACAATGTGTAAAAATAAGATATTTATAAGGCTAAATTATAAATAAAACCTGGTCTTATTTATGTGATTGAGGTTGGCTGATGTGATTTTTGCTGGGTCTAGAAAAAAGAGGGCACGCAAGACATGCAACAGTTCATTTTTGCCAGATTAATGGTTCTGATTAAGAAGCCCTTCCTGCTGTAGCATTTGCTAATTGCATTTGGACACATCAATTAATTTATTTGCTTAGCAGTAGAAGAAAACTCCTTTTGTAAAAGCCAAGCTTATGGAATCAGGGAGTCATAGAACCATGGAATCATGGATTCATTAAGGTTGGACAAGGCCCCTGAGACTATCAAGCCCAACCTTCAGCCAGATACCCTTATGTCCATTAACCCACATTGCAAAGTGCCACCTCTGCTCGATTTTTAAACATTTTTATAGATGGTGACCCCACCACTTGCCTGGGGAGCCTGTTCCAATGCTTTCCACCCCTACAGAGAAGAAATTTTTCCCGTTATCCAACCTGTTCCCCTCTCTTGAGCCAGTCTCGCACCGGTTGACACCTCTCCCTCCCACCCAGATGAGAAGCTGGTCCGCAAAGCTGCAACGCCCGCAAGCATCAGGATCACAAGGCAGAAGCTCTGAGCACTCGGAGCCCATTTTCCTCTACCCAGGCTGTCCTGCATCTCTGCAGCTGGAAAACCCACCCTGAGCCATCTGCCCCATCCATGTGCTGGTGCCAGACGCTGTTGACAGACGCAGCCTCACAGAAACACTGGGAAGATCTCAATCTGAACCACTCCATAAATATTTTCTCCTGTTATTGCTAAGAAGAGACCTACAGCTTTTTCCTTCCTTTGTGGCCTTTAACTTGTTTCAAAGGAGGCATTCAATGAGCCCCCTCACAGGAATAATTTACCACACCATTAAGTGAAGAAAAAAATATGTGGTGTCTGCATTAGGGGCTCAATCACCTTTCAAGAAACACTGCAAAGAAGCCATTACAGTAATTACTGACGAGCTGGTCTCTCTGGGCTGTGAATGGTTTGTGTGTAACTGGCAAAGAGCTTCGTTCAGAGCTTCCCAGATGCAAAAGAAACCCATCAGAGCAATAAATGGCACTAGAGTTCCAGAGGAAAACATGCTCAGCAATAAAGCTGGTCATTTTTTCAGCTTATTAGTTTCTCTTTACAAACCCGACCTTTTTGGAAGTGAAAATATCATCAAGAAGTGGAGCTCTGCAGAGTAGGAGCAGCTTTTTAATAATCAAAGTTTTGCATTGACATCTCCGTTATGGTGCAGAAGCTTCTTTCAAAGTTGGACTTTGAACCACTTCAATTAAAATGTCAATTTTGCATTGTTTTGATATGTTTTGAATCCAGCAACACAGAAATAAATTTTGTATTTTCTCTCTACACTCCCTCTCTGTTTAAAAGCTCAAATTTGGGCAGAAAAAGGACATGAGTTCCAGACCTGTCTGCAAGGACAGATGTCTATCTTCTCCTTGAAGAAACCACCTGTTACTAAAAAAATTCCTGCTAATGTATCCAAGACATATCTGAAGTGAGTAGGGAAAGAAGAGCTGTTGTATTTTACTGTGTCTGGGGTTTTTTTAATCATCCCTTTGGAAAGGACTTTTCTTCTTTGCCTCAGTTTCTTCAGCTCTAAATCACAGCTAATGATAGCAGTAAATGAAGTTCACTAGAATCTGGCCAAAATTTTAAAAATGCAAAGGCTCAGTGTTTCCTCTCACTTAAACACTGCCAGGGTCATTTAGAAAATAAACAATACTTTCCTCTTTGGGTAAAATCTCACTAGAGCTACGAGAACATCATCCAGATGAAGTGATCCCATGCCTAAAAACTTGCTTATTCACCCCAGCTGTATTAGTTAAACTAATAAACATTGTAACAAAAAAAATACCACTCACCCTAGAAGAAAAAAACCAAATTAATATAAATTGCCCTATTATATTTATGATTATGGTGGGAAAATGCAGTTGGAGCAGAGGCTGAAGCAGCTGGGACGGGGTCCTGCTGCTTTGGGCAGTGCCTTGAGCTGGAAGAGCCCACGACTCCGCCAGCAAACCAGACTCCAAACTTGATGGCTGGGCTGTTGTTGTTTACAGAAATATTTGAGATGCTGAAGTCCCCAGAGAGCTGCAAACTGCCAGGCCAGGAACAACGTCAAACTTTGAGAAATGCGGCAGGCACGGCGCCAAACCAGCAAATCCAAGTCCTGCAAGAGAAACTCCATTCAAACTTGCCAAGACCCAAAACAACCTTTCCAAAGGCGGCCACGGCACGGTGACACCCAGCCTTACAGCTGCTGCTTGCTCCTTTCTGCTGGGCAATCATTCATTTGTCGCCTCCATGGCTGATGGTGCAATTGTTATACCCCAGAAACAATAGCTGCTTTATTTAGATAAGAGGGAAGAGAACAACAGAAATTCCGGGATTGGACATCCAGCTGCTGTGAGCTGGCTCTGGAGGAGCGATGCCCATCTGTGCTCGCATAAAAGGTCTTGGATGGGGTTCCCACTTCACCCAAAATGAGCTCCAGGATCTTGGATGGGTCACCTAAACCCTCAACACTTCAGTTCCCATCTGTTACACACATTCTGCAGCCCGTGGAAATGTCACACACCACAAAGGGGAGATGCCACCACCAGTAAGGGACTTGTTTGGCTTTTCCCTGATATTCAGCTACAAGCTGGGAGTTGTTCTGCTTTAACAAGGAGCTCCTGGTGCAAACAGGATGCTCCATCTCCTTGGTGTCAAAGGTGAAAGAAAACCCTTCCTGAAGGGAATTTAACAGGCTTTTCTGGGGTTTGAATGAACTGAAAGTGTTAGAAGACAACTGAGCTTTGTTTGTTTCCCACCAAACATACGGAAGAGACTGAAGTCTCATGTGTTGTTGTGAGTGTTAAGAGACCTATTAATATTGTCTTGCTAATCTGCTCAGGTTGCAATAATGAGAGAGGGTCACCAGAAATCCTGAAAGGGGCTTAAAAAACAAGATGTAAAAATCAAACAAATTGGGTTTGTTCACATCCACTCCTGTAGATCTTTGTTTCACCCTTAGGATGGCACTTCTTTTAACCAGAAATGTTAGAAACAAAAGAAAAACCGAACTAAAACAAAGCACCAGATTTGTCACATCAGGAAAATGTCAACAATTCTGAGACTTCAATAAAGTCATGAAAACTGGCAACCTGCAAATCTCTTCCTGCATGTGTCTCTATTTGTTCATAGATAAAAGAAGGGATGGAGAATTCTGTTAAAGCAAGTATTTAAATTTCCTTGGGAGCTGCCTTCTTGAGCAGCTCTGCTGCTTAAAACCTTGGATGTGACACTAACAAAACGCTGGGCTTAGCAATTCTATCTTAGAAAAAAACCCCTTTATTGGCAGAGCATTAAAAAAAGCTGAAATTCAAACAGTGGAAACACAGGTTGATAAACCTCGGCTGAGCACAGCGGATCAGAGGGTCAAGTTTTATCAAGCATTCACACAAACCCAGCTGTCTCAGGGAGCCTGGGAGGGGGATTTAGTTCCTGCTGCAGATGAAGGTGAAGCTGAGGACCACACCAGATGCTCCATCTGCACTGGCCCTGCCGGCGGAGCCCCTGTGCAGTTCCTGACTGATAATTGTTTTATTCCCACATCTCCTTCTCATCCATTCCCATTCATCCACAGAAAAAGCATCAATTCCTTTTGAAGACTGAGAAATCCACACCTTTTTTTATTCATCTAAACCATTTGACTCATGGGGTAATGTCACCTATGGATGTACAATACCCTGGATATTTTGGATTAGTTGCCATTTGTGCAATCTCGTGGTTCCTGTGTCCATTACTGCCTGATTTTAACTTGTATCGTTGCAGCCAATGTCCCCAACCTTACTTATGTGGAACAAAAATAACTATCTAGAAAATAAAGATAAAATGAGGCTATATTCAGCATTTAATAACCCTGGCATGAATATATCTTTGGAGCGGAATCTTCACATTCAAGACACTTCTTCAGTGTGTCATTTATTTTTATGGGCCCAGAACTGAATAATCTCCTCTTAAAATAAAGCACATTTTTTCAGACCAGTGTTTAAACTTGTTATTTCTGTAAACTACATCTATAAAATGCAGCAAAAGAGTAATTTTTTTCATAAAGAATATTAGCCTGTGATCAGTTTTGTCTGTATCCACAGCTTCAGACTTAATGTTCCCTATCAGTAAGAACAAGTCATGCAAGCAGCAGGTTTCAAAGTTGTGCCAGCGAATAATAGGGAAAATTTCTTCACATAGAGGGTGGTCAGGAAGTGAAACAGGCTGTCCAGGAAAGTGGTGGAACCACCATCCCTGGAAATATTCAAAGTGGATGTGGCACCTGGGGAGGTGCCCACACAGGAAATGTATCAAACCCTTCTGGGTTGTTTTTTTCACTGAAAACCCCACAAGTTTTTAAGGGCATGTCAATGGGAAGGTGTCATTTAGAAAACATGCAAGTCCTGATGATGTTTAAGCGCATCCTCCTCCAGTGTCTGGGATGGCATTTTAACAGAACTCCGTGGGCACTTCCCATCTCTTTTCAGTCATGTTGTTTTCATTCTACCTGAGCATGATCATTAGTCAAAATTATGACATTTTCAGCAAAAAAAAAACCCAGTAGGGCATTCAGTAGTAATTACAGAGTATTTAAATGTTTGTCTCAGTTGGAATCATTATTTTTTATCTATTAGATTTTCTAGGTGCTCCTGTGAAGGTGCTTTTAGCTCTGTTGTATCCAATGGGATGTGCAGTGGGGAGGCAGCAGCTCCTCACTTTTTTCCTGTAGTAAAGCCTCATGTGACACTGAGTGGATTTTTCTTCCTGATGACCAGGGGGGAAATAATTTGTTTCAAAATTTCCCTACCTGCAGAAAACAATGTCTTCTTTGGTTTGGGTTCCCCGGGCTTTGTGATTTAGCTTTGAAACTTGACTTCATGGCCCAGCGATTTTATATCTAAATTACTCACTCTGCATTTGTAAACTTTGCTCGTGGCATTTATTTCAGCAATTTGAAGGCAGTGAAAATCCCAGATATCCCTGTAGACAGGGAGAGCATATATTGCATTAACGTCCTTTCCTCACTTTCATCTGTAGCCCTTGCAGCAGGATTGTTTGGCAGAGCAATGAAATTAAACTTTAATAAAGGACAAGAGGAGTAACTGTCACCAGTGTGGGACTGGGGAAGCAGCACTTTGCAGGCAGCACTCGGAAGGGTTGGGATTTTCCAGCAGTCGTGTCCCTGTGCCAAGTCCGAGTGAGGAGCTGGGGCTGCAGCCAGGCACGGGGAGAGATGAGATCACTGCAGAGCCCCGGCAGGAGCCAGGCAGGTGAAACCACAACAGCAGCAGAGCAGGAGATATTTAAAAGCCTCCCTCTTGTCCATGACATGGAGAATTAGGTAAATAGAAAAGGTTTTGATTAAAACATTCAAAACCCCCTGAAGCAACTCAGGGACTCGTTTTGTTTTCAAACCTGCCCTCAGTTCCTGGGCTCCAGATGTAACTGAGGCATTCAGTGTCTCACTTGCTTTTCAGGATGGGGCTTAAGTACTCCAGAAAGGGCAGGTCAAGGCGGGCACCAACCCTGCGGGTCCAGCCCTCGATGGGTGGGACATGCCCCAAAATGAGTCACGTGGAATCACTGACCTGCTGCCACCCTCACCCTGCCCTCACAGCCTGACAAACCTCCGGGGCTCAGCAGCACATCCTACAGCCTCCCTGCTCGCTCCTGAGCAGCTCCAGCTGCCTTTCCCTCGGTGGCAGCGAGAATGACACAGTTTCTGAGAGCCTTTCATCTTCCCGAGGCTCCTGAACCTGTGTAAACACCAACATTAGAATTTAAAGTTAATTCTCCTGTTAATAACCCAGCCCATCGCTCTGCTCCCCAGCAGCTGCCCAAGGGAACAACCATTCTCTTTGGTACAGAATTTTGATGGATGAAGGGAAAGCATTTAATTTTGACACTTGATTGACAGAGAGTGTCCCTGCTAATTATGGCCGAAAGACAGAAGAGAGGAAAGTGATAATACAGCTCCATCAACTAATTTTGGTGTCGTACTGAGTGTGACCAGAGACCACACAGTGCAAGAGATTTATTTACTCTATTTCTTATGAAGTCAGGGTGAGATCAGCACCAAGTCTGCTCAGTTTCAATACCAATGCAAAATACTGTGCTGTGTAAAGGAGAAGCAACCCCCTAAACAGCTCCAGCTGCATAGAGGCCACCTCTGCTCTCTCCAGTGGAGCTTCAAGGTCTTTGCTGGACTTCATCCTTATCAGGGCTGACACATCAGAATGATGTGTCTTTCCTCTGGATTGCTTCTTCTCAATGTCTCACAATGATTTCAGAAGGCCAACCTGACATGGGCTGCATCAGCAACACGTAGGTGAAATGCTGGGCTCCAGATACCTGAGGGACTGCTCTGCCAGCTTGGGGAAGGGAAAGGCCCTGGGAAACCTGAGCATAAGGAGGACCTCTGGTCTGTAGAAACCCCATCTTCATCTGCAGCTTCCAGCATTTTCCGTCCACCCACACATCAGAAATAAGGAAGAGGAACTAAGTTGCTTGCCTGGTGTCAAACCCAGAGCAGGCCCTGCAAACCAAGTCTCATCAAGCCCGTAAGGGCTCAGTGCAGGGTTCCTTGGCTCTCCCATACAAATGTCAGACCAAGGGAGCATGGTGGCTGAAGGAAACTCCCACAACAGAGGCATTTGGTTTAATCCCCAAGGATTTCTGTGCCCGTTAAGAAGAAAACAACCCCAAACCTGTTTCCTGCCTCCCCGCTGAGGCAGAGTTCCCTCACCTCTCTGCTCTTCTTTCCAGGTTTGCCATGGCAACGAGAAAACTGCGTATTACCAGTGTACAACAGATGGGTTATGCTTTTAAATTGTCTCTGTGTCTCTAGCCAGGTGATGATATCTCCTGGATACGAGACGTTTAGGACCAGGAATACACTGCAGCACGGCCGGTCCCAGACAGCAAATACGTAATGGACTGCAGGCACCTGCCAAGGGCGGGAGGAGGCTCATGACTTCAGAAAGCGAGGGCTAAAGTGGGTAGAAACCAGGGGAAACTGGATTCCCACCGCATTTTGCCAAAGGCTGAGCCAGGCAAGCTAAGAGCAGAGCACACCCTGCTCTGGACAAGCCAAGAGGCTGAAACACGAGCGTTTCCATCAGGGAGGAACTCGCCAAACTGCAAAAGGACATCACGGAGCCCAGCCAGGGTTTCTTAGCAACAGCATCGCATACAGGACCATTAATTCCAAATTCCTCCCCACTAAATCCTGAGCTAGGAAAACCTTCAGACACTCATTGATAGCTGGAGTTAAAGCGTGTTTTGTTCAGTCTGATAAAAGGGGAAATCAAAGGTAGCCAGTGGGAAGCAAAGACTATAAATGACTGCGTTTTGGGGAGGTTTCTCTGGATATCCCAGAGGTGCTGGACCTGCAGCTGGCTCATAATTAGGCCATAGAGAGTTCGTGGCAGGTCTCTACAACTGCCTCAGCTGGAGCAGGTCTTGCAGTTCTGCTGGAGGATTGGTTCAGCGAGGAAGGCAACTAAAAAGCAGCTCATAAAACAGACAGAGAAAAAACAACACGGAGACTCAGAGGGCAAGCAGTGATTCACATATTACAGCAGTTTGATTTTCCCTGGCAAAGTGCTTCATATTTGTGGGGCTCCATTGACTCATTTCACTGCCACTACTCCTGATTTAGTGGTGCCACAGCAGCTCAAACAACAGCGAGACCAGAGCAGGTGACCGGGAGGCTCCTCCTGTTCCCTTTTAAACACCATTTGCAATATTTCTAGTCTGATTGTAGCAGAAAGCAACCAGTGACCTTATTTCACCCCAAGTAGCTCTTTATTTTCTCATAGCCCAACAGCCTGAACAGCTCTGATTTGGTTTTGGAAAGCTGCAGCTTAAATGCAGATGAGCTCAGACTGAAAACACCATTGTGAGAATCAAAGTGTGTACTTTTACCACATTTCAAAGACGATTTTAAGACACTTCTCAGGGAGGTGGGAGACAGATTCTGTTTGAACCATCCCAGAGATGGAATGTGTGGAGCTGGTGACAGTGTGCTCACACAGAAAGCACAAACACACCCAGGGTATCTCTCTGTAGTATTTTAAACATCACATTTTCACAGTCTCGTCAGACGACATGTATTCTTCATGTTTCTCATTAAAAGGGCCCTTTTGCTGCTGATCACTGAGTTATCATCAGAGGTCAGAGTGAGAAAAAGGCAAGATAAGTTCATTTATAGGGTCTCTCAACGCACTGAAAGTTCCCTCCCTTTAAAAGGTCAGCTCGTTTTGTGTTGTCTGTTTCCACCAATTTTTAGCACTCAACTCTTGCTCTTCCTCCGAGACAAACAGGAGACCTGTCCCACATGCAGTTCTCAGCCTAAGGGACACACAGATGTTACCTTTATTCGGAAACAAAGACGCCTTATAAAATTTTGGTGTGATTTTGATTCATTTCTCTGTATCAATACCTTTCAAAGTCAGCAGCTCAAAATTACACTTCAAAATACTCCCACTGGTATTTTGACAAGAATAAAGGCTAGATTTAAATCTACAAAATAACACACAGCAGAGAAGCAGCCATGGTCAAGAAGTAATTTGCTGGCACAATCTACAGCACCATCTGCCTAAAGCATATTTAGGTGCCAATTACGGTGCTCAGGTCCACTGGATCCACCGGGTACGTTCCTCAGCTGCAGAGCAAATCCTCCCAATCCCTTTGTAATTTGCATGAGAAGTCAGAATGATAAACTCCTTAATAATGCCAGCAGATAGCACGCATGGAACTAGAGGAGATACAGGTTTCTTTAATAAAAAGAACATGAGGTTTATCATGTTTTTGCTATTAAACTCTGACGAGATTAGGCTAATGAAAAGCAAAAACAGCCTCCCTCCCCCCAGGATTGCTCCTGAGCCTCAGAAATGTTTGCAGTGAGGATATCAGACATCTTCTCATGGGTTTTCCTCCTTGTGTGACAAAAGTGGCCCTGCCACCACCGCCACAAATTAACATTTAGGTGTAAGACCTCAATCTTTTGGCTTCTTTCACAGCCTCTTCTTGTTACTCTTTGAAATGACTTTTGTTTATATGTTAAAAATAAATAATTATAATTTAAATATAAATAAGTATAAAGGAGAACTGCACACATAAGGCTTTTTTTTGCCACATCTTAAGCCCCCCAGTAGTTCCCATTCTGGGAAGAGCTTTCATTAGTGCATATTTCCATACCAAGATGAAAGAAGTGTGTGAGGTTAAAGTTTTCCCTGGAAAAGAAGATGATCTCCAGCTGTTAATGCCATTATGTTCCTATTCATTAACATCTCTGGAAGCCGACAAATATGTTTTTAATGACATTTTTTCACCCTTAATGCTTTTTAAAGTACTTTTCCCTTACTGCAGTGCTAATAAGGTGTAAAAGTCCTGTCCTGAAACCGTTCACAGTTCCACAGCTCACGCTCTGCTGCAGTTTTAATGGGAAAATTTTCTAACAAATGCAAATGAAACGAAGTATTTAGTGGTACTCAGAGTCAACATGTTCACACATTAAAACTTTCCCCAGCCTATTTAGTCAAGATTTAACTTTCAATGTGGTTTAAATAAAAACGTAGAAGAGAGTTTATGTAAGAACTTTGCTTGGATCCAGGTAGTTTTCACTGTCACAACTCCGCCGGTAAAGTTTAGATATATATATATTTATATATGTGTCTCTGTGTGTGTGTGTTTATATGTATATTTTTTTAAAATACATATATATATATATAAATAAAACCGACCATACTGGCTGCAAAACTATTGGCCATGTGGAGCAGCATTCAGGTTGAAGCAACTCTATTTAATATTTCTTCTTCATTTGGTTGCAAAAGAATCAATTACATAAACATGCTTTGAAGGTATCTACCAAAAACCGGATACTGTGGTTTCCACTGTTGTTCTCTAGCAAATCAATGATCTTGGAATTGAAATAAATCTTTTTGTACATTTTGGACAGTTTTATAATTTAGAGGCAGATTCTAGCAGGAAAGCCTTGCATCAATGCAGCTGTTTGGTGAAGATGGATGTTCGCACAATGTCAAATCTAATCAGGAATGACATGCTGCCGTTATTTGATTCTGCTTATCAAAATTATTTATCTCCAATTGTTGCTTTTTGCAAAATGCTGTAAGGTGGAACATTTGCCAGTACTATCAGTGAGGGAGCAGCGTGATTACACACGCTTTCTCCACCTCCAGACCATTCAAGCAAGCACTTATTTTAATTCTTTGTAAGTACAGCATCTGAAAGTACATTTAAGTGTTTTGCTGAAGTGGGTTCTGGATAGTGATAAATGAATCATTACGAGGACAAATTACCCAAACTGGGTCATAATCGACCACACTATGCAAACTCCACAAGTGGAGAGGGGAAGCGGTGAGTGACTCACCCAGCGATAACAGGGAAGAGACTGATTAGTGCAAATGAATACAAAGGGCAAATGTGAAGCTATTCGGAATATAATTTGAAGAGTTCACAGCTCTCACTGACCTCGAATGGGTCTTAAAATGGTTTGAGGAAATCTAGGAAAAACAAAGATTAGTGATCCCCATTTGGCAAAGTCTGTGTGCGTAGCATGAAATGGGCAGTGCAGTGGGGGCACGGCAGCCTGGCTGGGGAGTGTCCCGGGAACCACCAGGCAGGTCTTTATCTTCGGGAGAGAGGTGCAGGCAGGTGGGAACAGGGGCATTTTTAACAATGATTACGGTAAAAACAAACACTCCTTGCTTAGCACACGAGCTCCAGGGGAGGATTCCCTGTCCTGTGCATCTTTAAGGGCCCCAGCACTGGGAAACAAACGGTAAGAACACGAAACAGCAGCGCAGATGCTCCTTATGCCAGTTATTCCCATAGTCTAATTTATCTTAACAAAAAGAGGAGGCCATTCAAATGAGGCTTTTCATGACAAAGTGATCCACCTTCGCTACAAGCCGCAGGATAGAGCACACCGCAGCTGCCCTTATGTTGGCGTGTTGGTGAGAACGGGACGGGGAGCCCAGGACAGATGCTCAGGAGCTATTTTATTATTTTATCAGTCTCATATACAGAGTTGAGACCCAAGAGATGTTACAGGCTCACATCGTCAAGGCAATCCATGATTTCCTGGTTACACAGCATTCTTAAAGGCTTTTTAGCCAATTGTATATTCTTAAAAGTTACAGACAACTGTCTTAACCAATCTCCAAAAGCGTATGTACTACTGTTATAAACAATAATTGCTTGTTTATACCTTATATAACAATGCACAGTATTCCATTATTAAGCTTAATCTTATCTGTCTTGCTCAGCATATTTTTGCAGCTCTAAAAGCTATCCCAGCTAAACCTAGAAGCTTTAGCCATTGTTTTAATGTCCTTGCTTGCAGTATAATTGTATCTTCTTTAAGGTTTCCCAGACAAAGCTAAATCTTAAACTCTGCTGCTTTATTTCCGAGGCTTACTTTTATTTCTCACACTTAAGAACCTTTCTACCTTATTTCTGTGATTCCCACACCCTTACTGCCCGTGAGTTTGGCCATCCATGGATCTGTGATACCAAACAGGACAACCCTCTGCTCTGCTCCTGCACTGAAATCTCCCTGACTCTTGGCACACTTTCCTTCTGGCTGTTTTTCAGCAAGGGAAAACAAGAGCATCCACTCCTTCCCTGCTCAGATCCCAGGCCAAGGTAACCCCGCTCCCCTTGGAAGGGGAAGCCAAGAGGAAAAGCACTATCCTGTCTGCACACCTCTGGGTTTGACATCTGCCTGATGGGTGAGGGCCTTTTTGGCTTCACACAAAGCACAGATGTGCCAACCCCCACGTGTGACTCCCACTGATGGACAGCGAGGTTTGGAAGAGCTTTGCGCAGCCCCAAGCGTAGGCTGGAGGAGGATGTTGTCACAATAACCTCGAGAAATAAAACAGAGAAGCAGCTCCAGGGACAAAGCCTTTTATCCCAGCCCTTCCCTAATCACATGTAGAGATGACACGAAGTTTCAGACAGAGGAATTAATTACTCTGTTATCCAGCTCCATTTAATGTGGCTGTTGCTTTCTGTTGATAAGGAGCAAACAATAAGATTTTGCTTTTCTTGAGGAAGCCTCCAGCCTGTTTTCCTTTGGCTCCTCCTACACATTGCTTTTACTCTAACAGAAGTATCTGATGTTTTTTTATTTGATGGGGTAAAATAATAAACATGAGATGAAAAAGGAGAAGGGCACCCTTTTGGCTGGAAATCTGAGAATGTGGCTTCATTGTTCTTCCAACTTTATCTTCTGAAGTTGCCTCAAATGAAAAAAAGAAAGGCAGAGGAGTTATGAATTAATAAAAAGCACTACAGTGGGCTTAGTCCAAATTCAGGTTCCTTTTATACTGAGTATCACCAGTTTCTGGTTTTTTCCCTAAGTTGCTTACATAAATTCTCATGTGGCTTAATTAATTATGGGACTTCCACGTGGTATTGAGATGGGAAAACAAAACAGGTGAAATATTCTCCTCTGGTTAAACTGGTGCAAACCCAGAGATTATTTCTCGGTTGGTGGGTTACGATTTTCCAGGATACCCAGCAGGGTGCAAGGTGTGGGATATTATATTATAATTTCAGGCAATACAACCCATACTAACTCCTACACCTTTCGAGGTCAAACAAGCTCAAGTAGCCGAAATTGCCTTATCATTAGTGCATTTTTGTGCATAAGAAATTAAAGAGAATTGGAGGTATTTTCATTTTAAACAAAGGGCTGCCAACCTGGAAGGGAAAAAAAAAAAATTCAGCTCTGAATTAACATTTGCGTAGGCCAAGGACTGACCTCTGCATCTGCCAAGGCTGCTGTGTGTAACAATGAGCGAGAACGGGCACACAGGAATTATTCATGAAAGGGTCTTTAGGCAGGGAGAGGTACTTTTTATAACTTCATGCTTTGATCATTAAATTTCAACAAAAATGTATAAATGAGCACAGGTGGAGCTGAGCACCAGTTCTGGGGGGGGAAGCTGGAAGGCAGGACATAATTTTGCATCTGGAAAGAAGTGGAGAGGACCTGTTCAGCCTGGAGATCACCAAAGCTTCAGCAGTAGCAGGGCAGACTCTGCTGCTGTTTTCCAAACACAAGGGCAAGGCTCTTGCTGGAAATTCAGCTGGGGAGGGGTTTATTGGACTGGCTCCAGCCAATTTTGGGACTCAGGACAGCACAGGTGTTGAGATCAGCCTACAAACCTGATTAATTGCAAAGTATTTCACCCTGTGTGTAACATTTGGAGGTCGGTGATCTATCCAGAGGGAATATTAAATTAGTGCAAGCACACTGCCCACACCTCTGCTCTCCCGACCCACAAACCCAGTCACTAGTGCCTGGGGATCCATTCCCTAATCTTCACCAGCACTCTGGAGTCGATGGGACTGAATCACCCCACGGTTAAGTACATCAGCTGTCCCCAGCACAAAGGAGAGGAGCTCAAAGGTACGTGTTTCTCCTTTAAATTATTCGAGCAGCGCTCGGTGCCTGCGGAGATGTTTATGGCTGAGCCTGCGGTGGATTGAAGCCGCTCCGGAGGTCGGAGCCTGCCGGGTCCCCTTTCTGCAGAGGATGCGCTGCCCTTTGGAGTGATAGATCAGGAACAGTCGCCTCCGTCTCCCTGCCACTCACAAAGAATTCATTTACTGCAGAGAAAGAAGCGCTGGCACTCGCAGCAATGTCTCTTCTTTCTTTCTGCATTGTTGGGCTCTGGGGGTTGGGTGGGGTTTTTTTCCCGTCTCTTCAGTTTCTCGCCTTGTAAGCGCTTGACCCCTCCGAAATAAAGAAACAAAGCCGCCACATCCTGGAGGGTACTTCAGGCGCAGAGATAACGCCGGAGCTCAGAGGGAATGGGGAAGAGCGGGAATTGACAGAGATGAGCACCTTCTCCAAGCAAGAACCAGCTTCATGGAAGTTTGGGGATGCAGGGCAGGTCCCCGCACCAGAACTGCCCGGCAGCTCCTGTGGGGAGGATCCCCCACATTCGGGATGGGTTCAGCTGGGCATCACCCCCGAAAGAGCAGCAGTGACGTTCCTCTGTGAATCACCTCAAAATTCAGAGGAATCAGCGTGGACTGCCCCAGACAGCCCCTTCCCCTGCTTTCTGGTCTCATGGCAGGTTAGGCAGCACACAGTAAAAATCAAAGCAAAGTGGAGCAAAATAAAGTTTAGGGAAATTTTGTGCTGCTACTCTGCACATTCTTGTGTTACTTTGGTGAAAATTGTAGATCTGGCTCTGTGTGTATCTCTAACACCCATTTCCACTCAGAAGGGTGGTTTTTTTGGACCCTGTTTCTTGGCTATTGGGATTTTTTAGTGCCCAAGCGCATTGTTTAGCTCATATGTTCCTTGCCAAATTTAGTGAGTTTGCTCTGAGCTTCACCCCTTCAAGTCACACTTTCTGTTAATTTTTCTCACAATCCTTTCTGGTAACAGCATTCTTCAGCCTCCTAATAAATCACATTTATTAAATAGCAGTAAGAAAGGAACCCACTCTACGTTCCCAAACACCTCCTCTAACAGTGAGAGCAAGCAGACGCCCAGAATCTTGTTTCTTTTACTTTTACAAACAACATACCAAAGGCCTGACACCTTTTTATAGCATCAGTGTGACCTCCCTCACTTCCCTCAAGGAGTGACTTCATCCCTAAGCAATGCCGGGGGCTGTGGATACACGGAGCACGAGGCTTCGGCAGTGCATTAAAATGTAATATTCCACGGGCTCTGATTTATGGGCTGTCACTTAGGGCAAAGCATCGTGCATCTTAATTGGCTGCTTCTTTCCAGCTACTTGGTTTGTTTGGGAGATGAGAAATTTTGCACCCACCATAAATTTTCACAGAAAGACAGGTCTTTGAAAGGCAAAGGAGTTTAAAATGTAAAAATAAAGCAGCCAGAGCTGCATCTATAACAGTCTCTCGGTGAAACGCATGAGAATGTATCATAGGAAATAATGATGCATTTTTCTTTGCCTGATTTACAAGTTCCAGGGATTTCCCTGATGGAATCAGCTCTATGAGTCCATGGAAAAATCAAACCCCCACCTTTGCAGCACTCCAGTGTCAGCAGAAGATCTCCAAAAGCTTCACAGTTACAGAGATGATTGGCTAGTTACAAAAATCCATGGCAGATCCACTCACAAATTTTAAAAATCTTCAACTTTTGGTTTGCCTCATGTCTGGCGGGGAACATGCCACCTTCAGGGTATAAGATCCTCAAAACCCTTCAATCAGACAGAAATACTGTGTGTGCTGGCAGTGTCCTCCTTGAGGAGACTTTAATCTTCAGCCACATGGATTTTCAGTTAAAAACTATAGATCTGAAATTACAAATTCCTTCTGGATCAAAGGAATGCTTGTCCAACATGAGCAGAAAGGAGTTAATTGTACAGATGATGGGCTCAGGAGTCAATTATAGGGCTGTTAATTACAGATTTGTACTCAAAACCCATTTCCGGCCCATCCTGTGGATAAATTAGGTTGTATTTTCTATGACCTTTCAACCCTCCTCCTTCTGGAGACACTTCAGAATTTTTCTGTGTCTACACGATTACAACCATCACTCACCCAGTGTGGAGCTGGTTTCACACCACTGAGCCATGCTTGGCTGAGACAGTTCTGGGGGTAAAACACCAGGAAATGGGGGTTTGCTGCCGTGGGTTGGACAACCACCCCATACCCAACACCGATCTCACCACCACAGACCTTCCTTTTGTTTTTTCAGGCCTTGCAGCACCTGGCTGAGCTGGAGAAGGTGTTTCTGACTGTCTGTCCTTTGGCACATCGATTTCTCCACAGCTTTATCCCTCTGCCTTGTCCAATGACTCCACGCAACCCAAACATTTCTTTTGTATTGATTTAGTCTCTCTGTTGGAGTATTTGATTTTTTGTTTGGTTGCTTAATCCTTACAATATTGATATTTTTCAGGCTGGTGGCCAAATAAAACCTTTGGAGACACATGAAGTACATATTAAGAGTCTCATTGCCCGATAAATTAAAGGTACAAATTATACAGCCAAATCTGATGAGCATGTCATTACAGATGACACGTTTTGGCACCATGGTGCTTTACAAAAGAGACTTATTTCCATTTATTCTTGCATGGAATTTAAAATTCCAATCAGCAGAACCACAGAGGGGGATTATGTTACCTTGGACTTGAATTCAATTGTATTTTTAATTCTATTAAAACTCCAAGCTTGCACAATAAAATAATTGTGTGTATTTGATTAGGATCTTAATGATATGTTTGCCTATTACTACAGCTCTTTAAAAACTCAAATAAGCTTTCTATCCCTTGGAAAATTCTGGGAAGCAAGATGGTATTTATAGTATTGAGCAGAAGTTTAAATACACAAGGCACTAAAGGGAATAGAACAGTCCTGACACAAAGACATGATTTTCTCAGCATTTTGTCAGAGTCCTACTGAAAAATCAGAGATAAACTGATACAAACCAAAACCACCCTTGACCTCTGAGACTTGTGGTGGTCAGTTTAATTAGTCCATTAAAAATTAAATGTTAATATCAGTGTGAGCAAGCTCACACTTCGCTGTGTCTGGAAACAGTTGGGAGAGGTGGCAGATCTGGAAGCACCCTGCAATGCCACGCTTTCTGACAATAAATAGCTTCTGACCCGGCCGGCTGATCCCAAAGTAGTCTGTAAGACTGCTCTTATTTAGAGGCTATTATTAGCCTCAGAGGGTGTCTTGGGGCTACTTAACTGGAGTCGTTGACCCAGCAGAGTTCTGCTCTTCAGCACGGAGTGATGCCAGTGCACATGGCTGCTTCCTATGCAAAATTCATTGGAAACAAGGGAGAAATTAACTCCTTTCTTTCATTACTTTGTGTCTACTTGAATGCTGCAAAAGTGCAAAATAAAAAAGTTGTGTGTGTGTGTTTGGAGGTCTGTATGTGTGAATCTGCATCCTGAGATATCAGGGAGGAAATAACTAATATTAAAATATATTAATTATTTATTAAAATAGTATTAAAGTACTGCTTCAAGACCTGGGATGCTGCAAACCTGGCACATGGCAACCCAGATAAAGTCAGTTTTTATACTGGCTCAAGACTAAACCATGTGGCTGTAGAGGGTCTATTCTCTCTGCCGTCTTTAAAATCCAAAGCCTTGGGAAAATCTGGGAGTTTACAAAAGCTGAGGAAGCAAGTCCAGCACATTTAAAGTCTCCTCTCCCCCAGGCTCTCAGCATTGGAAAAACCAGCCCTGACACAGGTAAAGCACAGCTCGCTAACGCTGTGCCTTGGGTACCCAAAGGATCTCCTGCAGCTACAGTTCATATTCAGAGAGTATTTCGTGTACACATCATCAATTTCAGATTAAATATTGAGTCGTGATTGCCAAAACTCAAGGTGTGGAGTGGTCAGATAAATATCCAAGACAAGGTACAAAGCCCAGTCGCTAATTCCAGCAGATTTCAAGAAAATGTTGCCTAAAAGTTAAGTCTTACTTGTAGAAATGTTATGTTCACAACAACTCTATCACCTCTGAGGGCTCCTGCTCTTCTCTGGCCTTCTCAGGTGAACCCTCAATTCCTTTTCTCTATTCTAGGTATAGAGACAGAGAAAGAAAATCTAAATAAATGAACTTTGGGTTTTCAAAGCTTAGCAAAGGTTCAGGGTCACTCCTTGGTCTGTGTAGATACATCAGTCATGGAGGTTTAATAACTCAGATTCTGTGGTAGACAGTATTTAAAGAGAGAGAAACCCAACAGACGCAAATCCTCATCAAGTCAAACTGTCCTATTTTCTTTCTGCCACACAGAGTTTTGCTCACAGCGTTGAAGGTTTTGTTCACAACGCAGCCTCAGCAAAGAAAATCGCTTCCTCCATCCCACTGTCTCTGCCATATCTCCAGACTTGTAATTTTTAATTATCCCTTCTAGCAAATAAGTCATAAGAAATGTAAGGAAAGATGTTCAAGAGCAGGTAATTCACAGAGCAAAGTCTTCAGTAGCACAACTCAAAAATGAATTTAAAAACAGCAGACCCCGACCAAACTCAGTTCACAACCCACACCACAGTGATTCAGAATAATGCAATAAATAAACTGCCCCAAAACCAGTCACCCATCTTCCCCACCCTCAGAACAGCAAGGGAAGACTCAAGGACAAACAGGGCTTGAACAGCAACACAACCCGGAGCACTCACACCAATTTTAAGGGGATTAAGTAAAGCTCTCTCCTCGAGAGACTTCAACAGAAACTTCCCCAGGTTGGAGGGATACAGTACAAAAAGCAATTTAATTTCTTCCTTGGCATTTATAAGTAATAAAAGCAGCACCGGGCAGTTTCCAAAAACAACTGTAAGGTTCTGCAAGGATATTTCTGGGATATATGGCTGGCACCCTTCTTTATCATTTATTTCCCAGCAGGGCTCTGCTCCTTTTGCTCCCAGCCTGCAAAACCAACTGCAACAAGTATTTTAAAGTACTATGGCAAAAAGGTCCATCGCAAGGAAGGTGTTCCTGCCCATGGCAGGGGGTGAGACAAGATGGAATTTATGTTCCCTTCCAACCCAAACCATTCTCTGATTCTGAAATTTTTAATTCATGTCCATGTAGGACTCCTCACACAGAGCACAATCAGAAACTATTCCTTCCACCTGAACTAACAGCAATAGATTCACCTCTAATATCTTCATATTTTTTTCCAGTGTGTTTTTAATGCAGCCATCACTGCAAATCTGGTCACCATGATTACTGGAAACACACTCCCGTGATGAGAGGACTGTTCCATTAGCCCTCAAACTCTCACAGAGGTAATGAAAGCAGCAGGATGGACCTAATCTCTCACCACCCAGATGTCTGATGGCTTTAACTGGCTTTAATTACAGTTTAATTACAGTTACAGTGAGCAATAGTTGAGATGCTCTGTGACTGGCAGATGTATTTATTCAGCTATTAACTATAAGAATTTAAATCTGTTCCATTTCACAGATTGCTGTGATGTTAGGAAGAATTAAGCAATCCATTAATAGCACACAATAGTAGGTGAATAATAAGGATGGCTACACTTGCAACTACTACACCAGGAGTCCAGGATAAAGAAAATAGGAAACTTCCTACAGATGACCAAGGTGAAACTCTGCCATTTGTTTTCCTGGTTCTTGACTGTACTTTTGTAGTTGTTTTTGAGAACACAGCCCTATTTTGCTAAAATAGAGATGTTTCCTCTTTCAGAGTATTTCTATACTAAGGAAGCAAAAGCCAAGGGTGCAGGAACAGAACTGCAAATTGGAATTTGGATGTGTGAGAGAAGCAGCAATTTGCTCACCAGCACACAGAGGGTTCTGAGTGATGGAAAGTCAGAACAGGAAAACATCTGCCTCTGGTTTGGGTGGGAGCCTGTCCCTGCAGGCAGCTCTCCCGCGTCTCGGCCCAGGACAATTCCTCTTTTTCCTGTGTTCAGACAGAAATCCAACCATGTTGCTTGTTTAACTTCAGATGTGCTTATTCCAGCGCTGCTGCTGCTGGGGCAGATTTTCCAAGGCACTGCAAATCTGCTTAGCTCTGCTGCTGCAGACGAGCTCAGCCAGCACGGCCGCCTCCGAAATCCCACCCGCGGCGAGGGATGCGACCAAGGGCTGTCGTTCACTGAGCTCCTCTGGCCCGGTGCCATCACCCAGGGGCTCGTCCAGCCCCTCTCAGGGAGCCAAGTGCCATTTGAAAAATTGCTGTGCTATCCTTTTGAAATTAAAGTTCCTTCCTGAGTTTGCTGTAACAAACAGCAGAGGGGATTGCCGTGGCATTGGTGAGTGCAGCCCGTTCCTGAAGAACATCTGAGGGTTGAAGGATGACATCCTGCAGGGAGGGTTACCTTCTCACACCTCGGACAGCTTGGGGCTGGTTCTCTCACCTCCTCTATTCTTGGTAACAACCAACAGAGTTATCCAGAGAGAATCTGGAGAAGAAATGTGATCTATCCCAAGTGCCCTGCCAGGAGGAGCCTGGGAAGATGAGCTTTGCCAGACCAGCCACCTCTGGTGAACATCCGGCTCTGACCACCTGCCTCCTACAGGGCTCATGAGCAATGGGCAAGACACTGAATCCATTTTTCCCTCCTCTTTCAGATTTTGAACTGGTGGTTCCCTGGGCCTGAGAGCCCATGTGCATCCCACCCAGCACAGTGCAGCTCTGGACCACCCACACTGTGACTGCCACAGAGCACGTGAAAAAATTGTATCTGGAATATAAAACACAGGTACCCTCATTTGTAATTATTATATGCCAACAAACGCCTGTTGGTGGGGAAAAAAACATTTGCAAGCATCTGGATGCTTAAACAAGCACCAGAGAAAGTTCATTAATATAGAAATTGAAGTTAATTAACTAACTGATGGTCTCCTCTTTTCCATTCACTTTAAAGGATTCCGCATCCTTCCCTTGGTCTACTGACTGGCTTTATTCAGCTCCAGTTACTATATCAAAGTGATATATTCTGCTTACAAATTCAAGGCAAAGCCCATTTATCTATTACAGGAGGAGAATGGATTTACATTTAAATGGCTGTTCTTCATGTATCTAATAACTCAGTTGAGTAATCAAAGAAGTACAATCTAAGCAGGAGCCTCTCAGTGTTTCGCATTAATAAAGCCTCTAAGATTCCTCCACACATTCCTCCCAATTTATTTATTTCAACAAAGTGGGAAAGCTGTCGTTCCTCAGCTGCAATCAGCCAGTGAGAAGGTTAGTTGGGAATTAACAGGCTGCTTGCTTAGGCTTATGTGTCAGTTAAAAATTCAGGCTCAACAGGAGAGCAAGGAATTACCATGGTGCATGGACTTTCATTCCTTTAAAAAAGTAAATAAATAATGCTTCAAAGGTATGAAGAGAACTTTGGCAAGAAAACTCTGGCCACTGAGAGCAGCAGGTATAGTGGGTTCACCGTATCCAGTGAGAAATTGCAAGGATTTGGCTGGCCTGATCCAAGCAAAACAATTCGCAAAGTGAAACACACACGGAATAGGAAAAGGCCGATAGGAAATAAAATTCAAAATTATGGTAATCAACTTTTTAATTCCTTTTCCTTGGGCTATACTCACATTATCTAAACATATGCAGAAAAAATCTGTGTATGCATTAAAAAGCAAGTAACTATAGTTGATCCAAAACCATCTTCCCAACAAATGGCTTGCAAAGCACAGTATTTGCTATTAAATTTTGGGTTATAGTGATTTCAACAGCAACTTGACCCCAAAAACCAATCAAAATCCAATTCAAAGATAGGCAACAAAAAAGAAAATGTATCTGAATGGAGACACAGAAAATTCCACACTGCCTGCATCGTTGATGATCAGCTGACTTTTCACTGCAGCAGAAAGTTCTGGGAGCTGAAGAGGTCTAAGGAAGCATTTAAATGAGGAGAGTTTGGAACTCAGCACGTCCCCGCTGCTGTTTGACTGCAGGGACTGTGCAGCTCCCACCATGTACACAGCAGATGGCCTAAATAGGGCTAATAAAGATACATTAATGTTTCTGTTGCCTTCCTTGTAAATAAGATTTCCCTGTGGGCTACTAATTTATTAGCCAGTTTCTCTACAGCTTCTGACCACAGATCACAGAGCTGTGTAGGAAATGTTTAAGTCTGCTGCACACATTCACCATCTTGTCCTTTCCCACAGCAAGGATTCTGCTCCAAGAATTCTGAATGCCAGGAGAAAGTCTGCTGCTGTGTGCTGCAAACCTCAGCAATGGTTTTGTTTGCTGCTGAGCTCCAAGAAAGTTTAGATTTAGAAACAACTCTTGGATAATTTATTTATAGATTTTTAGGCAACCAACTCGAATTTAAGTATTTTCCCAAAGCCCCACTGCTGACTGAATGCACAAGCAAAGCACAGAGCAATCAGATTAATCCTGTATCTCTTGTCTGCCTCAGGGCCAAGGATGCCCTTCCTGCCCCCTGCACCACACGTGAGTTCTCCTGCACCTTCCACTGCCTAAATGCAAAGCAGAGATACTGCGAGGATCCCAACCCTCCTCCTCCCTCAGCAGGAATGAGGAGAGGAGAGCGCTGCTGGAGGAAATGCCTCCAACAAATGCAAGCACGACGTGCTAAATAAAACCAGCTCCATTATCGGCTCTGCTTTCCACCTGCAATTACCGCACATTTCATCTGAATATTTTTTCCTGGCAACCGAAACAGTTTCATTACAGCTTAAATATGTGACAAGGAAGCTGACTGCAGACTTGTGAAAAGCAATTATTTTGGACACTGATTACTTCCCATGCAGGCAGCGAGGGCTGTAACTGCAGAGAGCTGGGGAAGACCACAGCGATGGGTGAGGGACTGCAGGATCTGGAGCTGTTAATTAATGTTGGGGGGTGAGCAGGGAGAGGGAAACTGCAAACACCCAGCTTAACATTCAAATTAATTAACATGAAATAACTTCATATGTTTAGTTTAAATGCAATTAATTTACAGAAAAAGAGCCAGCCTAGAGACAGATAGCTGGTGCATCTGGTGCAACAACCAGAGCAACATCAAGTTCCCATAGCAACATATTTGTTAGAAACAAGACAAACATACTTAGGCTGGTGTGGTTTTGGTTTTAATCCATCTGAGTGAGGAGGACTGCACCAACAGGACTCAAAATACTGAGATAAAAACTTAAGAACTGCTATGGAGACTCTTTTTCTTTCTCTAAGCAGAGAGGGCATTGCAGTGAGATCTGAACTAAATCTGGAAATGCCGGTGCTGACGTGGGAAATTGCAAAAACCACTGAGCACTGCATTGCTTCAGTACTGGGACCAGTGTCACAGCCCTTTTGTGGGCTCTGCACGGCTCAGCCACAGCAGATCCTGGCATCCCACCCCTGCAGACAGAGGAAACTGCGTTTATGGCTGCTCCAAGTCAGCTCTGATGTTGTGCGTTGAGGTTTTTAGGTCCTTAAAATGACTTCATTAATGAGAAAGAGCCTAAAAGGCACCCCAAACCTGTCAGTCAGTGCTGCAATTTATTTTTTTAAAAGCAGTGAGTCATATCTAATGATGTTTCAAAAAGATGGAGGAATCTTGGCATACCTGAGCTCATGTATGATTATTATTATTATTTTCCAAAGAAGGCTGCCTGTAGATGTCATAAAGCCCATGGCAGACACTGTGTTCTCCACGTGTCAGAGTTTAGGCTGGGCATGGAGCCCCACAAGGCTTGAAGAGTTTTCCCACTTTGAGCAGGAGGTGGAAGACCAAGGGGAGATGCTCACAGAGATCCAGGAGGTCTGTGGGCCACCTGAGCCACTGCCACCCACGGCAGCTTGTTCTTCCTCCTGACGCGAGCTTTAAAACCACTTCAGCTCAGAGCTGGAACAAAAAAAATCCTTAAGTGGCAAACTTGCATTGTACTTTGAGCTGGTTTCAGACAGAGATAAATTGATGCTCTGACCTTTCTCAGGGGTGTGAGACAGTGATTTCCTTCCCCTTTAAGCGCCATTAAGTGGATGTGACATTCAGTCAAGATCTTATTGACAAGTGAATATTCCCCACGCAATCACCGAACGCGGCCACTCAGCTGCCTGGATCAGGATAATGACAAACGGTGCTGCTGAAATGCTCTACGTGCATTTAAGTCCTGAGTAAAACCACTATTTCTGCTTTTACATTCCAGCTGTACCATAAATCCGCTCCTTTCCTCCCCCTCCTTTAAAAAGCACCAATACTCGCTTAAAATCAGGTTTTAGAGGAAATTTCCATCCTTGTGCTGCACCCACTCATTAATTATTTACCTACACCTTCAAAACACAGCAGCATTGATTGCAAATTTGTAATTAAGGCTGACTTGTGTTTTTCACTTAGAGCAGATGTTCGTATCCTTTGTGTCCCCCCATCTCATAATACCAATCCTCTGCATATTTTAAGATTTTACTAGAATGTTCAACAATTAGGTCAATGTGTGGGTGCTGCCACGAGCGTGGCTGTTTCTTGGCTTGTGATTTCAGGAATGGATCAACACAGACTCCAATATCAATGTTTTACTGAGCAAAACACAGTTGATTTCAAGTTGGCATTGTTTCCTCTAATGGCTGTGATTATCTGCTGTGCAGAGGCTTCTCTACCCCATCGTTGGTTCTCTAGAGATGATACTACAGAAAGATAAAAGGCCAGAGGGTAATTATACAGCTTTTCATTTCCACTGATCTCAAAGCATCGAGTAAAACACAAAAATGCCTCCTACACACACCAGTCAGCTTCAGCTCTAAAGATTTACCCGGCAAACACAGAAAGGATTGAGGGTTTAAAAATGAATTTACCTGGTAAATAGAGAAAACATTGAGGTTTTTTTCAAGGATTAAAATTAGAAAGCCTCTTTTAATCATCTGAAATATTGTGCTTTTTGCAGCCAACTTGTTAACTTGGCTGCAGAGGGACCTGGTAAGTGGTGGAAGTCCCTCCAGGAGTGCAGACACTCGTGCTGGAGCAGCAGGAGCACAGATTAACCTGGAAATAAAACCAGCACTGGCCATGTTTGCATATAGAATCATCTAGGTTGGAGAAGACCTGCAAGATCATCCAGTCCAACCACCAGCCCAGCACTGCCAGGTCCACCCCCTCAGCCCTGTCCGTTCCAGCCCCTCCACCACTTCCCTGGGCAGCCTCTCCCAAGGCCTGGCCACCCTCTCAGTGAAGAAATTTTCCCCAGTATCCAGCTTGAACCTCCCCTGGCACAACCCGAGGCTGTTTCCTGTCACCTGTTCCCTGGGAGAAGAGCCTAAATCCCACCTGGCTCCACCCCCTGCCAGGGACTTGAGGAGAGTGAGAAGATTGCCCAAGTCTCCTTTTCTCCAGGCGTATTTCCCCAGCCTGCAGATAAAACTTAAGTTTCCAAGCTAAAGATCCTTATTTCTGACTTCATTCTGACTTTCAAACCAAAAAGAAAGGCCCAAACACTCGAAGCTCCTCAGACAAGGATGGTGTCTGGGTTTTTTCCCTGTTTTATCCATCACACTGGTTACACAGAGCCCAAACTTGCTCATCCACAGCTGCACAGCCGGTGTTGTGCCAACAGGAACAAAAGCAGCTTCTGTTGGCAAACCCAGCAGATCAGAGCTGGGTCAAAGCTGACTGGAATAGGAGGGGCCTTTTTCCCAGGTTGGTTTGTGATTTACACTCCCCTCAAGAAGCCAACACAACACTGCACTTCCCGGGCCAGCTGTGGGAGGGAGAAGCGGATGTGAGCCCAGCACACATGGGGCGATCCATGCCCACCCTTTCAGCACATCCACCCAACACTTCGCTGCCTATTACCCTGTAATGGCCAGGACCTTCTCTGCCTCAGTCACGCAGATGTCACTCAGGCTTTACACCTGCTCCTCTGCTATTCACACTGACTAAACAACCCTTAAAATGAAGTGCTCTTAGAGAAGGGAAGAAAAAAACCCATTGTATCTTCCCAAAGAAACAAAACTCAATCAGATTTGCAACAAGGAATTGTAAGACTCTAAATTTTTAATATAATGGTTCTATTACTGGGATACCTGCAGGGGATAATCCATAGAAGACAGTTGCTCTTTTGTGATGACGTTACCATATGGAGAAATTTTTCCTAGATATAAAGAGGATTTCTTCTGATGAGCTTTTGAGCAGAGTACTGGGCATCTATGTCTTTGACAAGAAAAAGGACAAACAGAATTATCTAAAATACTGCATGGCTGATTTTCATTACCTGGTGTCTCAATTGCTTCCTTCTAAATCCAAGGCAGGAGCACATTTGTAAAGTCTCTCCTGGGGGACCATAAGCTTGGACTGAAGAGCGCTTGTCTTCGATTGGAAAATAAGGCACAGGTTTATTCCAGACCATTCTTAATCCCTTTAAAAACAATGTATGTTACAAGGCTGTGACTTCCATCAAACCCAATGTGTTTGTATTAGTGATACACAGAACTAGGAAAAAAACTAAATTAGAAGTCAACATTTGGGTCAGTCAAAAAAAAAATTAAATTCCAAACCAGCAAAATTCCAGTTCATCAGATGGAAAAATACACATTTGCATTTCTTGCTTGCTCGCAACATTTCCATTTCTTCTTTCCTTGTGGAACACCTAGAAATATGGAAAATGTTGGGTTGGATTTTTTTCTCTTTCATTCATGGGTGTCTCTCAGACTTGATCAAGAAATTTAAATTTGGTATTAACAAGCATCAGCTTCTTCCCTGCTTAGGCAACAGCAGGGAAGAGAAGAATGAAAAAATAAATAATAGCAACCATGAAATATTGATATTTAAAGAAAAAAATGAGATGTCCAGCTGTTATTGATTTTTCTTGTAGTTATATGAAATAATCAAGTGAATTAATCCCCAAAAAAATCTGGAATGCAAAATGTGTGTCTGGGGGGAAGGGACACAACAGCATAAACCCCTTTGTTCAGCATCACCTCTCCCTGACCTGGGAACATCCAGGTGCTATGATTGAAGCAGGAAATTTCCAGAAGCATTAGACTTCAGAATTCTCAGCACCTGTGAACATAACACACAGGAAACAGATACAACTCACTCTTTTCAGAAAAGAAAAATATCATCTCAAATTTTCCCAGCTCTATTCTTTAAAACATGAGGTTTAGCAGCATTTAGAGCCCTCAGTGCTGCAAATCATGTTCAGGATGATCACACAAACACTGACTCTGGTAGCATCATCCCCACCTTCTTCCTCACGTGCCGTGCGCTGACAGACGGATTTAGATCCCCACCAGCAAATCCCATTTGAATTTCCAATCAGATGCAGTGCCAAAGTTCCTGCAGTTTTACTGCAGAGCATTCAAGCAGCTCTAATGTTATGTGTGCTTTAGACACTTTTAGGGAGAAAGATGG
The DNA here is from genome assembly GCA_013400235.1 of Oriolus oriolus. Lineage (NCBI taxonomy): Eukaryota > Metazoa > Chordata > Aves > Passeriformes > Corvidae > Oriolus > Oriolus oriolus. The sequence continues at coordinate 205,857 of VXBT01012645.1, forward strand.
AGTGAAAATAACAAAATTAAATATTTTGCTGCAGCTCTGAGCTGGATGCTTGAACAAGCTCCAAAATGTCAAAGGCTTTGTCTTGTCTGAAAGTAGGAAAAGGTCTTTTAAATAAACTCTTGAGCTATCCAGCTCACACGTCCTCCACCCAAAAGAGAGGAAAATGAGTTTATACTGAACCAGTCTCCAAAAGTTACAAGGCTCGGAGCTGTCTGATCAGAAAGTTTTACGACCACATATTCCAGTGTCAGCCTTGGGTGGGAGGCACGACCATGGCAAAGGATGAGCAGCATCTGCTGGGCTGAAGGAGTTGGGTAAAGCAGGATGTGCTTGCTGTGCTTGGAGTGTCTCTTCACCCACGGGTGAGGAGTTCTACCCCCAGCCTCTGAATATTTCTGGCTCAAAGTGCAGCTGTGCTGGAGCCGCCTTGTCTGCACAGTCTCACCCTAAAACCCCTCATGATTTCACCTCATGGGTTTTATTCACGCTTCAAAGAGGAGGTGACACTCAAAGTGCGAGCTGGTTTGTATTAAAGAGCCGAGCAGCGTGAAACAGGTGTGGTGGAGCACTGCTGACCCCACACTGAACCTCGGGACCTGAAGCCCCCGATAACTCAGTGAGCTGCAGGAGGTTTAGGGCAGCTGTGAATGCGGATTTCTCACATCTTGAGCAGCTCTGAGTGAATTATTGCAACAGCACAGGAAAGGATGGAGGGGCACATCCCAAATACCAGCACGCGGATGGTAACATCGCACAGAAATGAAGTGTATTTGTTCCCAGCACAGGTTACATCTCCAAACATCCTGCATTCAGAGCATTGCTGCAAAAGCAAGAGTGGAAATCTCTCTGAGGAAAATAGCAAAACCTGATTTTACACATCATTCAACAAATACCATCTCTGCTGCCTTCCCTGGCACCCCACTGCTGGTGTTCCCATAACAACAGAGGAGATGCTCCACCGACCCCGCTGCTCATGGACAGCCCGAGCAGCAAAGGGGATCCAGAGCTGCTAAAACACTTCCAGAACATTCAAGGACCAGATTCTTACCCAAAACCTCAGTCTCAGTCTTGAAATACACCTGCAATAACACCTTTCTTCATCCAATATCCATTGAAGGGGTTTTTACGTAAATGAAAACAAAAGGTGATTAAACCAAACAAAAAACTTAGGTCCAAAGCTGAAGAAATAAAAAAATCCAGGCTGAAAAATATCCAAACCTAAAAACATATCTTTGTTTTTAGCCCTTAATTTCCCCTGAAGCACGGTGTGTTTTACATATGGAATTCAATCAAGAACTTTTGCAACTCTCTACACAATTTTCTATATAGAATAATACAGTAGCCCAGTGAAGCTTCAAGCATTGGGCAGAGAAACATAAATCATGCCAACACAGGATGTGAGACATCAGTGGTAAAAAAATACAGGATATTTGTAAAATAAATACAAACAAAAGAAAACCTATTTATTAAGTTAATTGGAAACTCAGCAAGGAATTTGCTCAGAGAAACTTGTTCTTCCGTAAAGAATTGAGATTTCTTCCAAGGGCTAATATATACGCCTCGACAAAAGGTCTGTCCAAATTGGTCATATGCCCACAGGCTGTGGAGTTAATTATGGATAAGTTTACTTAATTATTCACCCATTTATTAACCATGACAGCCCCAGAAAATAAAACAAACACCCTTCTTCAAACACGTTACTCTCTACCATAACACAACAGCCCTGGCAGCGCTTCCCTCATCACAGACCTATTTCTGCTTATTGAAGGAAATTATGGCACCACAGGTGATACCTGAAAAACATTTCACAGCACACACAGAAAGAGACCCCGAGGGCAGCACCTTACACTGGACACCCCTCTGTCCATGTAGGAAACCAAATGGAAGGAGACATTCATCAGCCTAACAACCCCTCCAGCACTCAGGGACTCCAGGGACCGAGGTTGTAACAAGAGGGATTTCCAGTAAATGCCAATCCTTCCGCATTTTCACTGCCATCTGTCACCAGGGCAGGTTCACACCGTGAACCACTGTGTTGTGGTCCCTCCCCATGGGAATGTGGCACCTTATCACAGCGACCTTTCAGCTGCCCACACCCTGATTAGCTGTTCTTGGCATGACAGCCAGGGCAGGGCTGTCACCTTTGGGGGACAGGACTGGACAGGCCTGAGTAAACCATTAAGCCACAAAAAAATCATCATTGAGATGATGCCTTGGACTACTGAAGGTTTAGACTTGTAAAGGGGGAAAATAATGGTGACATAAGCAGAAAACGGCACATGAAGCTCATTTCCTAATAAGAGATGCCATAACTCGTTCTCAGGCTGTTTGTGGAGAGAAGTGAGCCTGGAAGGGAGTGTCTGTGCTGGCAACAAACACCCCACAGGTCAGAGAAGCACCAACTGATGCCAGCTCTGCTCTGAGGCTGAGCCCACTGAGAGCTGGCGAGGGATGTTTTACAGGGGCCTGGAGGGACAGGACCCAGGGAATGGCTTCCCACTGCCAGAGGGCAGGGTTGGACAGGATATTGGGAAGAAATTCTTCCCCCTGAGGGTGGGGAGGCCCTGGCACAGGGTGCCCAGAAAAGCTGTGGCTGCCCCTGGGGATCCCTGGCAGTGTCCAAGGCCAGGCTGGACAGAGCTTGGAGCAACCTGGGACAGTGGAAGGTGTCCCTGCCAGGGGGTGGAACGAGAGGGTCTTTAAGGTCCCTCCTAACCCAAGCCTTTAATTCTATGAATTAAAGGAATACCCCTCTTGGAAGAGTCCTGTCTTTGGATCTGTTCAATGCAGCTCTGCACTGGCCCAGACCCAGCAGACACCAAAGGCTCCTCCCACACACAAGTCACATTTCCCCTGTGCCTGGAAACTGAAACTGTGTCTCTGTACCACCAAAAATGAGGAAAAGCCTTCATTCCTCAGGTATGCCATGTGCAAAATGGGAATAAACAACTAACTCTTCACCAAGAGCACTGCAATATTTAATAATGCCTCATGGTAGCTGAGCTGATTAATAACGTAAGAGTTACCAAGAGCAATTCCCCACAGGATTTACCACCGAATTATGAGAGTAATTGCTCGCCAGAACTTTATTTAGCTAAAACCTTTCCTCTGGCAAGAACTTCCACGTGGAGCTTGCCCTGAGCTTCATTCACAGAATTATTTTGGGACAAATTGTTTCTGCCCTGGGTGGCTCCATGTTCCCTCATGGTGCTGCAAGCAATGCGCAGCAGGAATTTCATCTTCCTTGCACTTACCCACGGCACAAAGACTTTTGTCATTGCCTTGGTCACACTGTCCTGGCATCAATCCTAAACATGCACCAGCCAAAATCCTGCAGTAGACACCGTGTGGGTGCTCCAGGCTGATTTGAGATCATCTGTTCTAACGTGAATTAAATCAAATTGATGCAGCCCAGAAGAATTTTCAAGGTTGTCTGGGACATCAAATAAAACTTTTACACAGGGCGCAGCTATAGAGAAACTGACTGACGAATTTGGACTGACCCCCACAAGCACGAAAGGCCCTTGATGTGACTCTTGTAGGAGCTACAGTTTCCCAAAATACTTCCTATTTCCTTAAAATGCCTTTTTTTTTTAAACAGGAAAATGGCAGACTGGAGAGCTATTGCTGAGAGAAGAATCATTTTTCTCTTTGGATTTCACTCTTCACTTTGGGAGTCTTCAACTCATAAAACTAAGAAAATTCTCACAACAGAAAACACCATAAAGACAAAAGCTCTGATTTCAGGTTTTTATTTCCTTTTTTTCCCCCTTGCAGGTGAGATCACCAGTACATCACCCTTACAGCCGAACATTTATTGGGCTCAAATTCTCAGGACAAATTTGATTTGCATCTAATCTGGCCTATTTGATAAACCAAATGCTGCTGCTTGTAATCATCAAATCACATTCAATCGGCCCAATTACCCTGAAATGAACCTGAATCTGTGCAGATTAGCTAACCTGAACCAGCTATCATCTCATGGAATTTGACTGCAGCCCGGGATCTGCCCCATCCAGCTTTGGGTTGTCGGGAGCTACCAGGGAAGAACTGGCCGAGAGCTGCACTGCTGGGATGGAGGGAGGGATGGAGGCAGGGATGGAGGGGTAACCTGAGCCCAGAACAGCCTCACTTGATGCCACAAGTGAGGGAGAACCACCAGCACCCCGCACTGGCGCCAGTAAGAGCCCAGCACTGGCTGGGGACACGGGAGCCGAGCGAGCCCCGCGCTCGCCCTGCCCTGGGCCGGGGTTTGGCGCATCACGGGCACTTTGACACCATAAACTCCGGCAAATTTGAGTCGGGCTGGGAGGGAGCTCCGCTTTGCAGCGTACTCTGCCTCCCTCTCCTGGCCTGTTCCCAGGGATTCCATAAATCAACCGCTTCTGGAGCGCAGCGAGAGCAGCAGAGCCGCATTGGGCGATTTGGGCATTCAAGGTGCCCAAATCCTGTAGATGAAGAGTGGAGCCCTGGAAACCCTCCCCAGCTCCAGACCCCGTGCTGGGGCTGCCAAACCCACACTTGCCATGGCCCAGCGAAAGGGAAGAGAAACAGTCCAGCCAAAACACCCCCAATCCCACTCCAGATCCCGGGGTGTCAAAGCCCAGCCATTTCTACCCAGCCTTTCTGGAAAGAAACTATCC
>VXBT01012645.1:210614-223659 GCA_013400235.1 Oriolus oriolus
GGGGGGGGGTAGGCATCTAAAACACGATTCCCTAATTCAATCAACATGAACGAAAGCGGCAAACCTCAAGTGGAACATTACCCAGCTCAGCGAGAGTTAAGCATAACAAAATCCCTCTCTCCGCAGGGAAAAGGCAACTTTCCTGGAGTGCAGGCAAAACAGCACTGGGCATTCCCAGGCAACTGGGGCCAGCTGGGATAGAAAAACTGAAAGGGAAGGGGGGGGAAATGTTAAAAAAAACCTAAACCCCTGGTCTACTCCCAAGGCAAGGCAGCAGTTCCAGCCTGCTTTCGGGTTTTATGGTGATAAGCCTAAATGTGTGATTAATGCTTGGCAATAGACGAAGCTGGAGTACAGTAAAATGCTAAGATCAATAGGATAATTAGCATTAGATGTAATTAGATCCACACAGTTGGATTCTGGAGAAGTTAATTTGTATTTTAAACTTTCTTGTGTGCCTTTTGCCATCAAACCTGGAGATTATGTTGACTTGATTTTTTCCTCCACGTGGTAAACATTAAAATATTAAATGTTAGGAAGACCCTCACTAAACACTGGCACTGATTTCATCCATCTCTGATTCTCAGGAATATCAAATTTTAACTAAAATGCAGAACTTCATGGGAAAAAAAAACCAACTCACTTCAGAAATGCCTTCTCTGGGGTTCCTACATGGGTATAATAAATCTTCACAGGAGTTAATCCCATTTAAACAACTGTGAATGTTAAATTACCCTTCTAGTTCATTTACAGTTTGCCTTGAAGATAAAAGCTTTGTTTTTATCTGCAAAAGCAGCATTTTGCTGTTTACAGGAAACAAATCCCACCTTATCAATTTGCGCAGCTGGCATTTATCATCTGATGTGTTTGCTGCACTTAACACATTATTTACTAAAACCCTGAATTTTGAGAAGGGGGAAACAAGAAAATCTCGGCTTTCAGTTAAGGAATGGAATTAAGAAATAGAGGACATTCAGAATCGCAAATCCTAGCACAATAAACCTTTCCTACTTTTTCTTTTTTAAAGCAACCAATTCAGCTGGGGCTGCCCATCCCAGTAGCCTGGAAAATCCGTAGGGATTTGTGACGATGGATCATTACTTCTCAAGTCAGTGTGTTATTGGCATCTTAAGCACACAGCAAATTGACAGATAACCTGGTGAAAAACAAACTGCTCTCAGGTCTGCAAGAGGCCACTGGAAACCTGCTCCCCAAGATAAAGAAAAAAAGATTTGAAAAAAGGAAAGAAAAATGAAAAAAAAATGGGGGTGGGGGAGAAAAGGAGTGGAAAGGAAAAGAAAGATTTATATTTCTTGGAGAATATTTGTGCTGTGTCCCAAAATACATTTTGGGGAACAGATTTTTTTTTTTTTTATTGCCCAAAACCTTTTACTTAAAACCAGGCGCTTGATGGGAAGTCGGGATCCCGGCAGGAGCAGTTTCCCCACAGCACAGCAGGAGACACCAGGCAGCATCCACCGGGGGTCAGCACCGCAGCACGAAGCAGTTCTATTACAAATACCAGCTTTTCTAGAAAACCACGAGCATTCAGTCTGTGAGCACTGGCCACAGCCGTGTGCTGGTGCCTAAAAAGCCAGCCTGGACACAGAGACCAGCCAGGAGGAAGGGAATAAAGGTGGATATTTATTGGAAAGGCCTTCAGAGGCACACCCTGGGCAGGCCAAAGGCTGCACCCGAGATGGACCCCGAGTCACGAGTTCTTCACACTGTTACAGGTTTGGTCCATTTGCAGATCAGCATAAATTGGCCAATTAAACTTTAGCTAATGATGGAACTGCCCCTCAGCTCGCCCCCCTTCTCAAGGTGCTGGGTTACACATTTTGGGCCTGGGACGGGCTGGGTGTCCTTGCAGAGCAGGCCTGGAGAGGCTTTGTTATGTCTGTGTGAGCATGAGAGAGCAGCAGCTGACAGGCTGCAAGGCAGCTCAGAGTTACACACTGGGAATGCAGAATCTGAAAAACGTAAAAGCTAAAACCTAAGGCATCAGTACAGATCAATGCAGAGCTGTCCGAGAGAGGGGCTGGATTATTAAGTGAGAATTTTAGCAGTCATAGATAGAGCTGGTTTTTGAGAGTGCTTTGCCATCATTATCTGCCCTTGGGTGAAAAACAGAGGAAGAAGCTCCAACCCTTCACGATCATAAAAACAAGATCTTGATTTCACCTGTTTGACTCATAACTGGAGTCTTCCCAGACTTCTCAGAAGCTGAGGAACATGGATAAATAGAGTGAATTTACGTACTCGGAGTGTGTGGTGCCATGGCCAGGTCACTCTTAATATTTCTAATACATTTAAGGGAGCTGAGGTACCTTTGCAGCAGCCTGCCCCTGACCCACCAGGCTCCCAGTTGAGTCAGGAAACATCAAACCCTTATTTAAAGCCTGCAAAAATTACTGCACTCTCTCCCAGCTGAGCACACAGTGCTGTTGATTATGGAATCATAGAATCCCAGAATGGTTGGTGTCAAAAGGGACCTTACAGCCCATCCCATTCCACCCCTCCATGGGCAGGGACACCTCCCACTGTCCCAGGCTGCTCCAAGCCCAGTCCAGCCTGGCCTTGGACACTTCCAGGGATCCAGGGGCAGCCACAGCTTCTGGGCCTCAGCACCCTCACAGGGCAGAGTTCCTTCAGTTTATCCATTGCATCCCTCCCCCTGGCAGTTTGGAGCTGTTCCCCATTGCCCTGACACTCCATGTCCTGGCAAAAAGCCCCTCTCCAGCCCTCCCATGGGGGTCCTGGCACCACCACTCAGCACATCCCCAGGGCTGTTGCTGGCAAACCTGAGGGTGAGCTGTTGAGTGCTGCAGCCTCTGGCAGCAGTTTTCATCCTTGTTTTGGTACCTGCAAACCCGAGCTCATTGCAAGCACCTCTGTAAGAGAACCCAAGCAGCTCAAATGAGGGACAGGGACTATTTTTATCCAGGCCAAGAGATGCTGCAGGGAGAATGCAGCTTCATTTTGCTCTAACTCACAGCATCAGGTGCCTTTTGTTTTGCCAAACCTTAACAGACCCACTGTGAATTCCCTGGAATTTACTTTATTTACTTTTTTAACCCTTTAGTGAGGGCAGCACTTCCAGCCCCTGCATGAGGGCCAGCAGGTACACAGGATATAACAAACCATAATTGCATTGCTCAAGTGACTGGGCGAACAGGAACAAAAGGAATCGTGGAAACAGAAATAAACTGAATTCCCTGGAACTTGCTCTCCCCACAGGAGGCAGCAGAGCCCAGCTGGCAGAGCAGGGACCGGGTGGGTGACTCGTGTCACTAACCCAGCTGGGCTCCAGGGCCGCCAGCTCTGGCTGCTGTGCTGGGAGCCCTTACAAAGGTGCTCCTTGGATCAAGCCTTACACCATAATACTGAAAAATTCCACACTCCTAATCTGCAACCCATCTGCCATAACCCTTGGGGCACTGCAGGGTCCTTCTCTTCTGCAGAGTGAACCCCACCTATTTCTCTCTCCCAGCCTGTTTTCTCGTTACCAGAGCTTTGATGACGCTATGCTTCCATCTCTGTTGTTTTTCGGGTGGTTTCCGAGCCCTCACGCCGTTCTCACGAGCTCCGTTCCCGCGCGCGCAGCGCCTTAGAGTCGGACGGCAGTCCGGACCGCGCCGCGCCGTTCGCCGGAGGCGCGAGTTCTGGATGCGCGATCCGGGATCGCGGCTTCAGCGCCGCTTCTGCCGCCGGGACCGAACGCCGCAGGCACGGCGCTCGCTCCGTGTGCCGGCACCGCGCCTCGCGTGTCTCCGCACGCTTTAGAAACACGCGGTGCGAGCTCCGGTTCTGCCGCCGGGGGTCGGTACCGCGCGTGCCACGTGCTTGCTCAGAGCGGGCTTGGCTCACGCTACCGATATCGTGGTCCCACAGACCCTCAAGACAAAGGAGACACGGGGGGAGATTTCCCCTTGCCGTCCACGGGAGGGCTTTTATTGCAGGGTCGTGGAGGACGGAGAAAAAACCGAATATTGGGACAGGCATGCGGTTTTTATGCACTCGCGGGGAGGGGAGGAGGGATACGGCGCACGCCAATGGGAAGCAAACAGGGGGGAGGAATCGAGGTACATACAGCCAACTATCTCTGCACCGGGGCAGGGGAATGGTCTGACGGACAGGTTGTTGATATTCAGAAGCCGCTGGAATCCAGGGGTCTTGCGGCCCCCAGGGCGCGTGACCAAGCTCGTGACCAGCTCGGGGACTACTTTGCCAGTGTCCCTCCGCCTTTTGGCTGGCTGCCGGCGGAGGCACCCCCATACATCTCAAAACTGATGGAACCAAACATATTTCCTTTTCAAGCACAGTTTTCCCATGTTTAAATTTCATACATGGTATTTCATTCCAAGCCAAGATAACATATAGGTATTTTGAGGGTACCATATGTCAGCTCTTTAGGAATGTTTAATTTTGGAAGGGCTCACATGGTTTTTATTCCATCATTGCAGGCATTGCGTTAGCCAGGAGGATAAAGCACAAAGGTAGGAACCTCAACCCTGTTCAGCTGATTTACCAATTAAACTCATGGTGGCCTGGATGTGTTCTAGTAAAATACTTCCATTATGTCATATCAGAATTTAGGAAAAATATCCATTTACATGATTCTCAAACATCCCCACCTACCATAAAATAGGATAAAGCCAGAGCAAGGACACATACTTTGCTTCATGTCTTTCATCCCCTTTTCCTTTCTATTAATGCATGGCCATTAAAATTACCTCTAAGACCTCCAAAGAAAGAATAACTAATTCCTGTTTGTAGCTGCAAGTCTAATCATATGCATGTTTTCAGTTCATTATTTTGGTGTCATAAAAACAGGAGAGTTGCAATTGCAAGGAATTATTACATCCATACACTTTGCTATGAGCATTAACTGACAAAACCAAATTAGTCCATCAGGAGGGCAGATGAACACTGCCCATAATTGAATCAGGAGTAAATCAGCTCACAAGTGCTTTGTATACAGATGCTGTAATAATGGAGTCTGACTGTTGAGATGACAGGGAAAAATTTATATTTAATTTATGCAAAAAATATCGTTCAGTATTGTCTGTGGGTTTTGTTGTTGGCTTGAGGGGGTTTTTTTGTCAGATACTTGGTGGCACACAGCAGTCATAACGTTTGGGAAAAGCTTTTCCTTGTTGTTTGAAGAATAGCCCCCTCCTGCTGTGCGTTACATAAATAGCTGTAGGTACATATACATCATTTCACACTTAATAGTACATCCATGGTCCCCCTCAGTGGCTGGGCTGGTTTTAAACACGTTAATCACACTTACGTGGGAGAAGGGGCTCTCCCAGGCTGGGGTGACAGCGGAGCTGCCTGGCCATGGCGAGGGTAGGATGCAAATCCACAGCACGTGGCACCGCAGCTCCCAAATGCTGCTGCAGGTTTAATCAGACCCCACAAGCCCAGGGTACCACTCTGGGGGAGCAAAGCACCTGATCTATCAAGGAAATGGAGATCCAGCTCCAGTCCAAGGCCAGCTTTTACCATCTCTTTAATACCCACATTCCTCACATCCTCATTTTTGGAAAATGCTGGTTTTCTCTCCCTTCTTCCAAGCAGGTACCATCCATCACCCTCAGGACACCAGCTACTGTTTGGCCATCAGAAACACCCAAGCTCTGCTGGAACAGATCCCTGCCCTGTGTTCTCAGCCAGGCACTGCAATTCCCAGGAGCTTTTCCAGCCTGAAATAAACCAAAGCAGGAAATCCTCTCAGAGATAACAAAACTTCCAACCTGTTACACCCCACTTTGCCCACTGAAACGTGGCCTCCATGGTCCTCTCGAGCACTTCATATTAATATTTGGAGTATTAGCAAGTCCTTGTCTGTGGTGCCTCTGTCCTCCAGGGCCCAGTGAAGCTCCCAGGTCACCTGAGGCTCCCCAAGCAAACAACAAGAGCACGATGTTTGCGTAATTAGAAGGAGAACATTGTAGAGCAGTGAAAGCTACAGACAGCAAGTGGACACCATCCACTGTTTTCCTCCTGGGAGCACAGTCCTACCCAATGAAGTGAAAAGGGGGAGATAAATGTCACTTCCTTTTGTCCCTAATAACAACTCATTCCACTGGGTGGAAAAGAAAAATATTAGTGATCTTCCCATTTCATTTCTGTGGCCCCCAAATCTATTCAGCTCAGGCAGGAGCACAACACCTGTCAAGGAGGAATTTTACTCCTTGCTTTTCTGAGAAGAGTTAAATCATGTCTCCTCCTAGTGCTGGAGCTGGCCCTGGAGAGGATCAGATTATCCTGTTCTCCTCTAAAACACAAAACTCCAGGGGCTTCCGAAGCAGTTTGTTTCTGATACACTTACTGTCATGTCAGAAAAATGGGTTTGGTTTTGACAGGAATGACACCTCTTTCTATACCAACACACACAAGGTGATTCAGCCTGGCAGTGTCATGAACAGAAAGTTGGCAGGGATTTTTTCTGCACGTTCTCAGGCACCACAGTGGTGGGCACAGGTTTATGTCGTTGCTTTTGAGCTGCTGAAGTCTGACAACACCAGCACATGAACCCAGACCACAGCTCCACTCGGGGAACAGAAACCTTCAAGAGCAGCCGGACTCAGTAAATGGAAAAACCCCAACACTTCTACCCCGACACAAAATCTGATGAAACAAAATAACTGTCAGTTTTGTAATGCTGCAGGTCAGTAATTTTCTCTTCCAGATGGCTTCAGGGCTGGCCAGCAGTGCAACAGCCTCGGGTGCCTGTGTTGTAGCGACAGGACAAGGAGGAATGGGTTCAGACTGAAAAGGGCAAATTTAGGTTCAATATACAGAGGAAATTCTTTCCTCTAAAGGGTGGGGAGGCCCTGGCACAGGGTGCCCGGAGAAGCTGTGGCTGCCTCATCCCTGAAAGTGTCCAAGGCCAGGCTGGATGGGGCTTGGAGCCAACTGGGACAGTGGAAGGTGTCCCTGCCCACGGCAGGGGGTGGAATGGGATGGGCTTCAAGGTCCCTCCCAACCCAAACCATTTTGGGATTCTGTGACAGATCAGCACGAGTCAGTGATGTCCCAACCCAGCAAGTCAGTGGTTCCCCACCCAGGAGGACCAGACTCCTGGGGATCACCAAATTCATCTCACTTCACCCACCTGATACCTGCTCCAGTTTCTTATTTTCCCAAAACTAGTTACTCTAACCTGAGGCACAGTAATTAAACCGACTGCTGCAACCATGTTTGAAAACATCTTCGGCATCCACACACCTCCTCTTCTCCTGGGAGAGCAAATGAAACAGCTTGTTACCATGAAAGATTTATTACTGACTAGTGCACGTAGGAAACCTGATGCGCCAAGTGCCAGGGAGCACATTCCCAGCCCTGACTCCGTGCGGCCTCAAACCCACCGATCCAAGCAAGTTTTATGCTGACTGTTTTCTGTTGTTGTCCACGGGAGGCAAGAGGAGCTGTCACTAAAGGTTTGCTCAGATGCTCTGAGAGCTGGAGCCTGAGCTCACAGTGTTGTAATTCAGGAAACCCAACAGCAGAAATGACCACAGTTTTGAGATTAATCCATCCTGGAAGTGCTCAAGGCCAGGCTGGACAGGACTGGGAGCAACCTCGGCTAGAGGAAGGTGTCCCTGCCCATGGCAGGGGGTGGAGAACAAGAAGGGTTTTAAGGTCCCTTCCAGCCCAAACCAGTCTGGGATTCTGTGCCACCTCCCTCAGTGCCTGACAGGCATGGCTAAACTCAGCTTTTGGGAAGGTGGTGAAACTGTATCACCTCTGCTCTGCCTCAGCTCCAGGTACATGTTTGAAACTAGATCCTGTTTGGTTGCTGTTTAATTAAAGCATGGAAAAATGCACAAGGGACTAAAGGGCACAAAATACAAGAGCACAGATGGTAAATGTTCATCTCAGCCTCAGTTTGGAAGGTCAGAGATTTCCTTCTACATCTTACCAGGGGCTGAAATTTTCCCATAAATCACTTTTTTTTCAGATCTAACACCCATCAGATTTGAACTCTGCTTCAAGGAGCCCAGCTCCTGGGCAAACCTTCACCTGTGTCAGGGGGTACAGAACAGATCTTTAAAAAATATTATTTTATTTGTTTAAAAACCATATTCAAGCACCAGATGAAGGAATTCTATGTTTCATATCCCATGCTTTGTTTGCAAAACAAAATCTTTGCAATAGATGCCAGTCCAGATGGGATTCCAGGGATTTCATGCTGCCTGACAAGTATTTTGCTTAGGTGATGCCACATCAATCTCACCTCACATTCCCCTTGAGAGGAACTGGATCAAGAGCTAAACTACAGATCTAGGGGGGAAAGGCAAAAACTTTAAGCCGCATAATTATTTCCGTAGAAGAGCTCCTAAGAATCTGGTATCACGTCCTTCATTTTCTACTGGGTAGCCAAACCAAACTCACATCCACTTGGGGAGCAGCCACCAGAGCGGAATACAGAATGCATGTCATGGATAATACATATGTAATGGAAAGATGATATGGAAGAGATTCATTGCAAAATCCTAAGGTCTGGATGATTTTCAAATTACTTTCTTGTTCATTCTGGTCACATCTTGAATCCAGTTCCTCATTTCATAACCAGTGGAAAATTAACTGGCAAGATATAAAGAAAAAATATCGGGAGCCTAACAAATCAGCAGCATCTGAGAGCCAAGGAATGGATGGAAAATGAAAATTAATCTAATGGAGCAGTGAGTCAGAGAATAATGCATGGCAGTAAGTCCAGAAAACTGCATTATGGCAAACAAATTGCTTGGAATTTGCCCATGTATAAAATAAATGGTTTCTCTGCTAAGCCTAATTCTTCCAGAGAATGTTCAGCTCTCCCGGACATCAGGTCTCACTCCATATATTCAATATTTCATGGGAGATCACACAGGAAATACCCTTCAGGTTCTTAATAACCCTCATTTTATGTTTGGTAGTGACAATCCTTCAGATAAATCCTTCAGACTTTTTTTTGTTGTTGTTGTTGTTTTTTTCTTTCTAAAATGAACAACTAGAGTCTTTCATTTGGGTATTAGCAAAATTTGTAGCATGAACCTGTGCCAGATCCAAATTTGTGCTTCAAGCAAGAAAGATCCTCCAGCACTGCCTGGCAGGCAGGAATTTCTTCTGGGATCAGAAGATTTAGGATGGGGTTGTGAAGCCGGCCTCTGTCCCGACTGCTCCTTTGGGAAATCACCAGCCTTGTAGTTAGGATGGAAAAGGCAAAAAACCCCACCCCGCATGGCTTGCCAAGGAAACAGAAACCTTATTCCCTGAGTGATCCCAGGCAGGAGTTACAGCCCCCCTTTGGGAATTACACTCCCTCTAAAGGTGACCATGTCCCCAGGTGACGCTGACAGATCTTCCAGGCATCAGCCACATTTAATGCCTGCAACAGCAATGATTTGCTGCCTTGGGAAACTGGAGTTTTGCCAGTGAACTCTCAAAGCAGGGAGCTCAGCCAGCTGCAGCCCCCACATCCCCACTGCTCCCTGTGCTCAGGGCAAATAAACACCCAGGTGCTCACCAGGAACACATCCCAGCAAAGAAAGTTGTGGAAATGCAGAAAACTGGTGAGGTAAGGGGCAACAGAATAAAATGGGAAGGTAGAAAAATAACTTTCCAAAGAGCATCCCGTGTGCTGTGCCAGCAAGTGCTGCTCCAGAGGTTAAATACAGAGCAAGGACTTGTGCAAAGGGCAGACCAGCTCTGGAGCAGGGCTCCCATGTGCCAACACACTCAGAGGCCGATACTGTGATTACTGAAATCTCCATAAGGTATGCATGGATAATCAGCCAATTGTGCAGGATCAGCTGCACAAGAACCCCACCTTTTCAAGTCTTACATCAATGGGGACGAGGGGCAGCTGGCAAGGGGGAAGTCGACTTCCAAACATTCAGTATTCGGTTTTCAGAGCAGCTTACTGAAGAGCAGCACTGGGAGAAGGGGACATGTTTGCAGAGGAGCATCACACACCCTCCGGTTTCTCCGTCAAGAGCAGATAATACTGCACACAACCTAAAGCACATTTTGCAGAGCCCAGCTCTTCTCAAAGGTGCTTTGGAGGAGAAGTGTCCCTACACCACAGGCAGGAGCTATAAAAACCACGAGATTGTTGCAGGTGGTACATCAAAGTGTGCCGTCAAGTCTGTGATCTATCTCAAGCTCGGCAATTCTCCAGGCACAGAATCTGACATTTAATTAAGGCCAGCACCTTTATCATTCAAGCACATCCCAGTGTCACTGAGGAGCCCAAATGTCACCGATGACAGTGATGTGGCGCTGGGTGTCTACAAATCTTTCTTGTGAGATTTGGACTGTTTGGGTCGGCTCCTCACAGCTCCTCAGAGATTGTTGTTCAGGGGAATCACAGGGGTAAGGTCTGGTTTTATGGTTTGTAAAGTCACTTGCACAGCCCTACTCAACAGGGAGGCCTTTTGTGGCTGTCTCCCAAACATCAGTTCAGTGACACAGGACACAAGTGATGAACCAGAGCTTGGGGTCCCAAACCTGTATCCACTCCCATTCCCTTAGGGCATCCATCCTGCCCACACTGCAAGGCCTGTGGACACAGCCACAGCCACTTCAGCTGAAGTTCTGCTTTCAGGAGTGCTGAGTGTGCATCGTCATTGCTGTAGGGATAGAAAGCTCACAGAAACACACGCGATCTGCTGAAATCCCTTTGGGTGTCACTGACATCCATGGCAACCATCCTTACGTTGCATCTCACCTTGCACCTGAGAAAACACCTAGAAAATGCTACCAAGATGATCCACCAGAGGGAAGAAAATCTTCTGGTTGGCTGACTAAGGTGGCACTCAAAAACCCAGAAGTGCCAGGTTTCCTCTGGGGCGTTTCCCTCTAAGAAAGGCAAAGGAAAACAAACCAAACTAAAACTACCACCTGTGTTTTCTTCCCTCGCTGGTCTTGCTAATTTGGGAAACAAACTGCTCACCCAGGACCAGGGCTTTCTCCTACATCTCTTCTTTGGGTAAGACCTGACACAATGGATCCACAGCCTTTGGGCTGATCCCAGGACACGTAATAGGAAAGTTTAATACCAAATCCTCTTGAAGATCTGCCTGACATTTTCTTGGAGGCAGCAGCATGATCTCAGACTTGATTAACTGAGTAGCAGTCAGCTAATTAGTCACCTAATGAGTCATCTTCCCAGCTCTACCTGTGAAAGTACAAGAGGCAGAGCAGAAGTCCCACAGAAAGCTGCAGGAGACTCTCATACATAATATTTTTAATGTCACCACATAAGTAGAAACGTACAATCCAAACATCATTAGTTACAGAACTGGCTAATAGAAGAGAGAGAAACAAGAAGGAAAAAGGATGGGACACTTTGCAGGACAAATTTGCCAAGATATCTACCCCAGAACAAACAGTAATAAGAAGGTATCAGCAAATCAGAGTAAAACAAGCCCTAAAAATTCAGAGCAGGTGTTGTTCTGGCATCACTGCAGAAACCCAGGTCTCTCCATAGCTCTAAGTAAACAAACACATCCTTCCTCAGAGCTACTTGTCAGCAGGAACAGGAAAATAGGAGTAAATCTCGTAAAATCCCTTATCCAATCTCTTAAATTTGGGGAACCAGGTATGAAGGAGGAGGATGCGAGTGCACAGTTCTGGGGCACTTCATGGACTGGTGCTTCAGAGCACCTGTGAGGAGCAAGAGGCAAACACGGAAAATTTGCGATTAGTCATGTTACACACCACCTACTTAACAGCCAAAAGGCACAGATAAGAAGTAACCAGGCCCATCTGCAGAGAGTTAGAATTGCGTGAAAACACCTGGGAAAAGGAACAGAGCTTCCAGGTGCTACAGTAACACAAACAGCCAGGGAAAGCCATGGAAAAAAACCACTTTGTCCTTCACGGAGCTGAATACCAAAGCAGAGAGCCACATGCTGCAGCAATCACCCTCCGAAGCAGCAAATCGACCTCCACTTTAAATGTCGTTGTTTTGAAATGCAAAAATCACCACACATGTTTTGTTCACACCCAAGCAGTAACTTCCACCATCAGGGACAGAGCAGCTTGTTCCAGTCTGTGTCAACCCAGACCCACAGAGTCATCCCAGCCCTTGCTCCTGTTTGCAAATAATTGAGCACAAAGACTTCGAGTGGTTTCAGGGGTAGTCGAGGCAGGTGTGCAAATGCAAAAGGGGTCACCCCAATTTTCCCTTTGGAAAACACCCGATTTTAGGGAAGAACTTGGGAAACAGAACAGGAAAGGGGCAGCAAGGACATTGCAAGACAGGAGGTAGGATGTAGGATGACAAGGTGGTGCCTGTTCCTCTCTTACCTGCTTCCATCAGCTGGCACTGCTGCCCAAAAACTTGGGAGAAGGTAACGGGCCCTGCAGCAGGGCCAGAGGTCAGCGGAGGGGAGTCCATGGCTTCCCTGCAGTCCTGAGGATTTGTCATGGAGCAGAGCCCAGAGCTCCGAGACCTCCGGTCCCCCACAGATCCTCA
The DNA here is from genome assembly GCA_013400235.1 of Oriolus oriolus. NCBI lineage: Eukaryota > Metazoa > Chordata > Aves > Passeriformes > Corvidae > Oriolus > Oriolus oriolus. Next base: position 223,090 of record VXBT01012645.1, read on the forward strand.
GGGGGCAGGAGGAGACAGCCAAGGAGGAATGGTGGTACCTCTTCCCAAGATCCCAGGATGCTCCTTTCCCTCTTTTCAAGGCAGGGGATCAGCACACATGTTTTCAGTTGAGTGTCATCAGTATTTTCATTGAGAAAACCAAAGGTTTGCGCCTCTCCCAGGAGGTTCTCCTGTGTCCTGGGCAGGTCTGGTGGCTTCAGGCACAAATCAGCACCAGGCACTGAGGATTGGCCCTTTCTGGGGTATCTGCCATAGTCAGAGCAAAGTCATGAGGCTCTTTTCTTCTCCCGAGATGTCCAAACCCAGCGGCTACCTTGTCCGTGAGCTCGGACACATCTCCCCCAGGAACACGGGAGTTTTCCCACGCCGGGATGCGGAGCCTCCGTTCCTCCAGCCCACCCGCTGCCAGGGCACCGGGGATGCCGGAGCGCCGGAAAGATCCTTCTCCGCCTCTTCCCAGGGCTTGGAGCCCGAGCTGCACCTCAGGAGGTCACAGGAGGCTTCCAGCGGATGCAGCCGCGGGTGGGACCGGCCGCGCCGGCGCTGCGGCGGGCGGGCTGGGCTCCGGGG
>VXBT01012645.1:223698-253212 GCA_013400235.1 Oriolus oriolus
CCCCCCCGCAGCTTGCCCCTTCCCTACAGCCCGCTCCCCCCTTCCCCCAGCCACACCGGCGAGGGGGAGGAGACTGGAGCCACGTTAAGTAACATCCTCTGCCCTGCTGCAGTGGCTGCCCGGCCCTCCTCCCTCTGCCCGGATGCAGCGGCTGCTCCCGGAGCGCTTCTGGAGGCACTCGGCGGTGCTAACTCAGGCAGGGAGCAGCGAACCGCCTGCCTTAACCCCCTCCCGCCCGCCTGCCCGCAGGGATGCTCCAGGGAAAGGGGGAAAGACGCGAGCACTGGCTCCCAAACCCGCCCGCGGTGCCCATGGCTCTGCAACCCGGAGGGATGCCTGGCTGGAATTCCTTGAGTGTAAGCACCAGCCAGGGCTGTTTCCAGGGAAAAGGGGCCAGGAGTTAACTCCCAGCAAAGTCTGACAGCGCTGATTCATCTTTATTTTAAAAACTCCCTCTGCCGATGCAAAGGATGCTGACTACGGGAGCTGTGCATAAATTTGTCCTCGGTGAGTCATCAGAGCTTTTTTTGGGAAGTCTGCTGGGAAGAAACGTTACCGCATGGCTAGGAAAACACACTGTGACCCAGGTGGAAATTAGAAACTGTCAGATTACAGCAGCAGAAAGCCCAGGGCAGAGAATGAGAGGTACCTGCAGATACAACCAAACCTGGCGGAGACAGGACGATGATCTCAGCCCTTTCCTGCAGCCAAAGGAGGCAGAGAGAGGCCGAGGAACACCTGGAAAATTCCAAGCAGAGGGAATTGAAGTCACGTCTCGTGGTCTGTGCTGCAGCAGCCCAGCTCCTGGGGCAGCATCGCTGCGTGGGGTGAGCACCGAGACGGGAGCTGTCCACAAAATCCCAGAGTGCTGGGGATTATTGTATCTACTCCCTCAGATGTTACATCAACTTGAGGAAGAAATATTTTACAGTGAGAGTGGTGAGGCCCTGGCACAGGGTGCCGAGAGAAGCTGTGGCTGCCCCATCCCTGTAAACGCTCAAGGTCAGGCTGGATGGGGCTCTGAGCATTCTAATGAAGAGATGTCCCTGCTCATGGCAGGAGGTCAGCCTAGATGCCCTCTAAAGCATCCTTCAGCTGGTCTAGGATTCTATGATTTGTATGATTTTAGGCACAGATTATCTATGGCAGAGTCCAAACAAACAAACCAGAGACTACTTCGCATGTTTATTTCACTAAAGACACAGGAAAAATTTCTGCCCTTACACGAACAAGAGATAAACTTGACCTTCTTGTGTATCACATGGAGGAAAGCAAAAACTGGGCCATTTGGTCCATATGTCTTCAACATTCAGGTGTTTATTCCCATGTCTGTTTTCTTCCTCCCTAACTGTGCCTGTTGCTCTCTCTGACCCCATCGCAGAAAATCCTCCCAGAGCTGTTTGGTAACTTGTCTGCAGAATCCACTGCAGAGCTGCATCCAGCTCTGAAATATTAAAGCCTAATTTAGGGAAAAAAAAAAAAAGAAAATTATGCAAGAGGCCACCTGCAAATCCTTTTTCTCTACTTCCTTAGCAAAACTTTTCCAACGTCGAGATGTCAGGGGTTTTAGTGTTGCAGATGAACTCACAGATGTATTTTTCCTTCTCCCCAATTCCATTGTGCATTAGGAGACTGCATTGGAGGTTTTTAACCAGAATAACAACCCAATAATCTTAGAAAACCTGTCCTCTGCAGGTACTAGGACTTTGTCACTGGAGGGAGGGGTGCTCTGGGGATAAGAAAGCTTCCCAGAGAGGGAATAAAGTGGGGAATTGTTAAAGGCTGTTTGCTGTTGGATTTGCAGAGGGTTTTCCGGAGGAGCTCCTGTGGGGTCCGGGCTCCCTGTGGGGCCCTGTGTCCAGCCCAGCGCAGAGGTTACACAACACAAGGGGCCACGCTCCATTTCACACCACTGCTCACAGCTTCCTGCCACTGCACCCAGCCAGTCCACATCCCCAAAAACCAGAAAGCAAGGAAACAAGCCCTCTTGTCTGGGCTGATCTGGGAGCTGTGTCAGCATCCAGCGTTTCTCTCCAGGTGACACTGGGAGCAGATCCAGAGCACAGGGGCTCAGCAGTGCTTTCCCTTTGCTCTGGACACACTCCAAGGGACGCTCAGTTTAGCTCAGTACATTTTGCTCCTAAGAAATGACCCTCTCTGAGGTACAGAAGGGACATTTTCCACCTCACTGCAGCTCACCCGGATGTTCCTCACAGCTGACACCTGTGCTGCTGTGCCCAGTCCCACACGTGATCCAATGCCAGATTTCCTCCTCTGGGCTTCTGTGCTTACCACAACATTTACCACATGTACAAGATTCCTTAAGGTCCCTCCAGTTCTGCTGGTGCCATTGTGAACTCCATCAGCTGCAGCAACTGACCCTGCACAGAAAACAACTACTAACAGAACACATAGCCTGACTCAAAGCTTCTCCTTCCAGGTGAAAAGGAAATACATGAGTGTTAGGAATAATGTGCCCTTTGTTAAGATGCTGGAGCTCAATTTAGAGGAGCTGTGTCTGCACACAGTGAATGAAATCTGTGCATTCACTGCCCTGGAAATGCAGGAGGAAGGTCAAAGGAGAAGGAAGTCAACCCCTACCCCTCACTGAGTGGGAGCTTTTTCTGCAAAATGAGTCCACTGCTAGAGCCAGATTTGCTCATGAGAAGATTTACCCAGATGCAGCAACACAAGCAGCTTAAAAACACTACAGCTGAGTTACCATCAAACCACCAAGTGACAGGAAAAGCCCATCTAATGCACCTTTATTGGCCCTTGGCCTGGAATGGCTGCTGAGAGATCTCCCCGGGTCATTTCATGAGGCTGTAGCAGCTCATGTCCTCCCCACCAAGGATCAGAGGCCCCAAAATGCAAACGGAGAGGCTCCGTGCACCTCCCACCCCCAGCCCACGCTGGCAGCAGCCCAGAACAGTTCACATCGGGACAGAAGAGCCTTGGAAAATGCAGCTCAATGGAGATCTGCTTCTCTTCCGTATCCAATTATCCCACTGAACAAACGATGTGCCACAGGAAAATGCACGAAAGGGAGAGACGAAACTCGGCTAAACTCATAACGTCACAAGGACAGACGTTTCAGTACTGTGGTACTTCACAGCTCTAGAAATACCCTGTGCAAGAAATGGGGTTATTCACAACAATGTTCTTTGTAGCAAAGGATTTGGGAATGGGGGAGGGCTCAAGAAAGAACATGCAGAAATTATCCCTAATGAGATGTCATCAGCTACGAAAGATAGCAAGTGAGAACTCATTTCTGGTATCAGAAATCAGCATTTCACTGGTGAAAGACAGGGACTCTGGGAGGAAAAATAGCAGGTAAGGATTTTTGCCTTTTTTTCCAGCACAGCACTGTCACGAGGAAGGCTGGTGGAATCACTGGCTGGATGCATGGGGATGTATGGATGTGATATTCCTCCTTAGACCACACCACTGACATCAGCTCTAGAAGGTTTCTGCAGTTCTGATGCCTGTCATGCAAGGCAAATGGAGTTTTGTAGAACTCACTTTGAAGCAAAGCACTTAAGATTTGGCATTAGAGGCAGCAATTAAACATATTTCTGCCTTCCTTCAGACTGCATCTTCAGCAGCTCTTGGCTGAAAGAGAATTTTGTTTGGTTGAGTTTTATTCTTTCAAAAAAAAAAAAGTTTGAAAGGCACAGAAGAAAATGACATAAGTGGTGCAGAAAGAAAAAGCCCTAAACGACTTAGAGAATATTTTGGGTAGTTTATCAGAAGTAAGGCTTTAGTATGGCTTAATTAATATATAAATATCCTTCTAGAAAAGAAATACCAACTCTGAAAGGACTCTAAGCAGTTGGTCCTGAGCATAAAGAGAAGCTGAACTCAGATACAAAATCTACTAAGACAGAGTACTACAGGAAATAGTGTGGATATTTCACTTTTGATGGTCAAATTAAGAAGCATTCCTGAATCAATACACCCCAGGTAAGCCTGAATCACTGCACATGATAGAGGAACCCAAGAAGGAAGTTCAGGGAATCTGTCAGTTCTGTCAGTTAAACACTCCAGCTGTAGGAAAATTCAATATATAAAAGAGTAAATACATTGTGTAGATGGCAAGATGTGAGTTTGATTATGAGCAGTATGTTTTATAGTACAGGTTTTCTGAAGCAATGCCTGTCCCCCCACAGTCTATTCCCCAGAGCTTCAGCTGGAGGAGTGTAGAGGCCCAGAGAAGCTGACCTGGGGGAGGAGAGGAGCCAGGAGTTAACACCCCCTCACCCAGCTCTTCGCACAGCCACTGGCACTGGCACAAGAGGACAAAAAATTAACAGGAAATCAACCCTGCAAAGTGCTGCTGAAGTCAGGGTGACCCAAACCTTAGCAGAGCAGTACAGAAAGGGGGGGGCGGCCCTATTTGCATTCGCATCTCATATCTAAGATGATGTGCCCAGAGCTGGTCTTTAAAAAGTGCCCCTTCTTCCAAGGCAGCTGCAAAGCCGGATACGAACCAAATGCAGCACAGCCTGAAATTGTCCCCTGCCCCCAGCACCTGCCAGTGCCCCTCCTCTTCTTTGCTGGGGAATAACTGATTGCCCACGAGCAGCAGGTCAGAACGCGCTCCGCTGTCACTTCCAGGTGAGCTCATCCCTGCACCACGGGAAATGGCCCTGGCATCAGGAGGCTCAGCACTATTTCTGTCGGTGCCCACGGCGCAGGAGCACCCCTGGTGTGTCACAGCACTGCAGCAGTTTCTGAGCAGTGACCTTGGCTGGGCGTGAGCCCAGGGAAAGGCTCAAAGGCTCCGCTGCTCCCAGCCCGGGAAAATGTTACTCAGCAGCGCTGGATCTGCCGCTCTCCCGCGGCGTCTCAGATGAGCTCAGGCAGGATGGACTCGTGTCCTCTGTGTCCACTCTCGAGCGTACACAGCTCTCTGTGTCCCATAGCCTTGGAAGAGCATTTACAACCAGCACTGGCACCAAAGACTGAAACAGCCGCCTGGCTTTGCTAGCCGGGACTTTGGGAGGGGATCCAGCCACCGGCAGGGTTGTGTTGTCTGCATCCTTCTGCCAGCAGCGCGACTCGCAGAGCTGAACAGCCTCCAGGCAGCAGCTTCATGATGAGAAAGTGATCCTCCTTATCTGTTTTTGGATGTAGCCTTCTCCCAAAAAAGCCCCAGTTCTTATAAAAAGGAGTAATTAGTGCTGCTTCATGTGACAGCACAGACAGAAGAATGGGGGCATGTAGCTGTTTAAAGAATATTTCTCAAGGTTCTCACACAGGGACAGAATGACAGCTCAGCACAATCGGATCCCTTCAAACTTACCTGGAACTGGGTGGCATTTACTGAAAGCCAAGCAGGCTGTGACACTGCCAGAGGAGCCTGGCTGCCTCTTAGGCTGCTGCAGGCACTGAGGGCTGACAGTAACAGTGGCTTTTCTCTAACAGAACAGATTTATAATGCATAAAGAACCTTCAGATTTTCTGGGGTGAAAGAGCCATTTTTAGCCTATGCGAAACTAATATTAATATATATAATTCAGCTGTTCTCAAACCTATTTATTGTATCTGCTGTTGTTTTTAAGGAATGTGGCTGGATTAATGCAGCCATGACAATGGCTGCCCATCACCTTCAGTGATTCCCTTACAGGGTTTTAAGCTGAAGGAGAGTCCATTTAGAGTAGATTTAAAGAAGGTTTTTACAATGAGGGTGGTGAGGCCCTGGCACAGGGTGCCCAGAGAAGCTGTGGCTGCCCCATCCCTGGAAGTGTCCAAGGCCAGGTTGGATGCGGCTTGGAGCAACCTGGGACAGTGGAAGGTGTCCCTGCCCATGGCGGGGGCTGGGGAATGGGATGAGCTTTAAGGTCCCTCCAGCACAAACCATTTTGGGATTTTATGGAAAGAGCCAAGTCCCACAGCCCTGAAGAAAGCATAAAATGCCTAAAATGTGCTGTGACGGCACACGATGTATGAAACAGGGACCACTCTTAGGAAGGAAAACAACCAACGCTCCCACTGCACGCCCTGCCCGAACACTTCCCTCCCGACTGAGGACAGCAGCCTGGAAGTTCCATGATGCTGACACACCTCAGCAGGAGGTTTGGATTTGAACGGCGAGGCCGCACTGCAAAGGGCTCGTGTGCTGCTTCTCCGAGCGTGCAGACCTCGGGTGGAGCTGTCAGGAGAATCCCTGTCTGTGCACGGAACCTGTCAGACCAAGGCAACACTTCCATCACCTTCCTCCTATCCTGCCACCCACCAGGAGAACCCCAAACCATTCTGCTGTTTCAGAGCTAGAACACACTCAATCTCCATTTTTAAGACCTCTTCGGCCAAAATAACAATAAATATTTCCATAATGCGGTTTTCCACATTAATTTATTGTTGTTCTTTTTCCTTACATGGCAGACAGGCAACAGAGCTTTCAGTTTTCCAGAGCAATGTTCAGAACCCAAGCACCAACCGGGTCCCACCACATCTCCACACAGTTTACTTTTAATAAACTTCTTAGTATCAGCATTGCCATGAGAGCACTGCAGAGCTGCCAGTGTCATCCTTGCAAATTCTACATGCAAAACCTGAGCTTCTTCCCCACTCTCTCCTTGAATTTTCACAAGAACTTGTGATATTAGTCAAGGGCAAAATTTCACGTTTCATCAGCAGGCACGGGGAAGGTTAAAAATTTGCTGCAAAACGGTGAAATTCTGCCTTGGGAAAAAAATGGCATACTTTTCCTGAATTCACTGCGAATGAAATCTCCTCACTGGTCCAGAGAAATGACACCATTTTGAACTGATGCTTTTATCTGCAAGAAAAATCATGCCCCCCCCCCCCAAACTGCATTTGCTATCAGAGGAAAAATGATGAAGTCTAGTGCAACCACGGGTTATTTCTTGTTAGTGGTGTTGATGTTTTTCTGCTACAGCTTAGACTGCAATGGACCCTTCAAACAGACCAGTACAATACAAAGCTGTGGACTGTGGTCTCTCAGTTGAGTCACACGTTATAAAACTTTAAAAACAGAGCATTTACAACCAGGGACATAAAGACGTGCTTTTAAAATTGTAAATACATATTTACAGGGTTGTGTGATAAACCAGAATTTCTCTGGGAAAAACGTTCCTATATCACAACAATGTACACACTTCTCTCCTTGAGTCTGTCAGTTATTTTAGCTGATACCACTCTAAAAAAAGCAGCAAAAATAAATCGCACAGAAGTGACCTCTAGTAACCTCACTGGAATGCCTTAAAGGCACTAAACTGGGCAGCATCCGTGCCAGAACTCTGTACTTAATTTAACTGACTGGAAGTTGAGTGGGTCTGAGGAGAACGGATTGTTTGGGCTATATGGCAAGAAAACTCTTCCTCAGCAACAATCCTCAAGTGACCAGTGATCATTTATACGCTAACTGTGATCTTTCACAAGGTGTCCTACAAAACTGCACTGGGAAAATCAATCATAATCAATCAATCCCCAATAATACTGGTGCTTTAAGTCAGAGTATATTCTATTTATAAGCACTGTATACTCATTTTTCAAGTGATCTAGATACTCTCCAGACACACAGGATGAGCATTCCTGTTTGAAAGAATAAGGCCTACCATACTAATATTACATGATGAGAGGAAGGAGAAAATGCGGAGAGAAAATAAAAAGATAATGTGCAAAACCAAAGTGAGACAAACTGATCAGAGAGCTGTGTGTGCACACCAGCTGCTTGGACATAGACATAAGGCCAGGAAACTCAATTTTTTGTGCTATTTGACCAAAATTTACCAAGCTGTCTAGCAGATCTGGATACTCACTTCCAACTAGTTTGAATGACTAATGAGAATCTCAGTCTCCCAAGGCTGCTGCGAAAAAATTCCAGCCTTCGTTTGCAATTAGACATCTGTTTCAAGAGGAGATTATTGCTAGCAAAAAACTCCAAAGGGAACAAATCCTAGAGACTCTTCACCCCAGGAATGAGACAGAGCAGCCAGCAATGGCACGAGCATCTCGGTGGTCTCACAGTCTTGGACATGGAAGGGGATGCAGCTTTTTATGGCTCATCCAGTTCTCAGCATCTCAGCCTTCCCCCAAGCCACAATTGCACTTAGAAAGCCTCCAAGAGGGGTTTATCCAAAAACTCTGTAGTGAGATAATACAAGATCCTGAAAACCTTTTCTTTCCAACTCAAACAACACGCACCTCAAACATTTTTATGGTGAACAATGTTTCTTCTTTAAAGCTTTTGTATTCATTTTGAACAATTTGATTTTCATTAAAACTATACAAAACTGTTTTCAGCAATTCCATACATATATATATTTACCTGTCACATATATATATCTATATATGAAGATATATATATAAAATTGATCCTTTTTTTTGACTTTTTCAGGGTGGTGGGAAGGAGTACCAACCGGGCACTTGGTTTTTTTTAACTAAAGTGTGCATACACAGATCTGTGCTTATCTGTGTGGAGTGCAAAGTCAAGGACAGGAATAAATTGACTGAAACAAGAAGGAAATAGGATAATCGACCCCTTTGGCCTCCTTAAAAAATTCCAAACCTGGATGCTACGTAAGCAAGGGATCCTGGAAAATCATGTGTTGGCAGAAGGAACTCTTTACCTCATGGGTGAACTGGGCAGAAGTTCTGCCCAGAACTGGCAGACGATGCACCTGGGTGTGACTGGCCCCATCTGGGGGCAGGAAGGAGGTAAGAGACCTTTCTGCCCTGCATTTTGCCAGCTGACCTGTGTGTTTCTGGAATTAGCCTTTACTGGCTGTCCTCATGGATGGCCTCTGGACAGGACCCCCAAAACTAAACACGTGTCTAGAGACACAAACACAGGCGCTCTATTTAAGGACAAATGTTGTATTTAAGGACAAGTCTGGCCTGATACTGCACAGCAACACCCGTGTTTGATACTGTCCCTAAATAAATAAATCCTGACTCTAAACAGGACCAGGCTGGCAACACAAGTTATGGCGGCTTTTGAGAAATGCATGCTTGTCCCTTCATGGAACTGGGCTATCAGTGCATTTCCCAGAGATCATGTAAGAAGTGATCTTCCCAAAAAACACAGCTCCTGATGCACTTCAAAAGCAACAGCATCTGCCCCTTAAAGCTAATGGTATAAAGTCAAGAGACTGGGGTACCCACAGACTTCATACGTGGAAATCTCAGGAAAACCTACCACTCCCTTCAGTGTTTTTTTGTGGGATGCCCAGTTCTTTACCCGTTAGGATGTAAAGCAGAAACTAAAAGGATGTAACAGTCTTATCAGAGTTCAATTGCATAGTATGTTAAACCCTCTACGTTCTCCCAGAAAGAGGAGACTCAGCCAGACCCATCCACCCTCTGATCATGGGTAGTTTGCCTGCAGATGCCTGAACACTTCTCCATGCTGGTACATGGGTTCCACACACTGGAGGACCCCAAGACCTCCCTGTCCCCAGCATCCACAGTTCATCACTCTCTGGAGAAGGCAGGAGCCTGCTCTGTGCTTCCTCCCCTGGAAGGAAGGGTGAGATGACAGAAGCACATCATCACTTCCAGCAGAAGAAACCACTGTCCCTGTTGTCTGCTGAGGAACCCATCTCACCGCATCTGAGCCAAGCAGGAGAGGATAATGCTTGAGGGTTACTTCACCTCACCTTTTCCAGTCAGAAGTTTCTGGTACCTGAAAACACACAGAGAGTTGCATTTAATCAGAAATAGTTTAAGGAGTCACAGTTCCATGTTCCATGGAGCTGGAAGCAGGACAAGTCATTCAGTGACCACTGCACAGGGAAGAGACATCCATGATTCAACTTTGCTTGGATTTCCCACAACTACATGGTCTGTGCCACAGCTAGGGATGTTAACATTTCATTAGCAACCACCCTCATTATTCAGGAGATAGCAAACCTCAGAATTTTACTAACTATTCCCTCAAATGTTGTTTTTTGAATGACTTTAAGAAAGAATAAACTTCAGGCTGCAGTGTCTTGCAGTGTCTTGATTTTGCTGATACTCATTCTCACCTCTAGCTTTACACATTTCACGTATCATGTTCCTTAGCTGTTACATCAGTATAAAGGAGATTATTATCTGCAAGTTAATGGTGGGGAAATGAAGGAGCAGAAAACAGTGTCTTGTTTAAACCAACAGAAAATCAACTCAGCCTCACCAATACATGGGGCTGGGTCATTAGTTTGCCCAAGCCCATAGTGCTTCATTACACAGTTTATCTCACCACAACCTCAACTAAGGTTTTTGCATGTTATCACAGCACTGCAATTTGCACTGTAATGCTGGTCTTTGAGCTTGTGGTGTGCCACCAAAGCAGCCAGCAACATGCACGTTCCCAGGTATACATTTTTTCGGACAGTTAATATTTGTTCAGTGTTCACCCATTCAGCCTAAAAGATCCCAAAGCACTTGGCCCACTATTGCAATCAGATACAAACACCACTCCTTCCAAGGCAGAGATAAAACCCATCCTTACAAAAAATACCACCATCTTCAAGGTCTCCAGGATCCTGAGGAGCAACACCTCGGATCTTAAAAGATCATGAACAAAACTCTCCTTAAACTTTCCATGAGGGGTAAAGGGCTGACTACCCTAATATATCCTTTTGATCCACAGTATGTTAAGTACCCATGACTAGACAAGACCTTATCCCTATGGAATTAGTACATCACATATTTCAAGAGGAGATTATTGCTAGCAAAAAACTCCAAAGGGAACAAATCCTAGAGACTCTTCACCCCAGGAATGAGACAGAGCAGCCAGCAACGGCACAAGCATCCTGGTGGTCTCACAGTCTTGGACTGGAAGCATCACTTCCAGCATGGAAGGGGATGCAGCTTTTCTATGGCTCATCCAGTTCACAGCATCCAGCCTTCCCCCAAACCCCAACTGCACCAGTTACAAGAAGAGCAGTGACACTGCGGGTTTTCTGAGGCCTGGCTCACATCTCCAAAGTGCCTTGCACTCCTTGCCCACAGAAACACGGAAGGGTTTGGGAGCACAGGAGAAGGGAGCCCTGCGCATCCTCCCGTGGCTGTGTGGCTGTACCTGGTTTGGTCAGACATGCCCAGGGTCTATTCCTTGAAGAAGTGGGATGTGGTGGAGCTGGATTTCTTGCACTGCCTGGTGCTGGGGTTATGCGAGGAGGAGGAGGGACATCTAGAGGCCATGCGGAGCCTGTAACTGTGCAAAGAGGCAGAAGAGCATCAGGGACCAGGCACAAACAAAACCAGAGGCATCCTTTAGTAAGCTATGAGAAAAGAAAATGACATTCCACGCACACTGCAAGTACCAAGAGCCACTTCTGAAGGCAAGAGGGTATTTTTGCCTTGTTCTGAAGTTACCCTGTGAGCTTATTTAAGCAGGAAATAGATAATGTCAACTGGAAGCAGCATCCAGGCTCCCACTCCGGGTCCCAGACCCTCCAACCGGGACAGACAAACCCACAGTTACATCAGAAACTAGAAGAGTCATGGTCTATTCTCTCAGGACAGTCCATATCAGGCTTTAAAATACATATTTATGGAAAAGGAATTTTACTTTACCAGAACATATGCCACATCTGGTCGTTTTTCCCCAGGTCAAAGTCAGCAGAACACTTCTGTCACTATTGCACTGACAGGCTCAACAGAGACACGTACAGGTCACAACAGTGTGTTCATTGCACTTCAAATTTTAAACTAAGAGTCCCAAAGTGAAAGTGAAGATCAGAGATTTTTACTTTAAAATTTTAATTTTATGCCTCACTTGATTGTGATTTCAAGAAGAAAGCCTGAAAACATGACTCGAAGCAAGGAGGTCCAACTCCTTCTGCCCAATTCTAGACATACAATCTCAGTTCAAATGTACACCCAAGCTAAGCTTCCTTACACTAAAGATTCAAAAAAATCCCCTATTTGTTTTTAAATTCAGCACCTTTTGCTATCATGCACAAACTTGTCTGCTTTCCCTCACACCTGTGCACCCCCAGAGGTAATTACATACCTTCCTTCTCAAGGCAAATGCTTCCAAATTCTGACCAAACCCAACCACTTATGTTCTTCCAAGGGAACATCTTTTGAAATATCATTTTCTTACACAGCAACATGTCTAAAAAAAGTTAAAAGTCAGGTTTCTCTCTGGGTTATTTTTAGAGTTCAATACACACCCTTTAAAGGAGATTTCAGTTTGTCCTTACAAACAATGTAACTGCAATTTACACATAAAGAAGTGCAAAACTTTCCATTACAACAGAAAACCAAAACCACATAAATTTTGAAAAGTAAGCAATTCAATTATTTTCAAATTAAAATTGGTGGTTTTAATCGCCTGCCAAAAGTTTTTTTATTGTTCTATGCAAATCATCTACTCCAGACTTTGTGAGTTCAATCCTGAAACCTTCAGCCAATGTGGAAGAACCAGAAAGTGGTAATGGGGAGGTCAACAAAAGCCAGATTTTTGTTATTCCATATAAGGACTGTAACCAAGGGAAACAGCAGAATATCCAAAATAAGTTTAGTTTGTTTGGCTTCAAACTTTTACAATAACTAGAAGTGGGAAATTTTTAGTTTCATTCTGTTTAGAATGTCTCCATGTAAGTAATGCTTTCTGTCAAAATATTAATCATGACTTCTTAAAGTTCTTCTACAATCAATGACATCTGTGTGCTCTTGCATGCAAGAGTGAGGCAAGGTCTAGATCCTACGGGAAACCTAAAAAAAAAAAACATTAAAAGGCTCAAATCCAAAGAGACAAAATATCAGGGAAAATCTGACCTAGATTTTCAAATGTACACCCTGATAAGACATTAGGAAGAAATTCTTCCCTGTGAGGGTGGTGAGGCCCTGGCACAGGGTGCCCAGAGAAGCTGTGGCTGCCCCTGGATCCCTGGCAGTGTCCAAGGGCAGGTTGGACAGGGCTTGGAGCAACCTGGGACAGTGGAAGGGGTCCCTACCCACGGCAGGGGGTGGAATGAGATGGGCTTTAAGGTCCCTCCCAACCCAAACTACTCCAGAATTCTATGATCTTTCACCCCTAATTTCCTCAAGCTTTAAAGCTAATAGATCATGGCTTGTTATTTGGAAGCTGAGGATTATAGGAATGAGATAAAAAAGGATTTTTTTCCTAAATAGAAAGTGAAATTGAGTTCCTTATGGAGTTCTTACTGCTGCCTTGCCTTAGTGCTCCCAAGGAACCATGCTTCAGAACCGCAGCCGTGTCTGCTCTACCAAAGCTGTCAGGAACCAGGGCCCTCCTCTGTCCCGACATTAACCTCAAGTGGATGGATAACTCTCGTTTAAGAGCCTGTTTAAAGAACAGCCGGGATGTCGGGATGATTTTGAAAAATTCCTGGGTGTGCAAGGGGAGCTGGTCTCTGAGGGGGAGGGGAGCTGAAATCCCCTCGCTGCATTAGGAGCAGTGATTGAAATTGCTATTTTTAGCACTGTCACTTTGCACCTGCTTTCACCATCTCAGTGCTGGGTAACTGGAGACAGGCAAAGAAAAGGAATTCTGAGCCACCCTGTGCGATGTTGCTGAGGGATGATTCCAGTGGGAAGGGGCAAGGGTTGTTCCCAGCCCCTCACACCCCTGTGGACAGCCCAGACCAACAGCACAGCCCAGGCCACTCCAGCTCTACCAGAACCATTGCTAGGGAACAGTCCTGGCCAGAAAAAAATTCATTAAAAAAAAAAAAAAGGAATAACATCAGAAAACATTCTCTGCTTGAAAGGAAAAAAGGCCCAGAACCCCAATGTTATAGCAGGAAGGACTTGTCTGCACAAAGTTTTGTCTGTCAGCTAAGGACTTTTAAACCAAACTAAACAGTTTGGTAGATGCACTAGCTATTCCATAAATTAAAGCTAACCCAGAAGTTAAATGAGGCTATTTTTCACACGGAGACAGGGCCTAAAGCTCTCTCTCACAACTGAGAGCATACCCAAACTAAAAGAGATAAATCACCCAGTTTGCTGAGATGTGCTACAATAAAGATACACTAAATACCAGCTCTTAAAGTTTTCCATCCTCAGATCTGAAAGTGTTTTGTAGTGTGAGTCCGTACCATAATCCCAGTTTTTCAGATCCAGAACAGAGTCAGGTGATTTACCAAGGTCACCCAGAAAATCTGCAGCCTTAAAGTAGAGGACTGAACAAAGGCAAAGGTTCCCCCACCTGCATTCCTGTCACAGGTTGAATTGTCTCCTCAATGCTTTAGTATTTGTTCAAACCAAGTTCCTACTTCCATATACCTTCCCAGGCCCCTGAGCCTTGCCATGAGCAGCACACACGAACTCAAAGGCCGGGAGAAATGCCAAATCCTGGCACACTCCCTTCCCTCAGACATTCCCAAAATGCATTTGGTATTTTTTATTCCTATTAGCTTGTCTTCTACCACACTTGTGCAATTAACATTCTCCTGGGTTGCTAGTTTAGTTCTCTAGAAATGTCCCAGAAAAAGAAGCCATGATATTTGCGGGAATGAAGGCTGGAGTGATCCAAGGTGGCTGCCGGTCCCACCAGGGAAATTCAGTGAACAAAGTCATGGCAGTATGTGGTAAAAATTCAGATAATTTAGGTTCACATTTTTACCTCAATTATAGTGGGTTTTTTTCCCTGCAAGGATTATACTGCTACGCTCCTAATCTAAAATACCCCCAAGGATATGCTCCAAAATTTCAGACACACACACACATTCCACATGACGTTTAACAGTAAGCATGCCAGGAACATATTCTATCAAGTGTTTCCTACTCTTAAGTAAAAGTATAGCTAAGCTGACACAAATCATTGACTGTCTAGGGAAAAAAATATAAACGTGGATGTTTAAGCCCAAATTCTTTGGCCTAATTCTTGGTTTTGCAGAATTAGGCTGAGCAATTTCACAGGCCAGAAGGGAAACAGGAGGGTTCAGTGGGTGGGTAAATACCATTTCTGGGTTTTCTGCTCTCAGTGAGATTAAACTACAGTGCTGCTACCCTGACTGAAATGTACTCTCTGGCAGCAGTATCTTGCTTAATGGGAAAGTAAATACACAAACAAGGACCTGGAAAAACATCAAAAACATCAACCACTACGGAAAATACCTTCATTTGTCTGTTTTAGTGAAACAAACTATTTATGAAGACAAAAAGGTTTACAGATAGAATTTTGTTGAAAGGGATGTCTCTCTTTTCTATGGAAAAGTCCTGACTCACTGTATAGAAAATGGGGAATCAGCAGAAAGGAAAAAGGATCTTAGTGTGCTGTACTGTGGATATTTGGAGACTTACGTGTGTTTATCCATGAAAGCAGGGAAAGAGCTGGAGCTCATCAGGATTTTATCTTTCCTCCACATGGCACTAAAGGCCAGAACATGAATATTATGGTCAGGCCTCTCACGAATCTAAACTGGAAAAACCTGTTATTGAGATCTTTTGCATTCTCGACTTCCAGGAAGACACCTAACAGCACTCTCTAGCCATAGTGCTTCAAAGAACTTAATCCTTTAAAGCAGCACTGCTGCCCCACAGTAACTAAAAAATTGCTTTGTTTCACACGTGCTCTACAGTTTCAGTTTCTTCATTGCTGGCTCAGTTCCACTTCCAGTGGATCACGAGGAACTATGGTGATGAACACCAAACCAACAGCAGGAACTGCTGGAAAAAATCTCACACCATGCCTACAGCTCACCTGGGGGACTCTAAAATTGATATAGCAACAACATTTTACTTAAATAGAATTACATTTTCAAAAGCAACCAATGACCTAAAGTAGCCACTTGAAAGGAATTCAGCACTGAGGTGGCTTCTGAGCTCCTTCAGAAAATCAGTTGCCTTGAAGGTACTTCAAGTTGAGCTCAGAGATGATTAGTCACTTAAGAAATCTTGGTCTAGACCTATAAATTCAGATGAACAGTGTCATGTCAGCAACTTATCTTCCTGCCCTTTTAAAGCAGCACACAGTATTTTGCAAGCCAAAAGGTGAACAATTTTGGATTAAAAATAGCAGTACTCAAACCTGTCTTCTATACTGTCGGTAATGTGATTTGATAAAAAGTTTGTGTCTACTGAATCACATTCCTAGCAGAATGAGAAAACTTTCATCACACACAGGGAACACTGTAGCTGATTTTATTTAGCTTTATACAGAAATGGTGACACCAAAGGAGTTCAAAAGGATTGCTGGAGGGCAGCAGAACAAGGATGAGCCCTCAGTCCTGCACAACTCATTACATAAAGAAGAAACCACAGAACAAAATGTGTTTTTGATTTGAAAAGGTAGATGAGTGACATAATGAATTTGCTGTAATAAATGGAGAATACAACTTCAAATTCCAGTGACAGTGGAGTCTGAGCATGAAACTCTTCAAAGCAGCTCAGTAATGTAAGAATTCAGTACCTCTCATCTTCCCACCTCCTTCCATACTGCAATGTTCAGCAGAGATCTCAATACCTAAAGGAAACGCTACATAAATTCCCCCCTAAGTCACAGTTAGAACACGACTGAGGACTGTGCACACACGGTCTGTACATGGGAATGAGACTTCGGATGCCCTGAGCTGGAAGCACAACAAAATCACTTCCCTGAAAAAGACCTCGCATCTACTTTACCACAGGCATTTAACTTTGCTGAGCAGCACTGCCTGAACTGCAGAAGGAATCACAGACTCACTGAGGTTGGAAAAGATGCCCAAGGCCATTGAATCCAACCTGTGACCCATCCCCACTTTGTCACTCAGCCCAGATGTTCCCTGGACACCTCAAGGATGGGAACTCCACCACCTCCCCGGGCAGCCTCTGGCAGTTTGAGGCCACTTCCTCCTGTCCTGTCCCTTGTTCCCTGGGAGAAGAGCCCACTCCCCACGTGGCTGCACCCTCCTGTCAGGGGGTTGTAGAGTGACACTGTCCCCCCGAGCCTCCTCTTCTCCAGGCTGAGCCCCCCTTGCTCCCTCAGCTGCAATCGAGGCAAGGCTTTGCTTAAACAGGCTCAGATAGATTATTACTCTTGCTTTTTGACTGACACAGGGCATGGAGTGGCACAAGTCTCAGTTCTGCCGCTCACCTGCTGTGTGCCAGAGCACCTTGAATGACTGAACGCTGAGCCTGTACTTCAGAGAAATGGAACATCACCCGCTGAATAACCAAAGCCGTTTCTCACAACCCTCTGGCAGTTTCTGGGAGTACTGTCATCCAAAACATGACTCAGAGACGCTGTTTGGCTCATGAAACATAAAAGTCTTAAAAAATTAAACAGAGAGATATATACACAAACAAAGTGCATGTTGCTGATCACAACATTATGTTTCGCTAACCACTTGAGCTTTGAATAAATTAGGAAAATGAAGCAGCTACCTATCTCTTAAGAAAAAGCCTCCCTCCAACTCGATGCCTGCTCAAGCTTCCCTTTGAGTTTCAGTTTTACTGCCTTGTATCTGAAAAAAACAGAAAGCAGTATTTCAGCGCTCTTTTCCCAATGAATGCTCTAAAAGCACCATCTACCAAAAGAATTTTTAAAGACTTAATAAGTGAAGGTGCAGGATCAGCAAAATCAGAATGCAAAGCAATGAAGTATGTGTGGGAAGCAGCACTCAGAGGTGACTCGATGGCTTCCTCTTAACTAAGGAAGAGGGTCAGAAGTAGGTAGTGGCTGGAGACTGTGCAGAGGCAGCACAGGACTCCTGGTCCTGTGAGTAATCTCGTGTTAGACACTGGTTGCTTTACACCCATCCCCACTCTAACAATCTACCTGCATTCTAAACATCTGACCCTTGCCTGACTGTAATTGATGGGCACAGAGGCACCAACTCCTGCTACAGTCTGTTACCGCAGTATTCATTTCATTCAAAAAATACTGTAAGACATTAAATTAAAAAACAAAACCAAGCCAAAACTAGGAAATAACAGCAACTCATTAATACCGGTGGAAAAAAGATCCCTCTTTAACAACATTAAATTCCCACTCTCTCATTTGATGTGTACAGTGGACCATTAACTGTACACTCAATATCCCTATCATGCCTTTCTTAAGAGTGTTTTATTTGCATCTTGCTCTGAAATAGATATATTTTCCTCACCATCCCGCTCTTGCAAAGTACTGGAAGGTACATCCTCTTTTCTACTAGAAAGCTGCTATTTTAAACAGTTTAATTAAATAGATGTGGAAGTTCACCCCTCTCTCATCATTGACTTACCACAAAAGCTCAGCTCCGAAGCAGTATGTACTTGTTGTTCAAAATCTATTGTTTAGCTCCTTTTCATCATGAGCAGAACTACACCATCATGTGACTCACACAGATCACATTCAGTAAATAAAAGCCAGAATTAGTATGTAAGGTCTTCTAAGTTCTCTTTTTAAGGTCATTCACAAGCTATTTGTCTGTCTCTAGCAATTCAGTTTCTTGGCTAAACACGACTCCAGTAAAAAGCTGAGCCCGCAATTTTGGAAATGAAGTCACAAACCACAGTAAATGAAGCGAGTGCTGCTCCTATTTGCATTTGATATTGAACATTTAGACATCAAACTCTATGACATCTCCCCAAAGAAAATAATCAGAAACTAAACTAGAATTTTAAGTAACAGTCTTGCAATACAAAATGCTGACAAACCAGACAACCAGACACATCCCAGCCTTAATCCCCTCGGGCAGCTTCCACCAGGGCTGAGGAGCCTGCAAAGCAGGAGGGGCCTGGCTGCATCCCCTGGACTGGCTGTAACACCTAGGACTGAACACAGCTCAGACAGTTGCTGCCACAAGCTGGTTCCAATGCCTTCCAGCAAACTGGAAAACGGAAAACAAAAAAAGGTAAACACAACCTGTCAGATCTCCTGTCTCCACAACAACTCCAGCATCGCCGTTTTTATTAAACCGACACTCATTTGATCTCGCCCAGCATGTCACTTGGTCTCTGTAAACAGGACAAGTTTAATTATTTTCATTGCCCGTCTGGATGAATTTCAAGATGTGTCAGCACTTTGTGGGCAACATTACAGCTTTATTGTTGTTTCAGATCACACAGAGGCAGCTATAAAAGCCAAAGAAATTCAATTATGCAGATGAGATGCAATAGCAATAGTAACTATGAAAGCTGCACATTTCTAGTGATGAGTCACCTATTTAGGACTGAAACTCCTTGATGATCCTCTCTCATTTGGAGCTGAGATCTCCATCACTCAGCACTTCCCTGAACAACTGGTGAACACAGGTGAACATCTCAGTGTGCACATCCTTGGGACACAACAGATTTAACATCACAGCAGAGAAACCACAAATACAATGGCAAGAGGATTTCTGCCACGATATTAGGGAATGAGGCTGGTTTACTCACCATCAGTTCACTGCTAGACATGGCTAATAAACCCTTACAAGGTGACTGAAATATCCAGACAGCAGCAAGAGCAAACACCAACCGGTATTTGTCAGTAAAAGATGCGAAATGATTCAAGTTTATGTCCCATCCTCAGCAATCTCAAAACTACGAGTTTTCACTTTTTTGTCATGTTTCCTCTTTCTTATAAAACATCCAAATACAACACTGGGTATGTAAAACAATGTTTTCCCTTGGGGAAATAGAGTAAAACCTAATCAAGACTGAAAACCTTCACTGTGGCTTCCTCCCACCTCCTTGGTGTAACTGCTGTTGTAAGTAGACTAAGGATGCACCTCTTCCATTGTGGTGCAAATCTCTAACTGCAGCGAGAGCAGAAACACTCCATGAACAATGCTGGAACCTCTGAATCATTCCACCAGATCTTCCCCCATCAGCTAAAATTCACAGAAAATGTTGTTATGGAGAGAACATGTTCAAGGAATGACATCCCATGTGAAAAAATAAACTGCGAGTTCTTACCAAAGAATCTTACTCAGACAGAAGCATTAATTTGAATAGACAACTACATAAAATAGTAACTTACTACAGGATTAGCAGGGAGCATGTGAAGGAACTGCTGTAATACTGTTTAGCCTTATCAGTGTTACATTATTCCACCCCACTGCCACACTAATATGGACACAGATGCTTCCAGCTCCACTGTAAGAGGCAGAACACACATCTTGGTGGTGGAATAAAACATTCCAAAATTCTCAAGAGCCAGAAAAATCTTTGCATGTTTTGGTTTTTTTTTAATTGAACTATTTAACAAGTTTAAACCATATAAAAATAGAACACTATAATATCAGAAAAACAGAAAACTATAGTATCAGAAGAAGTTGAAATAGCGTATGTAATTTTCATTTAAATAGGTTAAATTTATTAGCAGTGTCCACAATTAAAACCTAAAATCCTCAAGCTAAGTCAGAAGCAGCCAATTGGTATAAATTTATGTCACTCAACCAGGGGGACACAACTGAAAGATGCAAGCACACTTAACTCCTCCTAGATGTACATAATTTAATTTTTCCTGGTACATCTGCTTTCCACACAAAAGGCAAGTTCCCCCCCAAGTTTTTAAAAAGTTTACTTTATTGGTTATAGAAAATGTGTCCTGATAGTTCCATCTAGATGGTCATTAAGTGCTTGCAACATCACAGACTCGTAACTACGACTGGAACTTACAGCACAGGATGGATGGCACGTGGAGGAGGAAAATCCCTCTTCAGTTGCTTACCTGCATTTACAGCCCTCCAGCAAGACTACAGCATTCAAAAGCAAGGACAACCCCACTTTTATGTCAAATTGCAATTTTTAATGTTTTCATTAGAATAGTCTTTATATCACTCTCCAATAGAAGTAACAACATAACTAACAGCAAACTTTAATACAGGAACATGCTCCAAGATTAACAACCCAAAATGAAAACAAAATGAAATTAATGTAAAATGCAAATCACATATAGTACAATTGAAGTGTCCAAAACAATTTAAATAATTTTAAATATTTTATTTTTTTAAACTTGCTACAAATGCTTTATACAATATTTCAACATAAAGTCCCCATAACAGAAATGTAACAAAATGGGAATGATAGTGAAAGTGAAAGTTAAAGTGGCACAAATTCACCAAACAAGTATTAAACTACAAATTTTAAAGAGGTAGATTACTTTTTAAGAACAAAAAATAAAAGGGGTGTCTGTAAAAAGAAACTAGTCACTTTCCATCCATTCTGTCATTAACCTTGAAAGCTCTATGAACACGTGACAAACAGTATTTCCATAAAAAGCTGTTATGAACAACAGACCAATTTGTTGTCTTAAATTAGAGGTGTACAACCTTTCAGAATAATTATATATCTCATTTTCAAAATATGCAGGTCTGCAGCCCTGCTCTAGCCTTCTTATCCATAAAAAGATACACTGCATCCATTATATATCTGGTGTTTAGAAATTCATCACTGCTATACAGAGTTTTATTTGCATGTGTAAATAAGAACTTGGAAAATCCATAAAACATCCAAATCAGGCTTTTTTCCATTGTCTACTGGACATCTAAAAAGACTCAAAGTGAGAAGGTGGGAAGGGAATTCTGCCATGATAGGTTGGCCTCTACTGACACATTTAGACAAAAGGCTTTAAGAGATCTAATACATGACAAAAATACTTGGAGTGCAGCAATTGCTGGCCCTGAATCTACACTGAATTCTGGACAGGCTGAAGGAACCTGCCTTGCTAAGCACAGAAACCGAACTGCCCGATGCCATCCATGAAGGTACGGACAGAATCAAAAGCAGAAGATTTGGTTCAGTTAATCCCACTATTTCTTTTGATGATTTCCTGTGGGGTTTCATTTGTTTTTAACAGTGTCCTTCACTTTAATCTGAATCACTCTGCGTGTGTCAAGCACGAAGTAAGAAAATTTAGGCCTGACACTGAGCATGAGCAAGAAGCCTGCAGGCAATTTTATGGTTGTGACTCAGCTTCTGCGGGTTTCGCAAGCTTGGATTTCACATCCCTTGGCGTAGTGCTTATCCTAAGATGAGCATGCAACAGCTCTACCATGGCATTAAGGGATTTTTTTTTGTTTTGTTTTTACAGGAGATTCCTAGAAAATAGAAATTAAAAAAAACCCAACAAAACAAACAGAAACTGAAGATAAATGACAAAACAATCTGTGAATGAGTATGTTTACACAGAAAAACTGAACGGTGAAAAACAAATTGGCAGACAAATATACATAAAGCAAGTCTTGAAAAAATACTAAGATTTCCTGGAAAAAAAAATCAAAACCCAAGAGTGCCTATATAGAGTAGAATCAAAGTTAAACTGTGCTGACATTAGTGTATGAAGGCAAAGAAATTCTTCACACTATATAACTGATATAAAAAGAAGTTGACTAGACAGTCTAGATTTATGCAAGTTACTTCAGAAACAAAAAGAATTTCCCAGTATAACCATTTGTTAAACTGATAAAGACCCCAAGCAGCCAAAGTAAACCAATGGTATTCGAGCCAGCCAAACCTTACCCCAGGTCAATTGTTATTTCCCCAGACACTACTGAACAATTCCCATATGCACCCATTTCCAAGTACTTGGTTATTTTGCACAAGGTCAAATGATTCATTTAGATGGAAAGATGTGGTGTTTTGGCTTCTTATTCTACTGATCTGTTCTGGCACCATTTAAATACAGTTTCACACATAACTAAGAGAGCAGCTGATGAGAATTAACATGAAGATGTTTATGTCCTAAGGGAACAGGCCTGGTAGACATTTCTTGTTCCTAAAAGGCATTTTTACACCATTAGTCTCCAAATTCCAACAACATTTTTCTCCTTCAACACATCCTAATTTGGGTATGGACTATTTTAAGTCAAATTCCCCTCTAGCACTTGGGAATAATTCTGTTATAATGAAACTTTACTTCACAAAGTATTTCCTCACTATTTTCACCTCAGAGATCTTCACTGTAAAACACACAAGCTGTGAACAGTCTGGATTTTGATACAGAACAGGTCCTGCTCTACTTGTTCTGATGGAGGCTGCCAGTTCCTCCCCCTCCTCCTCTAGCAATGACTTCGATTAAAAAAACCTACCCTTGGCCTTAAATCTGGTGTTAATTACAGCCAGGCACTGCAATTACCAACCCCAAAAGAACTCTTAATTACCAGTGATCTTTGTGAAAGTTCCTCGGCAAATCAGACACCTGTTTCCAAGAAAAACAGGGCAGGAGCAAGGTAACAGAGGTTATAAACACTGTGCAAAATATACTATTGATTGGAGAGACTACATGAAGACGTAAGTCGGGACTCAGGCACGTAGATTAAGATTTTATTTATTTATTGAAGTATTACCCTTTCTTGTGATTAAAATGCTTCTTCTCAAAAAGAAATAGAACTTTAATTATAAAATTTTATAGTGAAACATAAAAGCATGATACTTCTAACAAATTTACATGTTCATGTAACTTTTCTTACATGTCTATTTCCCTTATATTAAGTATTTAATGATCTCAGTCCGTATGCACATACATTTTTGAAGTATTTGGTCATGGTTTGTTTCTTTTATATATATATATATATATATGCAGAGAATGCTTTTTATTACAAACCAACGCAAGTTATTTTAGTGAGTAAAGAATGCAGTCATGTTTTTTAACTTAAGTGAACCACCATAAATAAATCTAGAATGATTCTGGGCTACCTTAGATGTCAGATACCAAATACAAGGTCAGTGTCGCCAATAACATTGCATTTAATGACATTAAGTTTATTTGCACTCAGGTATGGACATTTTTTTTCCAGAGTTTTCAATTCAGTTTATAATTAAAGACATTCTCTATACAAACCGTGTATTATTTCATGACATGACAAAATGCATCAAGTATGTACATCATACCTCAGCATCAGTGAGCTGCTCATCCATGTTTTTTATTTAAGCATGAGAAACTCAAAAAAAGAAAAAAAAAAAAAAGAAAAAAAAAAGACCAAGAAAATTGGCAAAACAGCAAGCAACGTGTTCCTGGGTTGTTTCAACTTCAAATGAAATGCTTACCTGAAATCTTTTAGTTCTTGCTTTGTACTGCTTTCATCTCTTTTGTTTTCTGCTGCCTCTGCATTTGCGGCCTGCTGCAGGCTCCGTGTGATCGGTCCTCCAATCCTCTCTCTAGATTTTACACTGAACCTGTCTGCCTTTTTCTTACTTGCCACAGCAGATTTACTTGGCAAAACAGCTTTATTATTCCTTTGTATTCTGACGTGCAATTTCCGGGATGCTTTGCTGGAGATTCCAGAGGAATTGTTCTTAGAAACCACTTTAGTTTTTTTCCCATCAACATGGGACATTTTAGACACTCTTACAGGACTAGAGTTCCTCAATGATGAAGATGAATTTGGCTTTTTAGATCGCATGGAAGGTACAAATTTAACATTTTGTTTGGACTTGAAGGAGGCAGAGGGGAGCTGGAGCTGTGCAGGTCCTGAGGTTCGTGCTCTCGTCTTGCCCAGGTGAGGCTGAGTGCTCTGCATTTTGATTTCTGCATCTGCTGTTCGCCTGCGCTGGTTGCTGCCTTTGTCACTGTTTGCAGGTGAAGAAGTTGCACTTTTTTTGGAAGAATTCTTTTTAGAGGAGGGAGAGATGGGTTTTTTGGGGCAGCTGTATGATGCATGTTTGTTCAAACTCCCAATGTAAGTGAACTCTCTGTTACAGTAGGGGCAGATATGAGAGTCCGTCTCGGATGGGTTATTTTTCAGTTCTGCCTTCTGCTGGGCAGATTTCTTTTTTTGCAGGATAGCTTTCTGGACAAGCTGGTTTTTCTTTTTCAATGCACTTATTTTTAGTTTATTGGAGGACATTTTGCTAATCTCAACATTGAAATTGAGTCTTTTAGGCTGACCCATTCGTCTGAAGGCGTTCTTCCCAGGCCCAGCGATAACCACCATGCCATTCTTAGGCTGCACTGTCTGTTTGAGGGGTACTGGATTTTTTTTAGGTGTGTATCTCTTTTTATCACTGGCAGATGCACAGGCCAGTATGTGTTTGTGTAACTCAGGCATGTTATCAACACTTTTTCCACATTTTGTGCATCGAATGGCAGTAGTAAAAGTCTGTGGGATATTGTGGGTTGTGAAGTTTGTTGCAGTAACCCCAATACCCATAGGATTACGATGGTGATACTGGAACGGAGGTGGTTTAAAGCTTGGGTAGTGTTGATTGAGGCCCATACGAACATCTGGATCTTTAGATTTCACTCCAGAAGCCATTATTTTTATAGTAGTATAAAGCTCTTCAGAAGAATCATTTAGATCTTCATCTTCCTCCTCTTTTGAAGGTTCCAAAGAATCTTCTGGCAGGCTCTGCATGTGCTCCGCGTTCGCCTTACTGGGGTCAGTAAAATTCTGGGGTCTCAAAGTCCCACTTTCAAACTCATGATGTGTGCACTCTTTGTCTGGATGGAGATCACGCTGATGCTGTTGCAAATTGCACAAAAAAGCAAATTCCTTTTTACACACTGAACAAACAAAGATATTCCCTACTCCATGAAGCAGAAAGCGATGCTCTGACAAGTCTGTTTTATCCCTAAAAAGCTGTACACAGAATTCACATTTGAAGGGCCATTCTTCAGCATGAATGGATAAATGCTTCGTTAGGTCTTTAATGGAAAGAAAAGGTGATTCGCAGACATTGCACACAAAGCTCTTGTTGAATGTTTCCTGCACTACTCCTGATTCACTTGAAGTATGAGGATCTTCTCTTGCTTTCTGCTGCTCGCTTTCAGCTTCTTCCTGCTTTATTATTGGGAGGGAACTTTCAAGGTTATCAGCAGAGGAAACAACAGAAGAAACTACAGAAAGAGGAGGTGGAGATGGAGATGATGAGGAGGAAGAGGACGAGAAAGAGGAGGAAGAGGAGGACGAAGATGAGGAAGACAGTGTAGGGGGGCCAGGTGAAGCAGCAGAAATAAGAGGTTCAACAGAAGGGACAGGGGATGGAGAAGGAGAAACTGTAGGTGAAAGAACTGGTAGTGGGGACTGGGTAGTAGTGTTGGAGAGTGGCGAGGGACAGGAGGAAGTGTTAGTGGCACTGGCAGAGACATCTGGAATGGGCAAGGGCATCGTTGGGAGCAGGGGGGGAGGTGATGTGGCCACCGTTAACACAGGCGGGCAGGGCGGTGGGGAGGGGGGGTTGGTGGGCGTTAACAATGGAGGCAGCTGGCACATGGCTGGTCCAGCAGACGCCTGTGGCACAGGGGAAGCGGAGGAGCTGAGGGGCTGAGCGTCAGCGGAAGACGAGGCCGAGAGAGCGGGCTCCGCGTCGGGCTCTGCCTGAGGCTCCAGGGCTTTGCTGGGGCCGGCGGCGCTGTCCACGCCCAGCGCGCTGTCTGGGGCTGCGTCCGTCCCATTGTACTCATTCAGCAGAACCTTCTGCAACATGCAAGTGGTGGGTTTCTTCTTTTTAACACCACTACACATTGGCTGTGTGGAATTTTCTTTGTATTCCCTAATTTCAGCATCGCTGCAAGGCTTCTTATGCACACTTAAATCTAAAACGGATTCCCATGGAACCTGAGTCTTGCTTTTGACATCAGACCTTTGTTTCACACCACTGGATAAATCCAGTGGCTGCTGGTTGCACACATTGCCAAAAGTTGGAGCTGCTGTCCAGTCTTTTGATATTTTATATTCTTCAAAGCAAAGAGGGCTCAAAGTCTCTTTGTCCTCCCTTCCAGTCAAGCTCCAAGCAGGTGAGTTGCTGTGGCTTTCTAACTTTGGCATTTTGGAACTCCGAATACTATCATTCCACACAGTTTTTCCCTCACCTGATTTGACAAAGTCTCGAAGCACTGGACTGTGCTGTGGAGAACTGGGAGGAGAGCTGGTCCTTCTTTTAAATCTACTGGACACTGGAGGCAAAATAGGCGATGATGTAACAGGTCCTAGTTTAGGGATTTCACTTGATGGAGTTATCTTCTTACTGTCCTGTGTCTGAAGAAGCTGCTTTAATTTTGATGACAAATACACCCCTTTTTCTTTATGAAAAGGTAAGCTTTCTGTTGAAATGCTAAGAGGAAGATTTAAAGAACTAGTAGGAGTTATAGGTTCTGGGTCTATTTCAGTTTTTATTTTTGGTACAAGAGGAGGGCTGGCAGTTCTTCTCTTTTTGGATTCACTGCTCCCACTGCTAGAGGGTTCCTTAGGAGGTTCATTCACATGTGTTTGTGTAACCTTTAAATTTGAGGAAATTTCCACTGTGACCGGACTAATTATACAATTCAATCCATACAAGTCTGCAGAGTTGGACTCCATCTGAATCACGTCACAATTGCTAGTGCTGCTGTTGGACTGAATCTTACCATCAATGTAGTAATTTAAATTCTCAGAGATATTGCTGGAAATATCCATAAGATAGACGTCATCTCCTTCACCTTCCTCTTCTATTTCTGTGCTCGCTATGTACACACTCTGGACTGCTGGGGCTGGCTCTGCCGGGAGCGGTGGCTCTTCGGTAAAGAACCCTTTTCTTCTGACACCTTTGGGAATAAGATGACGCTCGTGAACCCTACGCTGGTGCCTCCGCATGTTGGTGTGAGTGCCAAAAACCTTTTTGCAGTATTTGCACGGATGCAGTTCTTTGGGCTCCTTATTTTCCTCAGCAAATGCAGAGTTTGACATTTCCTGGGAAACCTTCTCAGAATCCAAGACAACAGAGTCTTGCACAAGACTGGAAACATTCAGATCATCTTTAAGACCATCATCCACAATCACCTGGTTATCAGCAACATTATCCAAGTGTTGTGATGACGTCAGTGTCAGGAATGGTTTCCTTCTCGGCCCAGCCTCGTGGCGTCGCTCGTGCCTCCGCCTGTTGATTTGAGTGCCAAAGGCTTTCCCACAGTATCGACACTTGAACGCGTGGCTCAGAGTAGATATATGGATGTGCATGTGGCGCTCAAGTCCTTGCTTTGTTGTAAACTTCCTCTCGCAATGCTGGCAGGGAAACATGAAGGTTTCCTGAACATCACCGTTGGATTCCCCCTGCGCTTTTGGAATTTTCACCACAAGTTTTTTCTTTGGAGAGCTTTCTGGAGATTCCTCTGACGTACTCTTTTGTTCTTCCATAGAGTCCAACTTTTCTTCACATATCAAAGGCATTTCAGCATTTTCTTTAGGCATATTGGTATCTTCTATCTCCTCTTCATCTTCCTCTTCTTCATCCTCCTCTTCATCGTCATCTAAATCATCTGATGCACAGTTCATAGACTCTCCTTGTTTGTCTTCAGTTACCACTTGTGGTTCATTGGTTGGACTGGGGATCATCAGCTTTGGAAGTACATCTTGATTTACCATTTCCTGAATCACAGCTGTTTGTTCCAGAGACAGCACAGCAGAAACAGAAGGCGTTTCATCTTCCTCTTTATGACCTGAAACACAAGGGTGTAATAAAGAAAAGCATGAGATATTTTTACCAAACACTTCAGGATATGCTACACCTTTCTTCTCCTTTTTCCTCTAGCACAATATATCCAATGTTCCTGACCCAACCCAATACCACCACTTCTCATTTACTGGTGTGGATGGATGTTTTCACCTCTTCATGCAAGTCCTACCTATCTGTTGTCAGGTGTATCCATTGCTGAAGAAAGTAAGGCCAGGTTGGATGGGGCTCTGAGCAACCTTGTCTAGTGAAAGGTGTCCCTGCCCACGGCAAGGGGTTGGAACAAGATAAGCTTTAAGGTCCCTTCCAATCCAAAACATTCTGTGATTCTGTGATGATTCTAGGAAAACACCTTTGCTGCCAATCCCCGCAACGTTGCCTAAGCGGGTACAATATAGAGTAAAAAGTCCTTCTCCATTCCTTGGCTGGGCCATAAGACACCTGAACAGTGGTACATGTGTTGTGCAAGAAGAAGGGACAACAGAAGCAAGGAATGGAAGAGTTATGGGTCAAAAGAATTGTTTTTTTTCCCCCTTGGTACTGCCTTTGTTAACTAGCAATAAATAATGACCATGTAACTAAGCTCCAAAGACACTATTTTAGAATAACGACTTTGCTCTGCTTCTGTTCTAAGGAGTTTGGGTTTATGTCTAAATTTTGCAGCACATTAGTTTTTCATGTGGTCAGAGTTGTACGTTTAATGACATGCTTCTAATAGCCAAGTTCCTAACTAGTGAAACAATTGGGGTAAACAACATAAACAAAGTCACTTTGCTACAGTAAGAAAACTGGCTAATGCACTAAACATGACCAGCATCCTTTGATTCAAAAAGATAGAAGGAAAAAATAAGACACTTGAGAACTCACCCTCTTTAGAATCCCTCATATCTGCAGAAGTAGAACCCAAATCAGTCTTTTTCTGTTTTGTATCTGCTGGTTTCTTCCCCTTGTTTTTACCTTCCTGAGTCTTCTTCTTTCCTGGGAAGAAAAGAGCACTTATTATTCCTGCTCAATGACTTTTGTCATATAGGAGTGGCAGAATTAAACCCTCAGCTTTGGAGTATAACGCACTCCTGTAGAGACCCTGCTTTCCTGAGGAATACAAATGACCAATTAGGGGAGCAAACAGTGTTCAAGTAAAAAACCTCAGACACTAAAATACTTTCCTCACGTTCAAAGCAAGAACAAACTACCTGTCCAGGGTTAAGCAGCTTACATCATGCAGTTACCCAATGCCTTAATATGGCCACTTGTTGGGGTTTTAGAAGTTTT
>VXBT01012648.1:0-70797 GCA_013400235.1 Oriolus oriolus
TGTCCCTGCCCATGGTGGGGATGTTGGAATTGGTGATCCCTGGTCCATTCAGCCCGAACCATTCTGAGATTTATAAAATTAAACAAAAAATCAGCACCTTCAGTCCCCTTTTGACTGACCAGCCAAGGGCGCTGACCCTGCTCCAGCCCGGGAAGTGCCTCCAAACCTCCCTGGCCCCTCTTCAGTCGCTCCAGGGGATGCCCACGGACCTGATGCTTGAGCCAGTCCTCACCTCTGATTAGATTTAAACTCTTCAGATCCTTTTCCTTTCCCACCTAGGCCTGACCTCCCATTTTCTGCTCTGAATTCCTGCGGCCTCCTCTGACACATCAGTGAGGCAGCAAAGAAATCTCTGCCCGAAGCCCCGGGAAACTTCAGAGTCCCGGGATTTGACAAACATTTGCTTTATAACGGCGAACAAGGGTGCACCTTAAAGATGTGAAATACGTGGCACAGGCAGTTTTCCAGTGAAGAATCCTGCAGAACCAACAATGTCACTTCTTTTCCCACTCATCATTAGCAAACCCTTTGTCAGCACACCCTTGTTCTCTGGCCTTTTGCTGTCAGGACGGCGTTGAGGGCAAATGCTTTGAGTTCAGCCATTCCTGGGGCACTGCAGTTCTTGTTCTTGTGCATGAAAAACCTAAAGATAGGGTAAATTGTTAGAGGTTGGAGGAGGGCAGGAGAAATCTGGATGTTTATTCCAGCAGGGCAGCTAACAGGGGTCGGATTCTGTCCTGGCAGTGGTGGCACATGTGGTGGAACCCAAATCTTGTGCCTGTGCTGGGGTTGGGTCCCAAATATGCCAAATCTCCTCCGTTCCTGTGCAGTTCCAGCACCTTTTCCTCACCACCCCTCTCAGCACTGATGGCACTTCCTGCAGAAGTCAAATTTTGCCATTCCAGCCTCTCGGATCCCGTGCCTGCCCCGCTGGAGACTCAGCAGCCGCTGTATCAGATGAGACATCTCTAGAATCCCCAGGAGGATTATAATCGCCAGGATGGGCTGGTTTGCTCTGTTCAGGTGTGTGAGGTGAGGTTTCCATGAGCTGGTTTTGGTGTCCAAGTGAGAGTGCTGCAGGTTGGAGCACACCTTGGTTGTTTATCTCCCTTCTATTCTGTTTAAATTAATTCCTAATTTCTCCCCCTTCACACAGTTTTGAACTGAGAGCAGCCCTGGACCTTTTTCCACGAGCGGTTTCCTGGGTCAGTGAAGGGATGTGAGCACCTCTTGGAAATTCTGCACGCTTGCCTGGAGACTGAAATGAGTTCCATAGGCCTGGATCCTGATCCTGAGCATGTTTTGCTGTCAATAATTATTTCGAACCTCATGAAATTCCTGTAGGGAGAGTTAATTTAGAAAGTCTAAAGTTAATGCCTGGATATAGACTGTTATACCACGTTCCAGATCTCTCTCTGAGATATACAGGATAAATTATTTCAGCCAAATTCTGAAAAAAGTAAAAGAACTTACATTTTGGGGGTTTTTTATTTGCTTTTTTGGGGGGGGGTGTGGTGTTTTTTGGTTGGTTGTGTTGTGTTTTATTGGAGGTTTTTGGTTTGTTTGTTTTGGGTTATTTGTGGAGTTTTTTCTTTTTAATTTTATTTCATTAAAGTATTGGGTCAGCACTGAGTTTTATTTCATTTCTGTGCTTTTCACATACTTCCCAAATTTTCTCGAATTCTCTGTAAAAGCAGTTGGGAAACTCAGTTGGGAAGCTGTGGGGTTTTGAGGCAGATCTGTTAGAGCAGTTGCAGATATGATTTTATTTTCTTTTTCAGGTATGGGGCTTTGGGAAGAATTGTGGATTTTTAAATCAGGCTGTAGGGAAGAGCGGAGTCGTGTGTAAACTTCCCCAGAGGACCTGGATGAAAGAGCTCAAATGGTCCTGCAGAACAAATTTCCTTGGCCCCTGCTGGCTTAAACCACCCCAAACTCCAGCTGAAGGAGTTCATGATTGTCTGGACCATCCAGGGATTTCCCTTGGTGGCACCACAAAGAGGAGCAGTGTCAGCAGGGTGGTGCAGCCAAGCTAAACTCAAATTGCAATGAAGTACTACTAATAATAATAGTAATAATAACAATTTCGTCCTGGTTTGTACTGTGGCTGTTTTTTACTTTCTGTACTAAAACCTTTTTCTTATCTAAAGACAATTAATTCTGTGAAGTTGAATATTTTTCTTTTTGAGTCACAGTAGGGATCAACATTGGTGTTCCTCTAGTTCTCAAGAGCTGCTGTTTTTATTAGAAGAACCAGAAAAAAAACCAACTTGCTGCTTTTATTGAGTGATACTTGGGCTTTTTTATGAAGGCAGTAGAGGAAAAAATCAACAGCAGTTTTTCAGGTGAACATTTTGCGTGGGACTGCCTTTCATGGCATGGTTTGTGCTCGAGCAGAGGACAAATTTCCAGGGTTTGAACCAAAGCTGAGGCAAACCAAAGCAGAATCCTGTGACTCTGGCAATGCAGACCCTGAAAAGTCACCTCAGTCAAGAAATAACTGCTCATATACAATATTTCTGTATAAAAAAACTCACAAAAAAACCCCTAAACCACATGTTCCTTTTTCAACAATCGTGATCTAAAACATGCTGCATTTTATAGTGCATTAATTAAAAATGGTATTAAAAATGCAAATAAAAGTTTCAATGCGAGGAAATAAATTATAGGAGCTTCTGCTACCTGAAAATCAAATTGCATGTAGATGTGATTGAGACTTTGGAAAATAAGAGAGTCATGTGCAGATGGATGGTATTTAATGGCTCGAGGAAGCTCGGTTTACACCTTGAAGAATTATGTAAATGTCTGTTAAATGTGCCACTGCTGTGTCTGAAACACACGGGATACAAAGTGCACCAAGCAGGGCCTGCAAAACCACTTTAAAAACCTATTAGGAAATACAAAGGTTAAGCAGGTCCAAGAAATAACATCAAAGTGATAATGGAGTAAATGATGCCAAAGCTGCAGGGATGTGTGCATGGGATTACAATGAAATTTCTGAGAATCTCAGTGCCTGTGGCTCCTGTTGGACTCAGTGAGCTGCAGAAAACTGCTCAGACTCAGGAAACAATTAGAAAAACCTGAAATGGTGCGTTTAAATCAGTTAGTGTGTCACTAAATTGGTGGTTTTCTGTCACATTTTGATTCCTCAGGCTGTCAAATGGTGAAATCCTTGCTCTAGAAGGTGTCTCAGAGCTTGATTCCTTTGAACCAGCCCTTGGACTGTGTTCTTCTTGGAGATGGGGTTTAAAACTCGAGTTCAGAGTTCTGCTGGAAGAACTTTTATGTGTCTGTGTCTTTCCATCCCTTCCCCTTCTCCGCCCACCCCTTCCCATGGCTTTACAACACCAATCCCACGCCAAGGGAGCTAAATTTTAGGGCAGAACAAAGTTATTCTTAATTTCATCCCTGTGACCTGATCCTGCATTCCCAATGCATGAACCAAATTTATGCTTGAATTTGTGCCAGACCTCACTGCTAAAATGTTTTTCTTTCTTCTTCCCGAGTTCTCTGTAATATTGTGGGGGGGAAAAACCTTATTTTTCTTTGTGATATTTTCTAGATAATATTTTGTAGATAAATATTTTCTATATTCTCTTCTATTGTTTTCTTCTTTTTAATAAAGCAAAAACTGTCACTGAAACTATTTCCAGAGGAAGGGACTGTTTATATTCAGAAGAAAAGCTTTATAAAAACAGCTTTTCTTGGATGCTTATAAATCTTCATCATCACTAAACTCCAGTAATCAAATAAAAACAGTTAAAACAGCTCAAGAAAGAAAAATAAAAAGGCTCTCCAGCAACCTCAGTAGCTTTAATGATCTGGTAAAAGACCAAACAAATAGACATAATTATCATAAAAAAGCTATTACATAGCTGGTCTCATTTGAATTGTTTATGGGATAAAAATTAAAGCACTTGAAGCCATCAGAGGTTTCCTCTGCTTTCAGGCACTGTCCCTTCCTACTGAGCTCAGTGAAGCCATTAAGGTTCTTACCCTGAGCAGGCCTTGGATAATGAAATCCATCCTGTTCTCTTAGCAGGGCAAAAAATCTCAGTTTAGTGATTCCTTGTCTGGGTTTCTGTACCAGCTGACAGCGCTCGTGTCCATCTGGATCCCCAGGTACTCCTCATGGGCACCCAAATCTCCTAAAGTCTCTGGTGAGAAGGCAGTTTAAAATTTATATAGGAATAACATCATCTCAATTCTGTGTTTTAAATGAAATTAGATAGTCCTGGGTGAAAAAACCCTAAATTGTGAATTAATTTGTTTCAACTTAACGCATTGTGACTTTGGGAAGGCTCTGCTGTTGGAGCCTGTGCTGCCTCTTGGTGTGTAGTTAAAGCTTTTCCCCTAAATTTGCCCTCTAAGTATTTCTGTTCTTCCCATAAGGAGCAAAATACCTCCTAAAATACCTATTTTTACTCTAATACACACAAAGATTAACTAATTTCCCTCTTCCCAGTACTTACACGCAGTAAACTGTGTTCACAGGGCAGAGGTAACTTTTAACGAGCAAATATTTAGGGATTTTTTTAAAAGGTTTTGTCAAATGTTTCAGTGTCTGTTCCTCTTGTTTGTGTTCTGAACAGGTTTTGATTTCCAGTTTTATAGATATATTTTTTAAAAATATAGACCTTTAGAGAACTCTGTAGTCAATCTTTATTCCTGCTGCACGTTGCTGCCCCACACAGAGGCTGTCCCCCAGCTTTAAGGACGGGTTTCTTCCTGCCACAGTGACTGATTCGCCCCATAAATCAGCCCCCACATAAAACTCACGATGAACAAGTGACAGGTCAGGAAGCAACGAACTGATGGTGAGAATTTTATTCCTTGCTTGGATTTCTCCCTCTCTAATCCCAGTTTTAACCATTTCTATGCCTCCCTCTAAAGGCTGCACTTCATTTTGACCTCTAAGTGAGCTCGGACCGGGGGCGAACAAACCTAAGGAAAAAATTGGGAACAAAAATCCAGGCAGCCCTCGGAAGACCTTGGTGCTTTTTATTGCCTCTGGGTGGAACCCTGGTATAAATAAAAATGCTTTGTGTATCCTGGCTGCAGCCTTTATGCAGAATTTATTGTGAAGAAAACCCTAGGTGGATACACTCACAAAGTAACATTTGCTGCAACTAAATTTGGGGGGGGGGGGGGGGGGGGGGGAAATCAATAATTGCTGCATTGCATCAGTGAATTAAAGAGTACTCAAGAAAAAATATGAAGCGCTCCTGTAAGTAACAATAAATGCCATGATATTGCTTGAATGCATATAAACAAGATACAATAAATGTAATACAAAGGTTTTCAACACAAATAGATGGGGCTCAGTCACCAGGGACCAAAAAACCTGCCCAAGAACGTTGAGATCTGTTCAATGGTGTTGTAGATGACTACAGTTGTGAGGAACCTGTAACGTCCTCTACAATTTTGTAGGAAACACAGATTTTTGGAGAATTGGTGGACAGAAACCCTAATTTTGAAAGTCATATCCACTACTAGTTGTAAGACAAGGAGGAAATTGTTGTTTGCAGGAAGGAAATGGAAATTGGTTTTGATATTCTGGTAAAAAGCCATATTATCACCTTGGTGGGGTTAAATATTCCGCTTTCTTAATGAAGTATTTGCTACAAATGGCTTTGAAATTTGCTGTATTTTGGTAGGCTGAGTGTCTAAAATGCTGTAAAACCAGGGACTGGGCTGGAGAGATGCACTGCCAGATTTCCATTTCCATACCCAGATTTCTGCTGCTGCTGCTGCTGATGATGATTCAGGGTCGGCTGGGTTGAAGGCTCCATCTTCTCTTCCTCTGTCCCCGTCCTTTGTATCCCCCCTGTGCTGGGAACCATCCATCCTT
This sequence comes from Oriolus oriolus, assembly GCA_013400235.1. NCBI lineage: Eukaryota > Metazoa > Chordata > Aves > Passeriformes > Corvidae > Oriolus > Oriolus oriolus. The sequence goes on from VXBT01012648.1 coordinate 5,852, forward strand.
TGCTCCTAATTAACTCTCCAAAGAGTAGCAGGGTGAGGGAAGGGTCTCTGGGGGAGGAGGCAGCTCTGTGGAGGAAGGAGGTGCGGGATCATTATCAGCAGAAGACCTGCAGGGAGAACTCCCGTTCGAGGGTGGTCGGTGACGTTACGAACAGACAACGCAGGAGAAACCAGCTGAAGGTTGGGAAAAACGAATCTAAAAAAAACCTTCACATCTTGCAAGGATGTCACCACCTCTCAGGGACACACAAGTGGATTTCCCTTTCTCCATTCTTGCCCAAAGGCCCCTGGGGAGCAGGTTTCCATTTGCACCAGGCAGGGTACGAGTGGATGATTTCCCCAGTGGAGAATCTGCAATATCAACAGACACGATAACGTCTGATGGCTTCCAGATCTCAAGAGGCAGAAGATATTCCTGCCGTGGGCTGAGGGCTTGCAGTTTGTCAGGTTCTTCAGGAGAATGAGCAGGGTTTGGCTGGGGAGAAGGAAAAAAGGTGAGAAAGCGCCCAGGGAGAGTGGCAGGGGGAGAGAAGAGGGAGCCAAGGCGTTGGATGAGGCGAGGATGTTCTTTCTCACCTCTGATAGGGCGGCTTTGAAAATAAGCATGAGCAGAAATAGGGAAAGGTGAGAGATTTCCATGTAATCCCTTCCCATCCCAGTGATGGCAGTCTGGGTTGGCAGCAGCAGCCAGAGCTGCCTGGAAGAAGAGGAGGTAGACTTTGCTGAAATGTAGTGAAAGCAGAAGAGAACAAAACAGCAACGTTGGAAAACCAACATTTTGCTCTCTTTGATCTTTGTGAAATCTCCCCACATCCATATTTTACCATCATATCCTTGTCTCCCTAGCTAATTTCACTGCCTTGGCAAGCACAAGATAAGGTTTTTTTCTTTGTTTATTTGTTTTAAAGAGTTTCAGCTGCAAGACCAGTGCTACTTTGAGTTCAAACTTGAGGTGACTGTGATGGTTTTGGCTCTCGGAGTGGGGAGCTGAAAGTTGCTGAGAGGACAAAATGCTTCAGGTTGAGATGGGAAGTGCCTGCCGTGTCAGCTTTCCAGCCTCTCCCCATTGATTATGGCTCTGTTGCTTGATTAAGTGCAGGAAGGAGATTTTAACTTTAATTTTTCTTCCGTGATCCACTCAAATAACACTTTATGCTGTATTATGTAGGATACACTTGCACACGTATCCCGTAAATACATGGGACAGGCACTACTGAACAGGGAAACAGTGGAAAAGGATAAATGGAGAAACAGATACAGGGAATGAGGAATTTGAATCGTGTTTGGTTCTAGGAGGAGTTGCATGGCACAGCCATGAAGTACAAGGCCATTGAAGATTTCTTTTAAATGCAGGCATCCTAGACAAATCTAAAAAAAAAAAATCTGATTTTATTTTCTCTCCTTCTTTAAACAAAGAAACCAAAAGTCTTCATCTCGATAAAAATGCTTCACCCTGTGGTCTGAAATAATTTGCTCTGTTATTCCTCAAGGCTCTTCACAGTGTAAAATAGTTTCTTGGGGCTCCAGTCGGAATTTAGTGGTGCACTTGTTCTGTATAAAATGAGAATTTTGTGTTAGGTGAAATTTGCGTGCTCTTGTATTTATCTTTGAGTTTGTTTCTAACTTGTGTCAGATATCCCTGAAGTACCAGGTCAGCAAACTTGTAATTGCCTCACAGAAACAAGGAATTGGGTTATAACAAACATCATCCTCTGCATAGCAATGAAGAAATAAGTAAGAAAAAAAAAAAAAAAAAAAAAAGAATGGACGCAAAGAGGTTTGAACTGGTGTAAATATCATCAAATTCCTTTAAAAAGTGAACTGTGCTCCTTGATTTTGGGGAAATATCCTGGAAGCTAAAAGTACCAAAGTTGGCTCTTGGGTGAGTTATCCTCATGTGCTCAGCTGAGCACCTGGTTGATAACTTTTCTTATCAGTGAAAACATCGTTTTCCTGCAGTTAAGGGAGTTTTGAAGTCATGTCCCAGGGACTGGTATTCCAGGCAGTGCTGATTAGTGAAAATGACTGATAAATAGGGTGGGCATGGGAACAAATGTGAGACATAAACTGGCAGAAACAAATGTTCAGATTTAGGGTTCTGTCCTTGAAAAGTCCCTGCCTGTCACATACGTGGAAATAAATTATGAGAATGTTGGCATTTGGTATTTCCCAGTGATGCCATGACGATTTTTTGCTTTTTCTTTTATACCCCTTTTATACACTCTCTTTTATATCTTTTATGTATTCTCAGTGCTTTTAGCCCACACAGTTATAATTCTTTAAGTTTGATCCCTTCCCTCAGACCCAATATCCCGTTAAGCCAAGAGCCCAAACACCCTGGGAACCCCAGACCCCGAGGGCCTCTCCAGAACACATTCTGTAAACAAAGCCAGGCCCAGCCAGGGGAAGGTTCCTCGCTGAGGGGTCTCGCTGGAGTCCCTCCCTGGGCAATCTTTGATAGATGTGCTAATTAGCAAGGCCTATAATTGCACACACATCACATCGTGGGGGGCCATTTCTCCGGGGGGCATTTCGGGGTGCATTTCGATGTGCATTTCGGCGCCCCTGAGGGTCCTCCAATAAACCCCGAGGTAAAACCCTTTTTCCTCCTTAACCATGTTTAGTTCTTAATTTTAAGATGAGGAAAAGGCGTCACCAGCGACAGCAGTGACATTCATGAGATGTGTGTTGGGAAGTCACCGCCCACAGCAGGTTTGTCCAGCGTGTGCAGCTCTCCAGGAATGGGAACTGAACTCAAATGTGTTCTGGAGGCTGCAGAACAGGAATTTTCTGCTTCCTGGGGCAGGCTGGAGCCTTGGCTGGTCACATCCTGGGGCACAAGGTCCTGGTTTGTCACTCACATGGGCTGAGTGCCACTGGTGTCACTTGGGAACAGCCAGACAAAGCAGTTTGACGGAGTTGAGTGTTTATTTCAGTACTTTATTGGTTTAAAGTCAACAATTGACCTGGATCTGCCTCTCCTGACATCAGTGACCAAATTCCCGTGGATTCTCACGGAGCTGCATTTCATCCACACGCTCCTGGTACCTCTTCCTTCTGTGCTTCAGCTGAGTTGTAGAAAATGAATCAGCATTTCATTTTTCTCCTTAAAGCTTCTCTTTTCTTAATTATCATAACACCAATATGAAGAGAACCTGGCTCCTGGTGGCCTCACGCCCCATCTCATCAGGTTAATCATCTTTATTCCTAATTTCTTGTATTTTTTAGTCTACACCTACCTGTCATTTTTTGTGTGTGCGGACTAAAAGCTTTGTTTATTTGAGTCAGAGAGTCCCTAAGGTTGGAGAAGACCTCAGAGATCAGCAAGTCCGCCCATTAACCCAGCACTGCAGGTCCACCACTAAACCCTGCTCCTAAGCACCACATCTGCAGGGGTTTTTTTCATTAAGGCCTTTGAATTTGGAAATAACTACTGAGCCAAAATCATATAAGCCCTTATTATAGGTGTTCTTTTTCTCTCATTATTTTACGGAGGGAAAATAACTGAAAGGTCAGAAAAATTTCACATGTCCTAAGCTGATGTTGGATGGTTTACTTTTTGAGTTACAATATTTAAATGTCAAGCATCCACAGGAGAAATAAATTATTCATTATAATTAGAAAAATGTAATTTAAAAAAAAAAATCATTTATTGGTGACTAAGCAGCATATTCAGCGAGAATATTTCTTCTTTTGTACAATAGCTGTGTACTTTGAGATAATGTTCTAATTAACCTAATTGCAGCTATTGTATTGAACTGTAGGTTGAGATCCAAAGTGTCATGGCAACATGGAGAAAAGCTCTGCAAGCCTCTGCTTTCTCAGTAGAGTCTCAAAAATAGCTCTTTATTCTAGGAAATAAGGAGGTAAATCTTCTTAACAAGATAAAGCTTGAACCAAGAAAGAATTTTCCCCTTTGCACTCGATGGTAAAGCATAAATTAAGGATTTCTGCTTCAATTTAATTAGCATAAGCCATCATAATAATGTACCCCGTAAGTGTTTGCTTTTCCTGTCTCGAGCAAACCTCCTGTGCTCAAGAGATTTACTGTAAATCATTGAATATTAATTTCTTGGATTTTATTGAAGAACATTTTACGCAGTCGGCTTAGGAGAGAGAACAATCATTTTCTTTCTTTTGCAGGAAAGATCTTATTTAATACAGAGATATTAACTAAAAGGGACTCCATGAAATGCTGCTCCAGCTTTATGATCTTGCTAAACTCTGGAGACTTCTGGGAGTGGGAATTTCAGAAAACAGGAAGAGGATGTTTCAGCTGTGTCTGACTCAAATGCCTGATGATATTAAGTCTCTCTGTTCCCTGCAACTCATGTGACCTTTCATTTCATTAATGCTTGTAATGCTAATTAGCAAACTGCTTCTCAGTTTAATTCATAGAAATATATGATTCCATACAGGCTGAGTAATGATTGCACAAGTGCCATAAATTCAGAAGAGAGCTTGGCATGAACAAAGATCACAGTTCGGGGCTGATAAATTTTATAAGTTTAAAACATAATGGATTAGAGTCTATTTGCACTCTGGTGCTCTGGTAATATCATCAAAGCAAAGGTTTTCACTGCATGTGCTATTTCCCATAAATTAAAAACCTTGCCTAATATCTCCAGCTCATCCTCCACATCTGAGGTTTTGTTTGGGTTTTTGGGGGGGGCTTTTCTTTGTTTGTTTGGGTTTTTATTTGTTCATTTGCCTGTTTGTTTGTTTATTTTCTCCCTGAGGAGCAAAGTTCATCTGTACTGGACTCCATTTCCACCAGCTCCTCGTGTGTGGGCTTTCTGGAGAGCTCAGAATAGCGTCCCATCAAATTAAAATTTCATGAGCTTCTCTGTAGCTTGTCATCAACTGATTTTGGAAACAAATATTTACGAGGTCCATTTGGTTCCCATATGTTTGCCTGGGAAATTGGGCAGCTGGGAGAGACCTCTTTGCCAGGACCACTTGTGCTGTCCAAAGCCCTGGTGGGACACTGGGGCTTGACCTGAACTGATTACTGGAATTTTCTGCCTCCAAACATCCCTTTCCCACATATTCTACTTCCCAGAGTAGCTAAAGTTCTTTTTTTCACAGAGGAAAGCCTCCAGGAAAACATGTCCTTAACCCAGGGGTTTGTATTGAGTGGCTGGAAAATACAGACCTGAAAAAAGAGACGTGGAGATCTGGAATTTTTTCTTCCCTCCTCTAAAATCCAGCCCAAGCAGCAACTTATGAGGATGTAGAACACATACTGGCTTCCTAGGAATGATAAAAATGATAAAAATTATATTCCAAAATGGTAAAAATACCAGAGGTTTCTCCCTGGAATTCTGGAAATATCTGTAATTCCGTAAGCAGGAAGAGGTGATGCCTCTTATTGTGGTAGATTTAGGTGAAATAAAGGCCAAAAATATTTATCTTGGTTTTGCAAGGGTTATTCACAAATATTTGCCAAGCTTTTGGTGATGGCATTTCACACCCAGCTGTGTGATTTGTGGAAACAAGGACCTGCACAAAGGAGTTGGGAGACTTGAATTTCCATCTCTGCCAGTGCTGAGCACGTAACTTTTCCAAGGAATTTTGTAGCCATAAACTTTTCCATTTTCCAAGGAAGGCTGGTCAGGAGGCAAATGCAGCTGAAATACGAGTGCAGAAGTGGTGACCAAAGCAGCACTGTCTGCTCCACTGCACTTAATTTCCTTTGTGAGACTTTAGGCACTTAAAGTAAATCCCAAACTGAGAAGTCGCTGCTTCTCCGTGGCTTTTGGAAAAGCTGGAACACTGGTTCTGGCTTTTATGAGCTGCAATATAAATCTCAATGAGCCCTCCATGAATAAAATGAATTGCAGTCTCTAAAGTTCTCTCTTTTTGCTTTTAAAAATTGCTTTAAATTGAACCGGTACCTATTCCTGAACTTTTTTTCCTCCTGTGCCTAAGTGAAAATGTTTTCTCTAAATAGTTTTAAGTGCTTAAAAGAATGTGTAATTTTATACTTCCTAAGCCTTTCTGTCTGAACATAAGAGGTCCACAGAGATTAAGGATTCAATTTAAAAGTAATCAAATACTCGTTTTTCCTATGAATGTTTAGACCAGTGACTTGCCAGAACTCACACCTGAAGCTGTCAGATTCCGGGGTTTGTTCCATCATTTTCCCTCCATCTCTGCTCCTTCACAGGTTGTTCTTTTCAAGCTCTGACTGCCCAGTAGAACCCAGAAACACACGAGCAGAACCAAAGGTCTCCAGGAGCAGCAGGAAAACCGATCCCAGCCCTGAACTTCCCTGTCCCTCTGCAGCCCCTCAAAGGCAAACGTGAATTCCGGGAGTCAGAGGAACGGCATTTTTGGCCTGGAAAAGGCTCTGGAGGCTCCAAACTAAGTTGTGCTGCAGAGCTGGTGCTGCAGTTTGTCACCCCTAAGCCACATCCAGCTCGTTCTGCCCTACAGCTGGACACTTCCCTGTGCTTCTCCCCGAGACACATTTTGTAAGTAACAACAGACCGCAAAACGTAACCGGGCGAGATCTGAAATTGATTTCTTTAATGCAACCCAAAACTTTTCTTCATTTTGAATCCCCACCTTTTTTTGCCAGGGGGAGTTACGAGATCCTCAGTTCCTCTTTGTGCCAGGGGAGTTGCATTGTCTGCAGCCGCTGGGAGCTCTTTTCTCCCCAATAAATGTCGAGAGCAGTTTTGCTAATTCTTCTCCTGCATGTCAGCCCTCCTCATTCATTGTCCCAATGACAGTGACACCTCTCCCAGAGACGCTTCCCCCTGAGCTGTCACCTTATTCATTTCTTCCTCTGTCTTGCCTTGAGGAACATGATAAACATGAAGACAGTGCAGGTTTCTCACTTTTGTTTCAGTTTCCTCAAGCTTCTTGGTAAAGTTGTCTCCAGTTTTGTCTGGCCAAAGCAGGTATAAATCTCTCTGTTATTATTTTTTTAAAATACAATTATTTTTTAAAATATACCTGTAACATTATCATGATTGGATAAAATAATTTTATTGGTTTTTATTTATTTTATATATTGCATTACATTACATTACATTACATTACATTACATTATATTGCATTATATTACATTACATTACATTACATTATATTATATTATATTATATTATATTATATTATATTGTATTGTATTGTATTAATTTATTTATTTATTTATTTATTTATTTATTTATTATTTTATTTTATTTTATTTTATTTCATTTTATTTCATTTTATTTTACTTTATTTTATTTTACAGGGTTCTTTCAGACCATCCAGCCAGACCTCTAAGTAGCACAACCAACACTTTTGGTGCAACACTGCAGAGCTAAACCTGATCTTTCCCAAAAACGCCTGGCGTTAGAGAATTCAAGGAAAAAAATACCTTTAAGACCCCCAAACAAATTAACATCCAACAAATGCTGCTGTTGAGACTGCAAACCTTTAAATTCCCCTCCCTCCAAAATCTTTTCAGCTTCTTGGAGAGTTTTGCAGAGATATTTCTGTTAGATTTTCCCACCATATTTACATTAAGGTGAACATTCCTTCTCTTTCTAGATCTCATCCTGTAATAATTCCTACTGCTCTGAGAATTTCTGCTGCTGCTCTTTTTAATCTTTTCTGTTGCTCGGTTCTCTCTCAGAGGAAACGTTCTCTGCCCTGTTGCTCTCTTGCTCGCTCACCTTTCTTTAAATAAACATTTGCTTTCCACTTCTTCCCGCGTTGGTGGCCGCGATGGTTATTGTGAGAGCAGTGCTCTCAAAGCAAGAAAATAAAAATTAATTCACGCTCAAGTTTCTTCAAAGGTCAGGAAGGATCCACGGAACGCTGATGGGAGCCGGGGGTGTAATTTACCTGCCTTGAAAATCCTGGCCACAGGCAATATTATTATTATTATCTATAAAGGAGCAGGAACATGAGTCAGATCCTTTCCACCACAGGAAGATTTCTTTTTCCAGCCCAAAGACCACAATAAAAAAAGAAACCAGTAAAAGAAAAAAACCCAGAAATATCTCAGATCTTATCTTGGCATATGTGAGTCAGAGACAACAAAAGCTCTGAAAATATAACAATTTTTCACCAGATGAGAAATAATTCAAGTTAATGGAACATCAAAAAAAAAAAGGAAGGAGATATGAACTTCCTAATGTTGAGATAGATGATACTTTTAAAAGAAATGAAATTTATCCACTACAAGGAAAAGTTATGAGTAGAATTAGGAGGAGATGGCAGCTGGAAGAACAAAGAGAGAATGGTTAAAGGAAAAGATGAGAAAGCATGAAAATAAATATCCAGCTGTATTCTACACAGGTGTGCAAAGATTTATGGCGTGTCCTCACCTCCTCCATTAGTACCAGAAATACTGCCAAATCTTCAGAAAGAGAAATCTTCACTTAAATGGTTCACTTTTAAAAATATGTTGGTTTGCACATGCATTGAAATCAGCTTGCAGTATTTTTGCAAACAGGTATTTTGCCATAAGATATTTAATATTTAATTATTTTCTCAAGAGATGCCCGCTCCTGTTTCACTCAATCAAAGATCAGGCCAGGCAATAAAAGTATCTCTTTAAATCCCTGGTGTCTGCAACGAGGAAATGCCTTCAAGTTGTGCCAGGGGAGGCTTAGACTAAATATTAGGAAAAAATTTCTTCATGGAAAGGGTTGCAAAGCATTGGAACAGGGTGCCCAGGGAAGCTCTGGAGTCACATCCCTGGATTAGTTTGAAAATGTGTGGATGTGGCACTTGAGGACTTGTTTTAGCGCTGAACACAGCGGTGGTGGTTGATGGCTGGACTCGATATTAAAGGTCTTTTCCAGCCTCAGTGACTCCGTGGTTGGGTTTGAGGGTGCTGGTGAGGCCTGGCAGCAGCACCAGGGACTCCCTGAGCGTTTCTGGGAAGTTTCTGTGTGGATCCATCAGGTGAAAGAGGGACTGGGTCTGTCTGGCGTCAGCTTTGCTGCACCTCTGCATTTACCCCGCAGCCTCCAGAGCTCTCAGGGTGCCTTGGAGCTGCACATCGCCCAAACTCACCCAGTGCTTCCCCCGCTTCATTAATTCAGGTTTCTCACGAAGGTGCTGAGCAGGGGTTTTTTCCTCCCATAAAATAAATAGTGCGTCATGAAAATGTATTTTCAAACCCACGGAAACACAGCCTGATGCTGTAAAGTGCTACTGCAAGGGCCGGGGAGGCACTGCAAAGTCTCTGTCCCTGGTGGAAGTGAGAGGAAAATCAAACTGCTGAGTGTTACAGATCAGCTTCAGAGAGGGAATTCACGCTCCTGCTTACAGATGAAGTTGTCCTAAACACAGATCCAAGATTCAAAGCCTATTCCCCAGTGAGGCATCCTGCCCACACCTGCTGTCTTAAGGATTAAATGGAGTTGTGGCTCAGGGAAAAAAACCAAATAGAATTTTTCCATTTGCCTGAAAAACTTCTCCACCGTGGCTGTGGAAAAATATACATTTATAATTATAATGGGATTGCATTGCTTACATACAGCTGGGTTTATATTTCTTATTCAAGGAAGCACAACCTGTTTCAGTTCTAAGCAAGAGTCTGACTGATTGCATTTCTCCAGCAAAAAATTCAAAGGGAACATCAGCATTTTCATCCTTCTCCCCAGAACAGTACCTGAGTCTGCCTGCCCAGCCTAGAAAAAAGGTTTCAAAGTTACAGACCCTTCAAGGACACCCAGAAATGAACTTTGGGTCATTAAAGTGTTTGTGTGGTTTTCTAGCTGATTCACAGCCACTGCAATTCGAAAGCAGTCGTTCCATGACTGTTCAGCAGTAAAAGATTTCCTCCTCCAGGACTCTGAAATGTTTTGTTCTGGTGCATTCCAAAAAAGACTCTGTGGAAATCTGAGCTTTTACTTAAAGAAACAAAAAAAATCCAACTTCAAGACCAAACACGGACACAAGAAAAGCCAAACACACTTCTGGCAAAAAAAAAAAAAAAAAATACTGCCTTTGTATTTATATACTGTAAAAGGTCAGCTACCTCTGTTCAGCAAGGTAATTCAATCAGATTTTGCATTCTGCATCTGTTTTACTTACCTATCCATTTATTAATATTTAGAAATGACATCTATTTGGGAGAAAAAGAAAAAGAGCCTCAAAATCAGGATGATCTTTAAGGACCTCAGCAGAGAGACCAAGGCCAATTTTTATAGCTCTGTTTGAAATGTGCTCTTACCCACATTAACTTCCCCAAAACAGCATTTTGGGGGCAGATTTCAAGAAATTTCTGCAGTTTTCCAGCAGTGGGTGAATTACCCCATCCCTCAGATTCACGAGGAAGGCTTGCCCTGTGTCAGCCTGCAAGTTTTGAGAGCAGTTCTGTCCCGTTTGCAAAACAAACTCAGCACAATTTTCAGCACATTTGGAGGGAAGGCGAGAGGTTTTCCTGCCTTTTAAACAGCTGGGGAAGGTGAGGACCAGCCTGTGCGCAGGAATATGAAGTGCTGAAATACACAATTAGGAGAGGTGTCTAAAATTTTAATTGAACAATGCCAGGCTGTCAGCAGCAGCTTCAATGCAGCCCCGCAGTGACATTCGCTGTAAACCACGTCAAAATGAAAAATAGGAGTGAGCTGACGTGTGCGGCGTCCGAGGTCCCTGTACTGCTGATGGATATTCCCTCAGAAAGAAAGCAACTGACAGGAACATAAACTACAGAGGTGATTACCCTGTAATTAAATGGAAGTAATAAAGGAGCAGGGTAACAAAACGTGGGGCAGGGCCTGTGGAAATGGGAGCGAGAGTTGGCTCGGTGATTCTGCTGAAGGAGTTGGGGTGTGATCACTGTGGTGGCTGCTCGTCCCTGGTGCCAGGTTTGTGTTTCCTGGCGGATAAAGGAGCCCTTTCCCGTTTCCCCCACATTTCCCCCCTCCCTGTGTCACGTCACGCATGGAGCTCCTCGGGAATGGTGAGGGATGCTGGCAGTGCTTCTCCTAAAACAGCCCCTCTCCATCCCCACAGCAGCTTCACCTCCAGCAGGACTTTCTCCAGGAACAGACTCACCTTTCCTCCCAGACTCCAGCCTAATCCCCAGTTCAACAGACCCCACATTATTTTAGGAGAGCTCACTCTGGTTTATTTTAGTGCGGCCAACACAGCCAACCAAACGCTGCCTTCCCAGCTCAGGATCCCAGGATCAAAAGTATTTCTTCTCTCCCACACCCTTCATCTTGCATGAGTTTAATTTCAAACAAATCTGAACAGAGGTAGAAAAAGAAATAATGATGAAACTCAGAAAACCATCCACCTGCTTCAAATGCTTCAAGGTTTGAACATGAGGTATTGAATGTTTCCTCCTGTTTATTGAGAGATAATAGCAAATGGAATTTGTTAAATAACTTCAAATAACATTCTTAGTAAAAAAAATTAGCATTTCTTTCATCAAGCACATTTTCTATTATTTACCAACTCATAGACTTAATTTTAACAAGCTGGAAGCAAGTAATACTAATACTAAGTAGCTCCCCCTAAATTCTGGATGGAATGCAGCAGACCTTTACTAATTCACATTTTGCTAATCCTCACCCTTTATAACACACAAGAGCCTCTCCCTTCACCTCCCGCCTCTTTGCAAAGATTTAATACCATAATGTTGCAGTGACTTCTCAGACTGTTGGAATCTCATTATTTATACGGCATAAATAATTAAAGGAGACCCTCTTTTTAAAATTAAATGAGCCATGGTTTCTGAACGGGTTACCTTCGTTAGAAACGGTGCCAGGGGCTGATCACCTCTTACAGGCAATTCAGTGTCCACTGACCTCTGGCCCCAGGACTCAGAATGAGGAAGGTCATCACAGACTGAATGGGATGGATATGGACAGAAGGGTTCTTATGATTTTTTTCTCCCCTCACCATTTTCTCGGAAGCCAAAAGTCATTTTTTTGCGGTGAATACGTCCAGGTGGTTCTGCTGCTCACCAGTCATTCCCACGTCACGCACTGGGGCTGTTCTCACCCAGTGCTCCTTGTGGAAACCTCAGATTTATCAGTATTGATCTATAAATACCAATTTATCACTCTTCTCCTTGCTCCCACTTCCCACTGCCCGTCCATCCCTCAGCAGAGCCCACAGCCAAGGCTGATGTGGGAGTATTTCCACTGGTTCCCTGTGACTGCTGCCCTTTTAGGTGATTTGCTAAAATTTTATATTTAATTTGTCACAAGTGCCACTTCCATGCATATTTAAAAATATGAAAAAATCAGCCAGCACTCTAACCAAGTCCTCTGCCCATGGCAGCACTCGGGCAGGGAGGGTGTTTAGTTATGCAGGGCAAGGCGGAAAATTGAAATGCATGGCTTGTTTCAAAGCTCACAGAGTAATATTTGTTTCGAGTTACCTGAATAAATCTCTGCTTAATCCCCTGGTGATGACAGTCAGAATTTCTCAACTCTAAGCTTTCTGTGTTAACACACAGAAATCCCGATTAGCCACACGGGCACTTGGAGGGGCAGATCCAAACAATAGGCCAGGCTCGGGAAAGGTGTTTGTAGGGAATACAGCTAAATAAATAAACCACGCTGCCTTCAACCCTCCCTGCAGCCACTTGGGCTGGGGGTTTGGGACTGAAAACACCCCTAAAATAAAAATATCTGTCCTAAAGGTGCTTAATGTCTCCCAGCCAACACTCAGCAGTACCCAGGACTGGGCATTATTGAATATTGAAGGTGTGAGTACGCTTTAGCTGTGCAGAAAAAACCTCCAAATTAATTCAGCTTGGATTACACGCATGTAACTACAATGGCTTGGCCTCTCTGTGCATGTGTTAGCTGCAAACAAATGAGATTTGTTTGATGTTTCACATTGCACCACGGATAAAAGATCTGTAGCAAGTAGCAAACCTACTGCTTTGATCCCGTGTTGAAACACGGGAATGTAGATTAAGGTCTAAATCCAATTCTCAGGCTCGAGGAAACTTTTCTGATCGTAGCACTGGCTGAAGGAAGGGTTTCTATCTCGGGGTTTTTAATTAATAAAAAAAAAAAGAGTGAGAAGAATGTATTTTTTCTTGTCTTAAGTAATTACTTTCTCGAGTCGTGGTCAGCAGTGCAGATTCGGAGATAAAAACAACCTCACCGACCTCAAACACAGGGGCTGCTACATTTAGAGAGACGGAAAATCAGCCTTCTCCTGTCCTCTGTTACAGAGGGTGGATTGCAATTAATCAGCCAAGCACTGACACATTTCACATTGAACAGGACAGAAACACAAACTGAGGCTCTGTTAAGCACTGGGATGGGATTTCCGATGGTCACAGCCACAGCTGCACACCTCCGAGCGCAGAGAGCGTGAGGAAAATCAGTTCATAACAAGTGTAGAAACTGTAGCAAATTGGAAGGGCACAAATAGAAAAAAAAACCTCAAACACACCCCAAATCCTATTACTTTTCTGTTTTTCGATGGAAATGAGATTAAGCTTGAGAGAGCGTAAATTTACACTTATTGAGAAGTGGGTAAACTTGATAAAGAGCAAAAAGGTATCAGAACAAGGTTGCTAGGCCACCTTAGAGTTTCAGAAATAATACCTGAGTTAGATGCATTAAACAATTAGAGAATGAATGCTTTTGTTACCTTCAATTCATTTCAGTATAAGTAACTAAAATACATCCAAAATAGAATAACGTAATTACTCTGGGAGATCAATGGAAAATTTTTCCATTTGACAGCTAATTGTTTTAGCCTTCTGGATAGCCAAATTAAACACAAAAATTGATCAGCAAAGTAGATATTTTTTGATTTAAAGATCCCCAGTGAAAGAGAGGAAGTGTTAAAGAAATTAACAACAGATTTCACATCAATCTTTTCGTTCAAGGGAGACTAAAGGCAGAAAGGTGACTCAGGTGGGGGTGTGGCATCACATTTTTCCAAGGTTTCAATTTATCCTATTTTAGCTTCTCTTTTCCACTCTCCATTCCTAAGAAATTACACTTCATCCTTCATACTAGCTGAAGAAGCAGGAAGTATCAATATGGTGAAATAATAATGATTTTTCTTGGCTGGGCTCTTTATGCATGTGAAAATCTGATATTTTAGCTGTTAAGATGAATTATCGTCATAAGAGTATCACAGACATGAAAATGACAATTATTCAACAGTTTATGTCAAGACTGATGGCAGAGCAAAGTGTTTATGTGAGCATCACAGAAAGCTGAACCAAAGGCTGAATTCCCTTCAGGAAGGTCTGGGCCTGTGATGGGAAACTCCTGCGAAAATGAGAAAAACCTTCAGTTCACTCAGGGCTTGGGGAGCTCTTCATAAAATCACAGGATGGTTTGGGTTGGAAGGGACATTAGAGATCACCCCATTCCACCCCTGCCTTGGCAGGGACCCCTCCCACTGTCCCAGGCTGCTCCAAGCCCCGTCCAGCCTGGCCTTGGGCACTGCCAGGGATCCAGGGGCAGCCACAGCTGCTCTGGGCACCCTGTGCCAGGGCCTCCCAGGGAGGAATTTCTTCTTAATATCTCATCTTTCGTCTTTCCTCTTCCTTTTGTTCTCCTGTGCACCTTCAGCTTTCTGGAAAGTTCTTCATCCTGTTCTCCCCTCCCTCAACATGTGGCAAAAGGAAGCAAAAAGAGTGGGAGAATGCTGGGATCAAATTGTCTATTAAAATATCTGTGTTGTCTTCAGAGTCTCACATCCAGCTGTCCCAGAAGATAAGGAAATAAATTTCCACGAGCAAAAACTTTCTGATCTGTAGGAATGAGAGTCACATTGTGCAGAGTTGTGGAGAACAACATAAACAATATAGAAAAGAAAATAGGTAAGTGCTTATATGAGGACATTACAGCATTTTAGCATCTTCACTACCCCACATTTCCATTTCCTAGAGAACTCCTGTGTCCCAACAGGTCCATTCTCCAAAGGAAAGGAGCAAGTGAGAATAAGCACAGTACCAATTTTGCTGAAATAAAAATCCAACATACACCTTATGCAAAGACCACTGTAAGACGGAGCATAAAGAGCAGGAATATTTGTTTGGTCTTCTCCAGGAATATTTTCTAACAGCAAAGGATCTACTCTTTTTTTCACAAGTTGCTCAGCTGTTCCCTCACTCATTTACAGCCATACTTTTTTCAATCACTCGGTCACCAAAACCACAGAAATGTTTTCTCTTTGCAGTGCCATGTCACCCCTTGTTTATTCCTCCCGATAATTTATTTTGAAGTAAACCTGCAAATCTCTAATTAAAAAAAGTCAAAAAGCCAGATTAATTACAAACCGAGAGTATTTTGAAAGCAGGAAAGAAAAAAAAAAACTGTAAAGTGAACAGATGAGATTACAAACTGAATTGCCACCATTAGCATTGGGAGTCCGATAATTAGTTATTAGAATAACAATACATGTCTAATATTAATAGGAGATAGCACAAATGTTGTCATAGGGACAGAAGAAGGAAATAAAATTGGAAGGGTCTAGTAAGGATAACTGGAGCTGGAATTTCTGCTAATATTCAGGTTTGACCTGTGGAGATAAATTCTGGTTTTGTGGACAGAATCCTGATTTCCCAGGTTTTAAAGCAGAAAATGCCCTACAAATTATTTATTGAAGACTTCTGATGAGCCTGTACAATTTCAGAGATCTAAAGTTTTCTGTCTAACAACACATGGCTTTCTGGTTTATCTGATGATTCTAAACCTGGGTTTATGGGGGGATTTGGGGTCTAAAAACCAACAGCAGATATAAAGCAGGAGATGTTTAGAAATACGTGTATGTCAAAGACTGGCATGACTGGCTCTGAAGACGACTGTGAGCAAGTGGAATGGCCTTTAAATGCTGAAAAGGGCATTGATCTCCTTAACTCCCAATAAGTGTGGTGCAGATGATGGTGTTTAAATGATAAATAAATCTGTGTGTGTGGGGGGTGGAATACAGGGTTTTCCCTAATGTCTAATAACTGGCAGTTTATATGAGTTGATTATGATGGGTTGCTTTACAAAGCAAAACCTAAGCCTAAACCACAAACACTGAGATATTTAACAGAAAACTGGAGTCAGTAATAAGCTGTGCTGTTTTATTCTGTTCACTTTAAGCAGTTTCACTCGGATTGGAGAACGAGGAAATCTTAATGAAACAATTGTACAGTTACTTCCATTTAATGGCTGTTTTACAGTCAAGTATACATTAAGAAGAAAAATGTTAATTGCTGATGTGCTGAAAATACTGTATGGGCAACACTTAATTACAAAAAGATATCATTTTGAATGACTGCTATTTCCCTGTCTTCCCCAAATGAACCCACTGACAGAATAATCCAGAGTGTAAGCAAAACTGAAGTTCAAAGATCTAATTTCTAATTCAGGGAAGCATTAAACATATGCTTAACTTTGACCAAATGTGTAAAGCCATTAACTCCAGGCCCATAAAGAAGTGCTTAAAGCTAAATGGGTACTTAGGTTATTATTCACACAGGGCTGCCTTCTTGAATCTTACTCCCCTACCAGTATTAGCACTCTCTTTAGCAGCTGGTCCCATTAATTACCCAAAAAAAAAAAAATCCCCAAAAACCTGTTACTGACCATTAAAATGCAGCACACCCTGATTTGCATATCTATATATGGGTTTCATATTAAATTCTATTTATACTTTTTTTTTTTTAATGCCTGTATAAAACATGAGCAGAGGAAAGAGGGGGTTAGTTTATCTTTTTGCTGGGCCTGATTGTTTAAGGCAGGCAGGCAGCTGAATATTTGTGTCTGTGGTTAATTGTGAATGCAAATGAGAAGCTGCCTTTAAAAATCGTGACTTGTGTTTTCGGAGGCTCCGAGAAAGAAGTTTGGGCAGGAATCTAAAATAACCTAATCCAGAGTAAAATTTCTTATTTTTTTTTTTCCCATAGAGTAAAAATAAAGGAAATCCAGCCTTAAAAGAATAATTTTCAGCCCTAAAAATTTCTCTACTGACCTGTAGTGAGGAGAATACTGGTAAATCTAAATTTCATAGAGAAAAGACATAGAACAACTCTCACTGCTGTTAATAAATGGGCTTCTAACCTAAACCAGCCCTGGAAGAACAGAGCAGAAAACACACTTGCTATTTTCACTTCTTTACTAATTGAAGGAGATGATGGTTTGTCTGAGTTAATGATTTTCTTTCTAAACATCTCAAAATCAGACCCCGGATCTTGCGTTATGCCATATTTTGATTTCTCCTACACCACAGACCAAAATCCCGATTTTCACTTGTTTCACACAAACCCAGAATCAATTCCAGCTTATCAGTAGCAGACAAATCAGGGGAACTGTCAGGCGAACTGAAAAATCCAGATAAAGTGTAACAATTTTAGCAAGTTTTGGGACATGCAGCTATTTTAGTCAAGTCCACTCCACTGGCATTAAATTATTCTTCAGCACTGAGGAATTTTAGTTAAAAATTCCCCACAGGGATATTCGTTCTGGGCTGCTCTTCTGGTTTTTAAATACAAATAATTCTACAGCCCCAGGATTTCCTAACACCAAAGCCTCCTCTGTGAAAAGATGTGCCCTCTCTCCTGGAGAAAACAAGGATATTGCCTGAATTTCACGGATTTCATGTTCTCTGTAATGGTTACAGTTATTGCTCCAGTCTGTTCTAGGAGAATAGGAAAACAAAAGATGGAAAGAAGGAGTTTAAATGTAAAATTTTATGTTGAGTTTTGCATTCCATACACTGCCCTCCCGGGATTTATCACAGATTAACTGTAGAACCAACCACAAATCCTCCAACCCCGCATTAAAACCCAGTTGAGATGAGATTGCTCTGATTTTTCCCTCTCTCTGCCTCGCTCAGCTTTAGTTGCCCGCTGGCCAGGCCTCCCTCCCTCCTTTTCCATGCGCAGGGAGAGCAAATTCCCAGCAAGGACTGAGTGATGCCTAAAGAGGCCAAGCTGGAAGAAGAGACCAGCCAGGAGTGAGGGAATAAAGGTGGATATTTATTGGAAAGGCCTTCAGAGGCACACCCTGGGCAGGCCAAAGGCTGCACCCGAGATGGACCCCGAGTCACGAGTTCTTCACACTGTTACAGGTTTGGTCCATTTGCAGATCAGCATAAATTGGCCAATTAAACTTTAGCTAATGATGGAACTGCCCCTCAGCTCGCCCCCCTTCTCAAGGTGCTGGGTTACACATTTTGGGCCTGGGACGGGCTGGGTGTCCTTGGAGAGCAGGCCTGGAGAGGCTTTGTTGTGTCTGTGTGAGCATGAGAGAGCAGCAGCTGCCAGGCTGCGAGGCAGCTCAGAGTCACACACTGGGAATGCAGGATTTTGAAACATATAAGAGTTAAAACCTAAGGCATCAGAGCCCCCTCATCCTCAGTCACACCCCGCACAATAATCTAACCTGAGGATAACCAAAATCAATTCTACATTCCGTAGGATGAAATTCCTTAAAAACAAAGTTTTTTGAAGGAAAAGGTGCCCCCACTTCTCCAGAGACCTTCAACAATTTGGGCAAGTTCTCAAACCAAACTCCAATCAAAACACCAGGTGATGGCACGCAGATAAGTTCCCCTGTCCTTCGCCTTTCTAAACTCCTGTGAAATCTGTAGTCAAGGCTGAAACCTGATATAATGTGCAACTTTTTTTTACAAGAATAACTATTTGTTTGAAGTCCAGGAAAATCTGCATATGGAGCCCGGGATAATCCTCTTGGATGCCTGGCAAACCTGCTTGAATTCAAGTCTCTTACCCATTTTGGAAGGGACTTCTGGAAAGATTAGAAAAAAGCACATTTTGCCTCAAACAAATCTTGGTATGGATTGTCTCGTTATCTGGAAATATACCTTGCACTGGAACCCTCCTGTGAAGTGTTTGGTACTATTTATTTTCACTGAAGTCTTTATTAGAGCCAACATTTAAGGTTTTAACAGAATTGACTTTAACTGGAATTTATTGGCCATACTTCCCCTACACGAACACTTTTTAATTTAAAAGAACATGTTTCTTACAGCGAGGTTTCAGCCCAGCTGCTTTTTTTCCTCAGTGAAAACCCTTTGAAATGCTGTTGTACTTCTTATTCAAGAAGTTATTCATGTGAGGAATGGCAGCAGGTCTAAGTC
Source organism: Oriolus oriolus (assembly GCA_013400235.1). Classification (NCBI taxonomy): domain Eukaryota; kingdom Metazoa; phylum Chordata; class Aves; order Passeriformes; family Corvidae; genus Oriolus; species Oriolus oriolus. The sequence goes on from VXBT01012648.1 coordinate 24,889, forward strand.
CATAATCCTAAATAAAAGGTTAACTTTTGCAGCAAATTATAAAGTGGTTGTTTGTCTGGTTTTACCTTTCCAAAGCAATACCCAGAGATATATTTACTTTGAATATGCTTTGCTCCCCAAGAGATGACTTTTCCTTCATGGGAAGTTTTATTTAAATGAGAGTGAGACGTGAATATTCGGGAGGCTTCACATATTTCTGAGACATTTCTCTTGCAGGTTGTAGATGATTCACTGCGAAGAAATCTTTTGATGCCTTGCCAGAATACAAAATGCCAGGTCCTTGCATGGTGCCAGTGAAGGGAGCTCCACTTCCTTCATGTTTGGAGCAGCAGTTGGGCTTAAATTTGCTTTTGTAGATATCGCTCCCCCAACTGTCTTCGTCTGGAGCAGGCTTTGCTCAAGGAACACAAACAGCAGCTGAAAGACCTGACGCTGGGCAGGGAAACTTCTGAAATTACAGCAAGGTGGGCAGGAAAAGAGGCTGCTGGTGTTTGAGCTGAGTGCATGAGAGTGGTCTTTACATAAATAGACCACAATGTGAATACTTTAGGCCTTAGAGCACAAACTGCTTTTCTTCAGTGACATTTGCTCTTAAATGCTGTTTTTAGGAGATTATTTTCCTGGCCATTGTAACACTTTTGTAATACAGATTTTATGCGATCCAAGTGCTAAAATCATGATTTAAGTTTTATTACATTTATTATTAATGTACACTGTCGTTTGCTGCCTGACAACGTAACGCTACCTCATGAATAAAGTATCCTGCCACGATACCACCACAATGATAAATAATTCCTAGGTGATAAGAGCTGAACAATTAGTACCAAATAATAACATCATTAAGCATGGATTCTGGTCCTTGCAGACAGCATTAAATTAAATATTTCCCAGCTAAAGCATAAGGCACATAAGTATTCCAATTACAGATGAAAGGGAAACCATGAATACAGCAAAGGGCTCCCAGTGCTTTTAATAAACAAATGGTTTTTACCTGGAGGAACTGAAGATTAAATCTGATCTAGAACTCTGAAATACATAACACAAGCATCTCGTGAGTGCTCACAGGCTAAGAACTTGGCTGTTGTCTGGGAAGGATTAACAGCAGGGAGTTATTTTGATGATGAGAATTGAAGATTATGTATTCAAACCAAAAAAGTGTAATTTAACATTCCCTTTTTTTCCAGTCTTGCATTTGTGACAGAGCTTCAGCCAGTACAATGGGATGGATCTGTCTTTTCCCTTTAACTGAAGGGAAGATGTGTTCAGATGTACCTGGTTGTGGATGTATCTCCCATCCATCTCTTTAATGTCTTCTCTTCAGCTGGAAGAAGGACATGGAGTATTCAGCCTTAGCAGCCTGGATTTCTTCAGAAATGATTCTGTCGAGATGCAGTTCCTCCAGCTCAGTGTTTATCTATGTATTTTCCTACTGAGCTGCTTTTCTTTTTCCCCTCTGTGACTTTTGGCTAACAGCAATTGCTGAATTTTCTCATCACAAACCGGTGTGTTCCTCTAAAGGGAAACAAGTGCCTCTCAGCGGGACACCACCACCACCGCCAGGCTCAGCTGCAGCCTGGAATGCTTCGATTTCCTTCCTTGTCACTGGATATCTTGCTTTGCAGCCTGAATTTTTCCCTTCAAATCAATTCTCAGATACAGAAGACAAAATCCTCTTGTAGTAGACGGCAACGAATGCCTCAAGTTTTTCCATTGTGAGAACAAATAATCAAATTAGAGTTTTCCTAGGACATTAACTCAATCTAGGAAGTGTGACGTATCCATCCCAGTGCTGAAAAAAGCTATTGTTATTTAAGTTACTTTGGTAGGCACAGACACAGACCTGTAGGTTAATGTTCAAAGAACAGAACAATGCTCATTTCTCCAGCTTCCCTTTTCAAAATTACCCCTTTCCTGTGGGTGATGAGCAGTGAGAACTCAATTGTCAGGAATGCACCAGAGAATAACTTTTAGTCAACCTCAGTTATTTTTATACCTCTTGATTTCTTTAAATAAAGGATAAAAATTGGCTTTTCATGCATTGGTGTTTCTATATTTAGTGCTGGAAAGGGTAAAAGGGAGAGGAAAAGAAATATCCTGGTTGTGAGCTGTGGGCAGTTTGACTCCCAATTAAACGGATGTTGTTGTGGAGAGATTAATTTAGGAGATATTCCATAATTTTTGCCAAGCTTGCTCTTGTCTGAAGCCCAGGAATTCACCTTCCAAGTTCTTCAGAGAGACTCAAAGAACCAGAACTGTTTAAAACAAAACCCAACATCTTCTGAGCTGTTTTCCCTGCCTGAATCCCAACACCAGAATTAGCTCATGATAGGCTTTAATCATTTATGCTTACAGGCATCTAAAATTAGGAAATGTGTACCTGGAGATAAATTTGGCTGTGTGCTGCAGAGTGCTGCAAGAACTGCAAAATGAGGAATAATTGAGGATAAAAGCCTCAGCAGTGAAACACCCGATGGTGGGTGCACGGACTGTAATGAAGATGAATTTACAGTGGGGGAAGTCAGAGGCCACGTGAATTTCGACTGTGCAGTAAATAATGATGGGTGCTGAAGGTCTGGGTGTGGTTTATGAATATGCAAATGAGCATTAGCTTTCGGTATGCGGGGAGGGGCTGTGTGGTGCAGGAAGGGCTGATCCAGGGACAGGGCTATGAATATGCAGCAGCTTAACTTCACTCCTTTACTCGAGTTTGTGGCTCAGCATTTTTATTTTTATTTATTTTTATTTTTATTTCTTTTTCTTTTTCTTTCTTTTTTATTTTTATTTTTTTGCTTTTATTTTTATTTTCACATTTTCTGTGGTGAAAAAGCAGCTGACCGCAGGATCAGCAGTCACCCTCCGAGCCTCCTGGCCTGGATTTCCTAGCAGGGTACAGATGGATCTTTTCCCTGCTGATGCCACCAGTGAGGGAATTTTGGTGCACCCCATGTGTGACACACTGTGCTCCGTGTTCCTGAGTGCTTGCAGCTCTTCCCTGGGCCAGAATTTACTGCCTGGAAGCATTTTATTTATTTTATTCCTTCTGCTCTCCCACCTCCCCTGCATCCCACCCCAAACCAGGAGGGACCTGAAAGACCTGATGGATCCAATGAGGTCTTGAAAACGAGATAATTGAACGACTCAATTCATTTAAAACTTTCAAACTTAGGTGTGTCAACCTTTGTTTAATCATTTAAGCTGAATCTTCCCATTTCCAAGCCTGCTTCAAGGGAAGTGAAACATTCAGCATTCCTGACAATTTTGCCAATCTGGAGACAGATATGGATTACTTAATATCCTTCTATTGTAAAAACCTTCCATTTCAATATAAACCTGGCTCAAACTTCATTCTAGGCATTGATTCAGTCAGCACGAATTTAAAAAAATGAATAAACAAATTGTTATCTTTAGTGAATGACAGCTACTATAAAAATAAAGTATAAAATAAGTAATCCTATGCTTTATACTGATTTATGTGTCATTATGTCTTAAATTTACCTAAAATAATCGGGATTTAGGAGATGTTGATATTGTTTTGATTTAGCTTTTGTATTGGCTCCTTTTTACCAATATTTCCTTATTTTAACAAGTGCCTCAACACAGAAAAAGAGTCTGCTGGTCCTCAAACAGAAAAAAAAATAGAGGGAACCTTGATCTCCTTGAATAAATTATGGTTATGTGTGACATTTACATATTTTTATTATTGAAATTACCTCCAAAAATACCTATTGCAGATCTCAACAATTAGAGATAATGACTACACAGTTTAAGTTTCAGCATTTATTTCTCCCTTTATCTTTTTTTCCCTCAGTGAATCCTCATTCCCTAGATAAGTAGCCCATCGCTGCTGCCGGGATTTTTTTCTGTAAGGTATTACAGGTGATGAGTCTGGATTATCTGTTAAAATTAATTCTATTAGGAAAACATCCATTGGTTTGTTCTAAAGCAGCGATTTATCACGTTTGAGTATAATACACTGATAAATCTCCCAGCTCCGACAAAACAGCTTCCCGGGATTTATTCCTCCGTGTTCCAACAGACCAATTTATATTTCCTACACATTCTGGGGTTCAGAGAAATATGCTGGGGCTGATGTGGGATGGCAGACACTGAAGTCTTGCAGCATAATTAAGAGATAATGGTGCTATCTGCCTGTTTTATGAGGCACTAACACAGTCCTGAGCGAATAAACCACAGAATAAACTCACTCCAGCGAGGGAACTGGAGCCCTGCCAGGAGCCTCGCTCCAACAGCACCATTACATCAGCCTGCTAGCAGCGTTTAATTAACGAAAATTGGGTGTGCATTGCTGCAAATGGGATGGAAAATGACGCCGTGGTTCGAGGATCGGGAGGTGCCAGTGCAGATCTTGGCGGGGTCGCCACATTCGAGGCGCTCGCTGCAGAGTGAGCTCTGCTCCACACACCTGCCTGGGAATCTGAAGGGATTTCTGAGGTGCAAAAGACACTGAAATGAGAAAATTCACAGATAGTGTCAGAGCAGTGGGATAGTGATGTTATCCCCAGTGCCGCTGTCGCTTCTCAGTCTTAGAACTGGGGGATTAAGGCAAAAAAAATCCCCGACTAAATGGGTTGTAAAGCAAGAAGCTGATAGCGTGGTGCCTGGTCCAGCCTGATGGCTCTGATCGTGTTCACACTTCTCTCCAGAAAGGACAGATGGAGAGAATATGGGAAGATGTGCTGCCCACATCCTGGAAATAGCTGGGAAGTTATCCATGAAGGCAAGACCCGGGTGAGCACCAGTGTGGCTCCTGAGACAAATCCCGGTGGCATTCAGTCCTGACAGCTCTGCCCAGATTTCCAGATAAAGGTGCTAATTAAATCTAAATATTTGGATGCAGGTGCTACTTCCACCAGCAACTGGATGGAGGCCACTAATTTTGTTTGTTCAAGTGACCCCACAGGTGTCAAACTGTCAGAGTTTTGGTCAAAATCCAGCTTTTGGATGATGATCCAAAGAGGAAAGTCCAGGAGGGTTTGGTGATTGATCCCTGCTGTACCTCACCTCCATGGAAAGTGCTCAGGGAACACGGGAAGCAGAATGGAGCAGAGTGCACCTATTTCTTTGGAAGATTAAAGAAACTGATGAAAATGCTACTCCTGCCACAGCCACCAGCTCAGACTTCTGCTTTCAGTGCAAGCAGCAGCAAAAACTTGTGAGGCAGAGGTATGGAAAGTCCCTGCGTCACATCGACCAAAAATACTGCAGAAATTAAGGCTACGGCATCAAACAAAAACAACAACATACAGTAAAATAATGTGGGGAAGTGAAATTTAAATAAAATAAGAATGAAATAAACAAGAATAAACTTACACATCTTTGTTCCTGTAACTTCTTCAGAAGCCCAGGCTGCACGTTCTGCTCTGAAGCTCCAAAGCTGTGAAGCATTTGCAAGGGGAACACAAAATAAGCAACCAACACAACTGATTAACACAAACAGTCGAAGAATTTTAATATAAAACCCAGCATTCTTCGACTGAAAACTTAACCTGAGACTACTCTTTTGAGATGTTAATTAAAAATTGAACAATTTCCTAACCAGTCCTATTAAATACTTTTCTCACTGGACTTAAGCAAACTTAATAGAGGAATGCCCTTACCATCATTTGAATTTCTATGTGCAGACACTTTTCAGTAAACCTTGCCTGATTTTGGTACTCAGGCAGGTCTAGTTTTATTCAAGAATATAAAATTAAGACAAAGATTTGTTCAGCGTAGAGTAAAACTGAAAATAATGACAGGTTTCTCCATAAAGAACATTTTGCTCAGTGGGTGAACGGTGCCAGGAAGGAGGTGGATATTGCTGCTCTGGCAGTCTCTGATCTGCTCATAACTCTGATTTTTATGCGTGGATTTTATTCATGGCCCACACTGTGACACAACAACACCCTGTGGCTGAGCACTATCCCGTATTCCCAAAACACCCAGAGGGAAACAAAACCTCCACACGAAAACACGTGGCAAAAAGCAGTTGCAGAGAGGGATCTGCGTCATCAGTGGCTGTCTTCTTTAACTCCTCATGCTTATTTTCAAGCAGAATATTTGCATTAAATTGAATTTATACAGCAGATTATAAGAATGTGATCTTAATGGCAGCTGGATAAGGAATATATTGAAACGTCAAAAAACAGCTAATTCTTAACAAAATGTGCTTTTTTTAAGGTGTGCTGCAGATAGGTTGATAGATCCAGCTGGAAATTCCCTGAGTTTTGTACGACAGAATATCCCGGTGGCTGATGCCCAACTGCTTCAGCAACGGGCTCAAAGGAATCTGTAACACGGACCAATTTCCAAATTCCCACCACTTCTCTACTTGTGGTTCCATCGCCCTCTTGGCACAGCAAACTGATCTCATGAAAGGACAGAAGAACAGTTGCTCTGTTTTATAAAATGATTATATGGTTTCTCAATACCGAAAATGAGGGATCAAAGGCCACAATTATTTTATTTTTAAGTTTTTGCTGGCTTTTTTTTTCCCTATAAGGGAACTAAATCATTGACCAGTACAATGGAAACTCTCGCTGGCAATCTTTCCTAGACCTTGCCCTCAAAATATTTTAAGATAGAACTGTGAAAACTGAAGTAAATATAAGCACCCTCTTCTTTCAATCCGTAGTTCTTGCCATTTCCAAATTTAGGTTCAACTTTCTCTTCTGCCCTTGAGGAGCTGGGCTGTTTCATCCTGGCCTTTTGAGTTGAGCTAATCAGTACTTTTTGTCCATGTTTTTCTGTCCAATTCTCTGCATTTTCTCTTCTGCTTAATTGGAACCAAAATAGTTTGGGCGGCTGAACTGAATGGAGGTAATTTTTGTCCATTCAGCACAATCCTGCAGCCGCCCTTCCACACTAAATGAGAGATGTTAGAGTTCAACCCTCCTCCAGTTTTCTCTCTCTCGGCCAAGAAAATCTTTTTAATCTCGTAGCTTCCCGAAAGATTTTTGCTTAGCTGCTGTTTCGAGGTGATATTTGCAATCTAGGAGCTGATAGAACGAGCAAAGATGTAAATATTGTCCTGCTGGTAAGCGCTGATTCATTGAAATGGAAATGATTTGTGCAAGAGCATCGTGTCTCGGCCATTATTTGTGTCAGAAACAAGGAGCAAAAGTAATTTAAAAGCAGGTGCTCTGCATTGCTTTGTTTTACAATGTCTTTTTCTCATTAAACTTATTTATATTCTGTGTAACCTTTCCGATGAGCAGAATGTAAGAGTGCAGTACAGGAGATAACACACACACAACTTTATCCTTGTCAGCTTCACAGATCCAAAACAGCTCCCTCCATGGAAGGGGATGGGGTGAGGGCTGATATTCCCTCTTTTTAGCCCTTTTTTAGGAAAAAAACAAAATTAAAATCCCTTTGGTATCTCAGGTCTGAAACTTAAAACATTAAACAATCTCTAAAATAATGCCTCAGAACTGTGTTCCTCCCAGGCTGAGCTTTCATACCTGAGCAGCCACAGGATGTGAATAATTCCCCTGTGATTTGTATGATTGACTCAATTTTGAATTAATTATTTCTCTATTATTTGTATCATTGAATCAGTTTTGAATGGATCATCCCTCAGTGATTGGTGCCCCTGAATCAGTTTTGGATGTATCATCCCTTAGCGGTTTGTGTCACTGAATCAATTTTGAATTGATTATTTCTCGATGATTTGGGTCGTTGAATCAATTCTGAACTAATTATTTCTCAATGATTTGTGTCATTGCATCGATTTCGTATCAATCAGATCAACAGTTGGATTCCTCAGTGGGAGCTGCAGGATGCAGCTGCTGCATCCCAGCTGCACCAGGGCTCCTGTGCATCCTCACCCCTGGTGTCCCCTTAAAGCCCCTAAATTCTGGAATTCACCAACCCCTTGGTGAGTTCCTGGCATTTCCCTATGAGCAAACCTGGCTGAACTTGTACAAAAACCAGTGCAGAATGGAGAAGCCAGGTTGATTTTGCCTGTGCTATATTTGGTAACAAAAACACACAACATAATGCTGAGTTGAAGTGCAGATGATGAACAGAAGTCAGGAGAGCGTGTGAATAAATTCAGCTTTTAGCTATTAAGACACAGCACAGAAATTTCAAGGGGTGAAAGAGGCAACTCGTGGCTGTAAACAAAAGCTCCACTTCAGGGGGATGCTCAGCCAGGGTTGAGCTCTGCTGGAGCTGGGCAGATTTCTGTTGGTGTCAGGGGAGTTTGGACCAAAATAAGAATATCTGAAGAGGTGGAGGTAGAAGACTGGGACGAGGACTTAAAGCTGTTGTCACAGGACCGTCATTTGTAACTTACAGCACCCAAAGTGGGTCCAAGGTAGCTGGAGAGGGACTTGGGACAAGGGCATGGAGTGACAGGACAAGGGGGAATGGCTTAACACTGCCAGAGGCAAGGGAGAGATGGGATTTTGGGAAGGAATTCCTTGGGAGGGTGGGCAGGCCCTGGCACAGGGTGCCCAGAGCAGCTGTGGCTGCCCCTGGATCCCTGGCAGTGCCCAAGGCCAGGTTGGACACTGGGGCTTGGAGCAGCCTGGGACAGTGGAAGGTGTCCCTGCCCATGGCAGGGGTGGCACTGGATGAGCTTCGAGGTCCCTTCCAACCCAAACCATCCCATGGTTCTATGAATTGCTGAAGAAATTCAGGCTGGAATGAGCATTTTTCAGCTCAAATGAGTCAAAAATTAATTCAGCTGTGTTTTAGTGACTTGACCACAATTTTGCATAGTGCTAAAATTATTTCAATGTATTACAAGAAATTACAGTGGTTTTTACAATTTCAGAGTTTCAGTACCTTTATACTGCAGGTGTCAAAACCAGTTGCACAACTTTTATTTCAGAGCAAATACACTTTAAAATGTAATTATTCATCCAGACTCTTGATTTTGAATAAGAAAAAAAAAAAATATATATATATACCCTTAAAATGCAGCGATAAAATAAATTGAAGGTACTTCTTGTCTGGCAGATTTCAAAGTGAAGTCGTGAAGTAATAGGAGTTGTGCTCTTTTCCAAAAATATTCATAGAAGCTGCATTTTTAATTCCCAGAGCGTCTCTCTGATGCTGCTGTAGCTCTGGAGATGCACGAACAGGAATATCGAAGTAGGAGAGGAGTGTGAGGAGGAGTGGGAGAGGTGGATGGTGGGGAGGGGATTAAACCTGGATGTCTCTGGCATTAGCACAGGAGCTGCTCGCAGTGATGTGCGGGGCAGGTGGCAGCTCCTGGGATGGCAGATGGCACTGCTGGTGTGGCAGCACCCTTAGTGAGCAGAGGAGCTTCGAAAGTGAAAACCTGGGGAGGGGTCACCCTGCAAAGTCAGCTCTGCGCCAAAAAACCCGTGCTGGGAACACGTCCCGCGTCCGAGGAACGCACAGGGCAGGAAAGAGGGGAAACTCTGGTTCCTCTGCAGCTGCTGCTGGGCACGAGGCTCCCTGAGCTCCTCTGACAGGTCACCTCGGCCTGGGGGTTGGCTGAGGTGAACTGGGATGGAGCTGGCACCACCACACCCGCACCAGAGCTGTGCCAGCGCGTCTCTGAGAGCAGGGAGGGAGCCCTGCGTCCCTCTGCCCCTTCCCCGGTGACCAAACAGTCAGATATGTTCAACTGCTTCCCTGGAACTGAGTTACAAACAGTCTGGAAATGAGTATTGTTAATGATCACTGCTGCAGCAGAAGCACAAACTTCAGCACATTTGGGGAAACCTGTGAAGGGCAGCGGGGCTAATCTTATTTCCTATTCCTTTTCTAGTAGTGGAGGTTGGGAAAAGCTCTGCCCCAGGTGCTGATTTGGTCTCAGTCTCTCAGGCCTCTTTGTTGTAAGTGTGATCTCTTTAGAGCATGGAGGATAAGATTCAGCAGGAGATGAAAACACATGTTCCAGCAAGCTGCAGTTCTGCCCTTTGGCCATTCTGCTCCTCTGCCCTTCGCCCCACACAACAAAGCCAAGGAAGATCTTAAAAACTGGGGAAAAAAATAATAATAATTAAAAAAAAGCTGATTTTGTTTACATTAAAATTCATGAACATATGGTTTGGCCTTTAATCTCCAAAAGTCCCAGTATTTGCTCAAAAGGACAGTTCCTCACAGGCAGACCAGGCCAGTTTAAAAAATTCAGCAACTACAAAGACAAGAATGACGTTTTTTTAGAGCAAGTAGGAGACACAGGGGAGGTCTGTTTGTCCAGCTCTCCCCTTTCTTTTCTCTCCTCATCTCCTCAGCCTCTTTTCCTTTCTCTCCCCAACACTCTAAACCAGTTTTTCTGAAAAAAATATTTTCAAGAATGTGTGTGGCAATGATGCTGATGACATTTTCATGTTCATCTTTGTGCCCTACTGCTATCCCACAGAATATTCTCAGCTTTGTCTGCAGGCTCATTTATTTCCTAATTTGTCTTTGAGAATGGAAAAACCTACAAATATTAAAGCTAGAATAAAAACCAAACAGAAAATTGGGCTCAAAGATGTTATATTTTTCTTGAGGGTGCTGGTAGATGGACAAGATGAAATGTCAGATGAATAATTCCATACTTCAAAGGACAGCAAATTATTTGCAGGGGTTAGGAAGCGATGATAGGTTCTTCCTTATACTTTGTGGGGAAAATATCAGATTTTCTGGGAGTGCAGGAAACATTTTGCCAAGTTTGGGGAACAAGGACTCCAGCACAGGGGGCAGTGGGGTGTTGCTTCCCATGGATCCAGGACATGCCATGGAAGTTTTAGTGGAAAATAACACAGCACCCTTTCCATATCCATAATTTCACTGATGCCTAAAAGGCCAAGCTGGAACCAGAGACCAGCCAGGAGTGAGGGAATAAAGGTGGATATTTATTGGAAAGGCCTTCAGAGGCACACCCTGGGCAGGCCAAAGGCTGCACCCGAGATGGACCCCGAGTCACGAGTTCTTCACACTGTTACAGGTTTGGTCCATTTGCAGATCAGCAGAAATTGGCCAATTAAACTTTAGCTAATGATGGAACTGCCCCTCAGCTCGCCCCCCTTCTCAAGGTGCTGGGTTACACATTTTGGGCCTGGGACAGGCTGGGTGTCCTTGCAGAGCAGGCCTGGAGAGGCTTTGTTATGTCTGTGTGAGCATGAGAGAGCAGCAGCTGACAGGCNGTTAAAACCTAAGGCATCACCATAAAAACTCCACGGTTTTGGTGTTGCGAAAGGAAGGGCTCTGTTGCATCCAGGAGCAGGCGGTCAACACCTCCCGAAACAGCAGCACCCCAGTGTTGGATTTCACATCCCAAACGACTGGCTGGCTGCTGGGAAATGGAAGAACTGATGTGATCCCACCCCAGCACCCTCAGGACCCTTTCAGTGCAGGGCCAAGGCCTTTCATTTTCCTGGTGGCACCCTGGCATTCTGGCTGCCAGCCCTAATGGGCAGTGACTGGCAGCCTTAATGATCAAACAATATTCCAAGCAGAGCCCGTGCCTTGCAATAACTGAGCACCGCTCCTGGGACAGCTCTGGGAATCTTCAGTGTGAACAAAGAGAGTCCTGCAGTTTTCTCATTTAATTAAATTTAAATCTGTGGGGACTGGCAGTGCGTGGCTCGGGCTTACGATTTTTTTTTTTTTTTGAGTCGTTCTTTGCAGCTTAATGTCATTGTGAAGTAGCTTTTAATCAACAGACTGTCTCAACTGGAAGTGAAGCTGACACCTCGTTACCTTTAGAGGAGGATTTTTGTTAATTGCAGCACTAAGTACAGGGGAAATATCTGGGATGACCTGTAGTAAAAAGCCCCAGGTGGTAGCACAGGGTTCAGAAGCATTTCAGCATTTCCTCTTATGGGTTGCTCTTGTGGTTGTCTGGAATTTTTTATGGGAAGGGCTCACTTCCACCTGGTTTTATTGTTGCAACCCAAATTATTACAGGGTTTGTTCTCCATGAGGCTGAAACTTGGGAGTATTTTAGAAACATCTGCTTTCTAAAATACCTCAGACATTTGTGAGTGCAAGGGAAACTGCTTTCAGTGCTGTTTTATAGAGAAACACTATTTCTCTGTGTTGGAATGAGGTGTAAACATAGATAAAGACACAGATATAAATATAGAGATAAAAAATACCTGCACTGCATGAGTCAGTATTTCTTAAAACCAATTTGTGCTGAACTGTTCCTGAACTGTTGTGCTGAACTGGCCCCGACCAGGAGCTGTGCAGCACCACAGCCCAGGGAATGGAATTATTCATGCTGCATTAACACAACATTAGTCAGGAATGGTGCTAATTGCTGCACCCAGGACCTTTTAAATGTAACATTTCTGAGCATAACACGGGATCCTTTAATGTAACACAGCTCTTCGGAATGTAGGGAAACCCTCACAAAATAGCTCCCAAATACAAATTTGGCTCTGTAACTTTCCAAGCCCCAGCGTGCACAGAGATGCTTGTTAGGAATCCAGACAGGGTGACAAAACATCTGGCAGTTTAGTGCCACTTCTGTGCTGTCCCTTCCCTCATATCTTATTTACTAATTACTCACGGTCACAGAGTCACTGGATGGTTTGGGTTGGAAGGGACCTTAAATCCCACCCAGTGCCATCCCTGCCCTGTGCAGGGACACCTCCCACTGTCCCAGGCTGCTCCCAGCCCCAATGTCCAGCCTGGCCTTGGGCACTGCCAGGGATCCAGGGGCAGCCACAGCTGCTCTGGGCACCCTGTGCCAGGGCCTGCCCACCCTCCCAGGGGACAATTCCTTCCCAATATCCCACCCATCCCTGCCCTCTGGCAGTGTTAATCCATCCCCCCCTTTCCTGTCACTCCATGCCCTTGTCCCAAGTCCCTGAATAGATTTTGTCAGCCAGACCCACTGCAGTAAGAGGGCAAAAAGAAAACAAGGGGCTCTTCCCGGCCCTCCTGCTCCTCTGAAAAGCGTGGAAATTTCTGATGGTAACAAAAGGGAGATGCAGGACTGGTGAACCTGGGAGGCATCAAGAACCACAACATTGAACAGGAGCAAAGATTGAGAAAAGCTGAGAAGAGCAGGAGAAGTGGAAATCTGTGGCTGGTGAAAGGAAGTACAGACAGAAGGGAGAGGGGGAGAAGGGAGGGAGCCACACTGTGCTCTGCAGAGGTACAATTGCAAGCAAAGATACCTTCCAAAAACCAGGGTAAATATCTGTAGAGACACCAGGTAAAACAACCCTTCCCAAAAACTACAGAGAAGGCTCGTTAGAGGCAACTGGAGAAGCAACAGATTTCTGCAACACCTACAAGAACCAGGCAACTCCTTCCCGAGTTTCAGTGTTTGTTTAGCAAATAGCTGTGATGTGTCTGCCAGTCCCCATCACCCCTCACGGCAGCTTCCCAGACGAGCTAACAGCTTCCCACTTAGGCTTCCTAATGTTAAATTGCCAGCCAAACAACATCCTGCCCTCTTCCCAGCCTCCTGTCAAGGCACACTTTGTTCTTCCCTGTTCCTCCTGCAAGGCTGGGAGCTGCAGCATTAAATGGGGAAGCAGGGATCTGGTTATGAACAAGATAAAGGGAGGGATTAATTTTTTTTTTCCCATATCCTGGTGCTTCTTTAACTTGTAAAGGAGAGATTGGACCCTCTCATTCCGTGCCCATGTTGTGCTCAGAGCCTTTTCCAGTGGAGGCCTCGTGGCTGCTCGTCAGGAGATTTTGCTGAGACAGAAACATCCAATTTGTTGCTCCTTGCGTGTCCAACCACCCCAAGCTGGCTGTGTTTGGGCAGCTCTGCTAAGCAGCCCCGGGTTAGGAAATGGTTCTCTGCGTGTGGGAAAAAGAACATGGATTTTTTGTTGACAGAAAACCTCTCAAAGTTGTTTCTTTTTTGCTGGAGGGACAATCCCAAACTTGTGCTGTGGATGATTAAAGAGATGTGCCACAGCCAGGGCACCTCAAGGGCAGCACCCAAAGCAGCTCATGTCATAAAAGGGGTTTTTTCCCCATCTGCTTAGGAATAACCACCTGGTTTAAAAAAAAATCTGCAATCAATGGCAATTAATACACTGAAAATCAAGGGATAGGGTCAATATTTAATGACTGTGTTACAGAGCAGTGAGAACTGGATCAATTGAAGGTGGCAGGATACAGTGGAAAAAACAGAACCTTCTACTGTAATGAAAGGTGGTGTCTGAGAGCAAAAACCCCTGTGATGCAGTTTAAAATCCTGTGAGTGACTTTCCAAGTGAAGGAATGCCTGAGCTGAGTGGTTTTGTGTGGGATGCTGCTGCTCTTTCCACACACATTTTCTATTTCTGGCATAATACATAAATCAATGCCACAACAGAAAGAGAAAATGATGCACACTTAAAGCAAAACATCAAATTACCTCTTTGTGGGCTATCTGCTTCTTAGATATCACTCAGAAAGCATAAAATAAAATAGCAGAGCTGTTTTGGAGCTGCCTACAAGGCAGGAGTGGAGGAGACAGATTTCACAGAGATGAAATCTCTGCACTCACACTTGGTGAACGACATCTGAGCATCACCTGTGTGCCTTCTGCTGTCAGGGAAATGCAGAATTCCCCTTCCTCGGACAACAGAGGACAAATCTACTTCGGGGTTTGGCTCCCACTCTGCAGAGAGATCAGAAAATGCAGCTGGAGAGAGGGACAGTTCTGACTTTGCTGTGCCTGGGGCACCTCACAAGGAAACCAGCACTTGACAGCTTGAATATGAGCTTTAATAAATTGTCTGAATCTCTGGGAATTCTTATTGTGATCAGGACAAATAGATAAGAACCACGATTTTATGAATAGAAATCCCTACGTTTGTAATATTCAGCTAATCTCTTGTGGGATTTTTAGCTGAATAAAACATATAAATAAATAAAACTTCCCGTTCACAGGAAGCTTTGCAAAAAATGCCTGTCTTGTGCTGAGTGTGGGTTAATTGAGCATTGCTTGGCCAGGTTTTCTTACTGCAAATGGAACTTCCTTTGCTTCCTGTCCATTCTATCCACCCAAAGCAGCCAAGGTGAGATAAGAGCACAGATCTGACACCTGATCATCACAGAGATGTGAGGGCATTTATCTGGGGAAAGCCCCACCAAAGGAAAAAGATTGCTGTGATATTGTCCAGCCTGCTGTTATCCTCTCATGGTCGAGTGGAAAATGCAGTTTGTTCTGTGTGAACACTGCTTTCTACAATGCACCCAGCATCGAGGGGAAATCGTTCCACAACACCAAGAAACCAGCACCAAAACCTGCATTTATCAAATATTTTGGTCCAAACTTACCACAGAGAAAGCCTCAGGTGCCAAAGTTTGCAGTTCTACCCTGACTGTTTTGGGAAAGATTAATACACTGAACATGCTGCCCATAATTCACTTTTTTTTGATGGCATTAGAAATAAATGGACTTTGCAAAGAGTTTTAGGCCTTAGTAAAATATAACATTGTCCGCCTTAGGAAAGTTATTTTGTGAAAAACATAATAAGATTTTTAAATATGGAGAAAAATTGCTTGGCGAGATCTGTTTCCTTCCTTACTGTAAGAAACACCATTTTTTTTAAAGGTGGTGTATTTAGAGCCTGGTTTGTGGGTATCTCACCTCCTCACCCTCTCTCCCCTGCGTGCCCTTATCTCCTGTGAGGATGATAAAAGCTGCACCTGCCACAGATCCATCCTCTTTAAGCCCAGCCTTGAGGTTTAATACATTGTAGGCCTAGTTCATAAAAAGGGTTTTACCTCTCTCTTTCCTGAAAGAGAGTCCAAGAGATAATCCAATTATCAACAGTATTTGGCTGTATACTTGTATCTGAAGACTTCCAGTTTTGTTGGAAATAATTTCTGAATGGTGTTAATGTCAGGGACAGCCAAGTTTCCTATGAAGAAAAATAGGATTTAAAAAAAATAGGATTAAAAAAAAAAGGATTTAAAAACTGTCAAAAAAAAAAAAGAAGGAGATTTTGCTGTCTCTTCTGATGTAAACAGATTGATAGAAATGTCTTTCAGTTTTATTTCTTCAAGCAGAAAACAGCAATGAAGAAAACTGCTACTTTTCCTATTATCATAAATTCAAGGTTTCACGACAAATAAATAAATCTCACACCCAAGCACTAAACCCAAATAAGAACATGCTGTGCTCTTTTCAAAACTGTTCTTGTTATGATCCAACCCCAATTAAACCTCACTATGTGTGTTAATTTCAGAAACAAGGAGAAGTTATTTCCCATTGCTCACTGGCGCTTGTACACATTTCTTCTGTCAGAAGTTAATTTGCAATTATTGTGAGTTTTGGAGCAGTTTGGAGGAGGGTGCAGAGGCAGCTCTGTACATCTCTGTAAATACCTTTTTTTCCAGAAGCAGCATCTGCTGCTAAGCTCTAAATACACAACACATTTTCAGGTAACGTTTCCTCATCCATGGCAAGGATTAATTTGTTTTCTTGTTCCAGAATCTCCGGTATTATTTAAAATGCAGGGTGATTGCGTCGCTAATCTTGTGGTCGACAAGTGGCCTTCGTCCCCTTTGGGAATGCGAAATTCTTCCTGCAAGCAGCCCTAATCCCACCCAAACTTCTCAAAGGTGGGAGTTGTGCTGCTCCTTCTGCTCTTAAATAAATAAATAAATGAAGTTATGGGACCTTAAAATAAGTAAATAAATAAAGCAATAGGTCCTTACAACGTGATCATCAGCGCTCAATAACCTTAAAATGTATTTTCCTTCCGATGGAACTTTAGAAGTCTCCCTTGTAATGAATACCAAAGGAAGCGTGATGGAAGCACAGGCAAGGAAGGAGTTTCCAGAGCCGGTTGGTATCTGCAGCAGAGATCTCCTCGATTCAGGGGCTAATTGCTAATTCAGAATTCAGTGGCTAATTGCTGATTCAGTGGCTAATTGCTGATTCAGTGGCTAATTGCTCAGCATCAGTTCTGTCGCCGCCTGCCACACGCGCAGTCACTTCGCACGGGGCTCCTCAGTGTCCCCTCTGCCGCAGCATCCCTGGGATTATCCCAGGTGCCAGCTGCAATGCCGAGCACACGGGAGCAGCTCCCACCGCCTGCAGAGCGCTCAGCTCCTTCCCCAGCAGTCCCGGGACCTTTCCCAGCCCCACAACCCCAAACCCACAAGGCAAATGCGTCACCTGTTGTTGATGCCTTAGGTTTTAGCTCTCATATTTTTCAAAATCCTGCATTCCCAGTGTGTGACTCTGAGCTGCCTCGCAGCCTGGCAGCTGCTGCTCTCTCATGCTCACACAGACATAACAAAGCCTCTCCAGGCCTGCTCTGCAAGGACACCCAGCCTGTCCCAGGCCCAAAATGTGTAACCCAGCACCTTGAGAAGGGGGGAGAGCTGAGGGGCAGTTCCATCATTAGCTAAAGTTTAATTGGCCAATTTATGCTGATCTGCAAATGGACCAAACCTGTAACAGTGTGAAGAACTCGTGACTCGGGGTCCATCTCGGGTGCAGCCTTTGGCCTGCCCAGGGTGTGCCTCTGAAGGCCTTTCCAATAAATATCCACCTTTATTCCCTCACTCCTGTCCGGTCTCTGGTTCCATCTTGGCCTCTGTAGGCTTCATTGTCACCTGTTGTCACCTTTCCATGGAGGACGAGGCAAAGCCACCCTCGGTCCCTCCTGGGTGGCATCTGGAGGGAGCAGCACCTCCGTGACACCGGCCCCGACCCGCTGCTGCTCTCCCATGCAAGTTTAATAAGCGCTATTTTCTCCCCTTTATTGCGCGTGGAACGTCACGTCCTCACAGAGAATTGCAGCGCGACACCCAGGTTCAGCCCGCTCAGCCAATTTGTTCCATAAATCAGCCATGCTAAAACACGGCAAAACTTTGGCACGCCTCTGAGAGTTTCGGGGCTGTTTCAAGGAGAATTTCCCGCAACATTTTCAAGCTCTGTGTTCTGCCATCCAAACATTAAAAACCATTTAAAAGGAGCACAAGCTCCCAAACATTTAAAACCATTTAAAAGGAGCACAAGCTACAAGTGTTGCAGGTAAAGCAAGGCAGAAAAACCTTCCCAACCCGCTGAGCATCAGTGTGTTTGGATAAATCTGGGAGTCTCTGTATAGCAATTTATGCTCCAGCAGCCACTGCATAGAAACAGCTTTTGTATCCAATTTAAAAACATGAATGTTCCGTCCTTACCCTAGAGCTTAAAGACAATTTACAGAAGTAGGGCACTATGAAGTATTGCCACAATAAACTGTTGTTTTACTTCCCTTTTACAGCAAAAATTAGGGGAACACTGCAACTGTTGTCAAGCCTTAAAATATGTTTGCAATAAAATAGAAGCCATTGGCTTTCTTTAATTTCAATGGGTTTCTTCATTATTCAAAAGCCTCTTTAAATCTTTCATGGATTCAAATCTGGTTCTTTAAGAAGAAATACATAATCCTTCAGTAATTAATCTAAGTGTCTGGCTACTAAAAAATTGGGCATTGATGGTCCTTCTGTATTTTTCTCATGGAGCGAGAAGGCATTTCAATTCTTCAAAACTTGCTTATTGGTCCCTTTCTGCTGGCAGGAGTTTGAATGTATTAGATAATGCTTTTCTGGTAATACCCCTCTAGAATTAATGAAGGAACACCTTTTAACTGGTTGCTATGAATTAATTAGAAATTCATCCTGGTGGCTGGCAATTTACTTGGATATACAAGAAAGTTCATAGAAAGTTGCTGTTTATTTAACCATATAAAAATTCCTTAGTAAAGAGTGAGGCTGCAGTGAGTTAATAAAGACAAGGACAGTTATTTTCATGTTTTTAGTGAATGAAAGGAATTAACTAAATGTTAAATAATATCTAAATACATTTTAAATAATATCTAAATATTACGTTTTAAATGATATCTAAATAAACCTTTAGTAGCTCTAAAGTAGCCAGGCTGGACTATTTTAATGAGCAATAAACAGCACTTCACTGCATGATAGGTCCCTCTGAAAACAACAGAAATAGAAGATTAATGTCCAGAAATGAGATTGTCAAAATTCAAATCCTTGGACCCTTTGAGGGAGAGCCCCTGGATTTCAGAAGCCTGGGTTTGGTGGTTTGGGCACACCCGGACACGAGGTGACGGCCAGAGGTGGAGAGAAATTTCTCTCATTGGCACAAAAACCAGTGAGTGGAATTGCAGCTTCATCTGCTGCTTTTTGTGTGATAAGGAACGGACAGAAGGTGTTTTGTAGCTGTGTAAATTAAACTAATGGAGAGAATTGGGAGTCTGAGAGTGGATTTAGGCAGAAACCCCTGGTTCAGTGCACCCCAGGCACTGCAGAGTGAAGGAGAGCCGTGTCCCTTCATGGTCTGCAAGCCCTGAGCTGGGTGGGCTTTGGGCAAACAGGCACTTCGAGTCTGCCTTTGACAAGCACAATTTCAAAGTGATCCAGACATGGAAGAGTTGTTGATGTCTTTGTGTGAAGAATTAGCTTGAAACAGAGGGAGAGAGGGAAAAAAATAAAAGGAAAAGAAGATAAAACCGGGAAAGATCTCAGTATGGGAGCTGACAGATATTTGGATTTTAGTAAAGCATTTGACACTGCCTCATGAAATCTTAATTGAAAAATTAATTCAAGTCGGCTTGGCTGCAGACAATGGTGTGTGGGTTGAATATTGGCTACAACACAAATGAAAAAAATTGCTGATAAACAGCTGGTAACAAGATGGGTGGAAATGTCCAGTGGGGTAACACACACTGATTGTTAGTCTGAGTTTACTTTATGTCTTCATTAATGGCTTAGAAAAAAGACATAATCAAGATCTTAATTAAATACACAGATTATGTTCATCCTAGAAGGTTTGAAATGTCATTAAGGAGAGCGAGATAAAAAAAGATTGATAGGAAACATGGATAAAACGCGGCCAAAATAGATTCATCGAGGCAATAAAATCATTTTACTGCCAACACAAAACCGGCATAAACCAGAGCAACTCAAAAAGATGAAGAGTGGTTTATCTTTTAGGAAAAGGAACAGTGGCAGTGGATAAGAGAGCTGGAGGCTGCTACAGGAATTACAAAAAGTAAAATGCAAGTTCAGGATCCAGCGCCCTTTGCATCCAATGGAAGTTCAGCCATGGACTTCAAAGGATTTTGGGCATGGCTGGCAGTCCCAAAGCAGGGATTATCTGCAACCTTGTGCTGGCCACTGCATGCAACTCTCAGAGATGCTCTCCCAGAAAGATGTTAAATTGGCAGCAAATCAGAGAGGAGACAGAGTGAAAAATGCAGGGGTTTTGTGAGAACTGAAGTGGGAGGAAAAATGAAGAGAATTAAGCGATTATAATTTGGCCAAATAAGGAATAAGCAGGAACACAATAACAGCTTTCAAATGTCTGAGGACATAAGCCTGTATAAAGGATAACAATTATTCACTCTGTTACATGGCAGAGCGATTTTAACAGGTGAAGGGAATACATTATGAGGGAAGAAAGACATTTGATGTAAATACCAGGAAATGCTGCATATTAAACTGTTGAATAATAGAGGAGATGGAAGTCCTGTGGTCTGGGATTTCTGAAACTCCGACTGAATGCCAGCCATTGAAATGCAGAGAGGAATATTTTCAGTTCCCCAGGACACCAGGAAATACATCTGCCTCGAAAAGATTAGGATCTTCTGCCGGCCTCTCCCTGTGCAAGCTCCGTATGTTTCAAAAAGCCCACACCAGGAGATGCAGAAATATCAGAGGATAAATTGTTCTTAATAGAGAATAAACACTCCTCAGATCTTCTGATTGCGCAGCCTCCCCTCTGCTCCCGCCCCTCTCTCACTGAGATCACAGCCTTTTCTCAAATGTGGTGCTCAAGTCAATATCTTCAAACTGCTTTGGTCCACTCAGGCAAAAAAAAAACAACTTTACTAGGGTGGGAAATGGGGATATTTGTAGCAGTAACCCAAAGATTTATTAATAGAGGACATTTTTTATCTTAATTTGTCCCGGACTACTCTTTTTTTTCTGCTAGAAATACTATCTAGAAGTGGTGTAACGCTTCTTTTATGGGGTTTTTTATTCCCTGGCTTCATTTCTTTCTTAGGTCTTTAGATCCTAAAATTACTGACAGCCAAAGACCATCAGTAAATTTGCTTATTTGCACGTACCCACTCATTCACATAGCAAAGAGTTGGACTAAAAATATGAATCAAAGAGAAAAATATAAAAATCTGACTTTTATTCCATGACACAGTCCGTGATAGGGGAGAGAGCTATTTCTATCCAGAAATTCCTGCCTTTTTCCACCCCCTGCATTTTGGTTCCCAGCTCTCCACCAAACGTAGGAAGCACAGACAAATTTCAGATTATACATAAGGAAAGCTTTTTTTTTCCCTTTCAGTGTGCAAAAGGCAATTTTAAATACAGCTAAATATTTGTAAACATGGGAAATGCCAGCTCTTCCTCGGTGTAAATGATCCCAAGTTTATTCATTTTGATTTCAGCGTGGCTGTTTACACTGGTGGAGGATCCATACCCTGGGATATTGCAGTGTGTGCTAAATTACAGGACTTCACTCACTTTAATACAGGTTTTAATGATCAATATTGCACTCAGGAAACATTAAATCAGTTTTTAGACTTTAGACACTGCTACAATCTGTGGTAGAACACATTGAAAAATACTTTTTGACCATTTCCGTCTTGATTTGATACTGATGCACAATGAATTGTGGATTAAGGAGATACTAGGGAAGGTTTTCCATGTCTAAGTGTAAATCAATGTATTTTACTATAGCAAAACACGTTTTGTACATCTGCAACGCCATAAATTTATGCCTGGAAAATCAACATGTCCTGCACTGCAGAAATGAGAGATGAGAAGCTGAATATTCAGTGTCAGCACAATGCTGCAGGGAGGGCAAGGACACAACACCTGCAGGCAAAAGCAGGACAGGAAGGAGCAAAAGCAGGGAAGAGGTGGCCTCTGTCCAGGGAGCATTGCTGAGACCTGTGTGGGAACAGCCTGTTTAATTCTGCAGCCTCATTTCCAGGCTGATACTGAAAATAGGAAATATTCAGAAAAAGGAAGGGAGGATGCCTGGAAAAGATTTTTTTTTTTTTTTTGTGAGAAAGCTATGAAGCTGAATGGATTTGGTTTATACGAGTGTGGTTTTAGAAGTGACTCTCCTGAAGTCAGGGAAGCACTGATGTGAGAAATCATGAAATAAGAAGTTTTTAAAAGCAGTAACTCTTCTGATCCTTACACAAACTCCAAGAGCAGCCCTGGCATCGATGCAGCCCCGCAGTTCTGGGAGTCAGAGTTCATAGTGGGGGGTTCGGGGCTGGTGGCTTATCCTCAGTAAATTCAATCCCTACTCTGATTTGCACTTGCCTGAGAAGACATTCAGGATCAGTCCCAATTCAGATTCAAATTAAATTCTGTCTTGGATATATGCACAAATTATAAATACCTGGAAAGAAACAGATTAAGGATTAAGGCTGGTTAAGTGAAGAATTAGCTCAAAATTAAAGGGAAAACAACACATAAACCATAGACTGTAAAATGCCCTGACATTCTTGAAAACCAAGATTCTGTATTTCTGCACGCTTGTATTATGAATCTTAAGAGCATGAATGTCTTTTATTCCTTGCCAGGTTTGTTCCTCTGCTTGGAAAACATTTATTCTGCTTCTTGTTTACACTGAATTTAGAATTAATGTGGCTGTTCTGGTTGAGCAAAAACAACCTTGACTTGTATTAGGCATCATTTTATCATGCCAAGATATCTTGTGTAAAAACATAACACGAGCAGAGTTCTCAGAATTAAGATGGTTAATTATTACTATATAAACAGGTCAAGGATCAAGAGAGACAGTAAATTCTTGTGAAGTGTGTGTAGATTATATTTCCAAATTACAATACTGAAAGCCAGAGCTGTCTTAATGTGCACAGAAAAGGTCTGATACCCAGAGGTGAAATATCGTGGTCTCAGGGAACATTTTTCACAGAACAATAATCAAAATTAAAATGCCAGTAGTTACTTATGTAAAATAATGCACTGTTGGCATTAGGGAAGTATTTCTTAGGTGCAATAATATTAATTGAAAAATTACACAATCCAAGCCGCATTTTCTTATATACTGTAGGAATAAAAAACGCCAACTGAGAGACTCCAGTCCGGTTTCCAGATGAGTTGTTCAACCGGAAACCCATTTCCCTGGTCCAGCTTTCCCCCCAGAGCCTGCTCAGACACTGCTCTCATCACCTTCCCCCAGCATTTCCACAAGGGAGATTTTTTTGGGGGTCCCTTTCTCTCTTTGCTGCGTCCCCCCACTGAAAACGGAACGCGCGGCTGTAATTTTGCATTTTGAACAGACACCTTGAACTGGAGCACCTTGCCTGGCTGAGCTGGCACCGAGCAGGGTGCTGTGAGCAGAGAGGTGGGGGCACAGCAGTGGGGATGTGGGGCACAGCAGAGGCTGAGCAGAGAAACCCAGGCTCGGATGCAACAGGGGAAAGACTTTTCTGCTGCAGCTGGGTGGGCTGGGAGGTCGCAGATCCACAGGTGGCAATGAGGGTCTGGCAGCACAGATTTCAAACTGGAAAACCAGCTGGTGGTAACTGGGGAACCCACCGAGGTCCCAGCACCCCCTCATGCTCTGTCTCCCACACCGTTATCAGCACAGCTCCCAGTGTTACCTTAACAGGGTGTTACCAGTTAATCATTAGCAATCAGCTAACGAGCTAATTATGGCCTTGGAGTGGCTCTGCCCTCTGCTGCTGCTGCTGCTGCCAACGCCCATTTGTGGTTCACCGCTGAACAAATCATAAAATCACAGAATGGTTTGGGTGGGAAGGGACCTTAAATTCTATCCCATTCCACCCCCTGCCGTGGGCAGGGACACCTTCCACTGTCCCAGGCTGCTCCAAGCCCTGTCCAGCCTGGCTTTGAACATTTCCTGAGTGTCACCCCTCTCTTCAGCTTTGGCCGTGGTCACCTTTGAACCTTTTAAGACATTTAATGTTTCATTTCATGGAATCAAGAGGATAATAACAGCATGCTCCTTAGGCTGGGAATGGTCCTGTAACCAGCTGGAGCCAGCCAAGGGTTACCTCCAGCTGAACCTCCTTGGGTTGTTCTATGTTGGCCAAAATTCAGGACTGAATAAATGGCTCAGACCCAAAGTTTTGCAATGCAGATGGCAAATACAGGACTGAGAATACAGTCAGGTGACAACGTGAGAGTGACAACACTGCAGATCTGCTGAGAGCTGAACAGTTTCTTCAGCTGGAATTATTTTTCAGACATTTTCTGTCTGGAGGTTTTATATTCAATTAAATTACTCACAGAAAACAGTAGTATAAGAATCCCAAAACAACTATTTTCTTTTTCATCAGAAAATGGGAAGTGGAAAAGAAAGCAGTTCAATGCCCCAGCAGCTCCCTGAGCAGAACCAGCCCTTTCTCACTGAGCTCATGTCCCACACTTGGACAGCCAAGCAATACCAGACATGAGAACTGAATAACTGAGTTATTCCAGATGTTAATGCTTCTTTATCTCGAATGAAAGCGACGTGGAATCTAAATTCCATTCAACTGACGAGTCAACCCCGTGAATTAAAACTCCAAACAGTTTTATAAAACAATTAAATCCACATGCATGTACTTTGTTGGGACCTTGGAAAGGATTTCAAAACTAATAAAAAACTCCGGTCCTATCAGTAACTATAAAAAGTCTGCAATACCAGGGAAAGGTCCCAGCAAAGTGGGAAAAGCACAGATGTGTAAACACAGCTGAGCAGAAACGTGTGTGTGGTTCACTCACTTGCTTGCCAAAGTGCCATTACTTCAGTACATTATTTACAGATAAAAAATAGCACATCCTTGCAGTCATGTGGCGTTGCTGGCTCCTGCTTATCTGACAGGTTACCCAGCCATTTTGGGCATAAACAATTTGGCCACTTTGGCAGTCGGCTCTTGGCCCAGGAAAACTCTTTCATCCAAAGAAAGGAGCAGCCAGACGGGAAAATCGGCTCTCAAGGTTGGTCGTTTTCTGCTTCCTTTTCAGATCCAAGAGCGCTGAAAAGTGGGAGAGGTGGAGGTGCTGATGTGATCAGACGGGCAGGTTACAGTAAATAAACAAAGCCCCGCTGTCCCCACCCCAAAATTTCTGGGTTAGTTTGCTGCCACCGCCAGGGCTCTGACATTTCAGCGGGCACAGGATGAAAGCAGCGCAGCTGGGGGGGCTCCGGTGCCCCCGTGGTGTCCTTTGCTCCTGAACTCTGGACTGTCCCCTCGTTGGTCCCACAGGAATTGTGGCTGGCACCTGCCCAGAGCAGCTGGAGGGTGTTCAGAGCTGCAGTGAGCCCCGGGAATGCGGGAAAACCATGGAATTGCACCCAGAGCCTGGAGCAGGTGCTGGCCCTGCCTTTGGGCTGCTCGCAGGGCAGGGATTAAAGGTGCCAAGCAGGAAACTGGGGGGGTTCCTCCCCTGTGGGCACCCCAAAGGACAATTGAGTGATTGGTGATGGGGAAAAATGTCGTGGTGTTGGTCCTTTGTATCTGTGAAATAAAGAAAGGAATCCTGGAAGGGTTTGGGTTGGAAGGGACCCTAAGGATCCTCTCTGCCGTGGGCAGGGGTGACACCCCCTGGGTCAGGTCGCTCAGGGAGTGCTCTTCAGAATGGATAAGCACTTAAATGTATTGCAATACTCTACAGTTCTGACACTGAGAAATCTCTTCTTAGACAGCCACAAAAAGGCCATTAAAACATTAGGGGACGCTGAGAGGCTCTACATGATGTACAGGCACAGGGAAAGGCCAGGGGATGGTTTGCACCCAGCTCATGTGGGGCCACCCGTGTGCAAAGGGGAGCAGTGTAGGAGCAAGCTGAGCTGCAGAGGAGGAAAAGACATCATCTAAATCTATTGTGGTCAAAAAAAACCTCATGTCAGCCTTAAAACTGCACAGGAAAATTGGAGGGACAATTAGCATTAGGTGGTGTAAGCTAACAAGGCAATGAAACTGCACATATTCTTCTCTCTTTAAAGCATGAGCAGGACATCAAGGTGGAATTGAAATATTTTAAATGTCAGTTCCTCCATCCCACTGGGAGTTTCCCAGTCACCAAAAATCCAGCCGTAGTCAGTGCCCTCACACCTGTGCTGTGCTCCTTGTCTCTGCTGCTCCCACTCTCAGGTGTCTGTGCAAGGTGTTACAAACACCAGAAACGGAGCTCACCCTTCTGAGCTCATCTGCTGCTCCTCCAGGGCACAGGAGTGGTGGGAAAAGGGTTGATACTTCAAAAGTGTTTTCCTTGG
Source organism: Oriolus oriolus (assembly GCA_013400235.1). NCBI lineage: Eukaryota > Metazoa > Chordata > Aves > Passeriformes > Corvidae > Oriolus > Oriolus oriolus. Next base: position 51,062 of record VXBT01012648.1, read on the forward strand.
TGCTGCACTCGTGCCATGAGATCAGGGAAGCTCAGGCACTGAGATTTGCCGTCGTTCCATGGTGTTTTTCCAACCTTCTCGTTGCCTCTGCTGGGGAGGCTCTGAGATTTCGGGGTGAGGAGGCTCCTCAGAGCCTCTTTGAAGATAATCCTTGGTCACAGCTCAGCAAGGCCCTACTGATACCCCAGAGCTTTCTCTCACAGTTAAAAATCCCAGTTATTAACATAACCTGCCTGATAGCCCTGAGGAGCGGCTCCTCCTTCTCCTCCAGCTTCCTCAGGGCACAGAAACTGTGCTCAGATTTTCTCCCTTCCCTTTCCTCTCCCGGTGACCCCGAGGGCACCTGCAGCTGCCAGGGCTGGCACAATTAAGTTAATCATTCCCTGCTGCAGCTCCGGGCTCCGTGCTGCAGGTAACTCAGCCCATTAACACCTGGGATCCTGCAGCGCTGCTTCCTCCAGTCTTTGCACTCTTCCTCCTGGGATTAATCCCATTTTATGGGTTTGTGCTGGGGTCTTCAGATCCTGGAGGAGCCAGGCTGCTCCAGAGCTCCCCATCTTCTCAGTCTTTGCATAAACACTTTTCCATGAGCAGCGCTCTTGTTCCAGCGAGCAATAGCAGCAAATCACTGCATTTCTAAGAATTCTGAAAAACAAAGTTCCCAGGCTTTCCCAGCTGTAAAAGCCTCAGAAAGGCTTCTCTTCCCTTTTCTACGCTCGGTTTTCTCTGGCAGAAGTATGGCTGTTACACAGCAATTTTCTTTCCATGTTTTTAAAGTGGCTGATTGTAATTTGGATGTATTTTCCCTTGCGAATCCTTTCAGTCAATATGGAATTACATAAAGCAGCTTTTTGAAGAGAAATTATATCTGGCGAAGTTTCCACTGAGTCTGTGTGTATTTTACGCAAATTATTTCTTTTTTTTATGTCTTGGTGGCACTATCATTTTTGATGACCTCTGCTCTACCAGCCTGACCTCAAAGAGATAAAATGAAAATAATGATGTATTATTTTTAATCCTTCCACATCAAGAGTGATACTTACAAATAAGGACAGGGTGGACAAAGTTTACTTGGATGATAGGGGAAAGTAAATATTTTTTTAATACCTAAAAAGCTGAGAATAGGTTTAACATAAATGAAGTTTAACATAAAGAAAGGAAAAACATAAGAAATTGTAAAATTTGTAATAAAAAGAGATTTATATATTTTTATCTGGAAAGGGGAGTAAAGTTGCTAATCATGAGTGACTGTCAAATGCTCATAGGGGATCATCAAAACTTCCCAACTGCTAATTTTGAATAGAGGGCGAATTCTTTGCATGTGCTACACAAAACTTGAAATAAAATACAAGTGTTGACTTCAGTGCTCCATTATTCTCAAAAGGGCAAAAGTACTGTGTAAGCTGGGAAAGCTCCCAAACTCATTTTTAGAAAAATGAGGTGTTTTAGGTGTCCTGCACCTGGCAGAATTATTTATAATGCAAATGCAAATATTCCAGAGTCCCACATATCAATGCAGGCTGGCTCAAGGCAGCTGATTTTCTGGGATCATGACTGCATCAACTGACAATGGAAATTAAATGTTCAGCTTTGTTTTCTGGCAGTTCCTGCTGCCGTGGTGCCTATGAAATAACACCTCCAAGGGAACCCTTTGGCTGGACTGACTGTTAATCAATTTATGCTCTGAATCGTGAGCATTCGTCGGATTCGGGATTTTTATCTTGGTGTATGTGCCCGGGATATTTGGGTCAGGCTCCTCTGACCACCGTGCCCGTGGCAGCCTGGCAGCTTTTGGGACACTGCACGGCTGAAAGGCTTTCCCTGGTCAAAAAGGAGCAGAACCTTGTGCAAAACCACTTTTACACCGTTCAGAGCTCTCGCTGCCCTGAAGACATTCCTGTCTGCTCCTCCGGAATGTTTTCCGTATTTTCTGTCTCGTGACTGAATTCAAAATCAAGAGGATGTGCAATAACACCAAACTTTTATTTGGGGTAGTATTATTTTTTGCCATGAAACACATTAACCATTTTGGGGTGGGTTTTGAAGAATAAGCAGCCACTTTTACTGCGTTGTTTAGATTTAATTTTTTTGAGCAGTCAAACATCCACCTCTCAATCCACTGGTGTCTCTATTGGTAGACTCATAAATCTTCAGCTGGATGAAAGTTCCTCTACTCTTTTTTCCAGCTGGCTCCATTTGCTGGCTTAATTCTGTGCTAAACATCTGCACACATGTGTGGTATCACTCAAACCTTCAAGACAAAGCTCACTTTGGATTTAAAGAACCTTTTTGATGCTGATGCCATCCATTCAGACACAACTGCAACATTTTCCACAGCAGCAGCAGGATTCCCAATTTTTTTTTTTTTTTTAGTATATATACAAGGGAAAAATATGTTTTATCTACCTTGCAGAGCTTCAGACTCGCAGGATGTTTAAAAGAAAAAATATCTTTTTGTTCTGATTTATGAGAAATCACAAGTAATACAGATTCCCCCCTTGGGATATCTCTCATGAAGTGGAACCACATCGAGACTGAGCTCCCTCCTCGTGTGCCCTGACTGTCTGGTGGGTGCTGGTACAATCTGAGGCACAGCAGCTCGGGAGCCTGAGCTAAAGCCAGCACAAGGATTTATCACAGCAGGGAAGTGCAGGATATTTGCTGAGTAAGCCAGCACTTCTTGCATTATGCCAGGGATTTAAAAGGACAAAAAAAACCCTGTCCCAGCAGCAAATCTCAGGGCACTCCACATTAACCTCTCTGTATGGCAAGAATTAGATCTTTTTTTCTTCTCCTTTGTTTTCCCTATCTCACAAAAGGGTTTTAATCCATGGCGGAAATTTACCTTTTACCCTGCAGTTTTCAAATTTCCCTGATAGGCTTTGGGGGGGGATTGGGTCAGAAACCTTCTAAAACCACCACTGGATGATCTCCCCAGGTTTGCTTTTGTTCTGTGGACCTTCCTGGTAGTACTCAGCAGATCTGTGGGGCAAGATTTTGAACGATTCCAAAGGGAGGGTGAGGATTTCCCCCTCTTCCCCCACTTTGTCAGTGTTCTGGAGTTGAATATTCACATTTATCAGCCCATCTGAGACTCTGAACTTGACACAGCAGGAGCTGCTTGTCGATAATTTAGACAGGAGGAAATCTGCGAACGTCCAACACATAATTACCCTCTTTCTGAAAGGACAGATTCACATCTCAGCGAAATAGATGGACAGGAGCAGGCTCTGAAGTGCTGCTCTGATTTCCAGCAGCTAAAAATCTGGTTGTATCCTTCGGGAGATTATTTTAGGAGAGAAAACCGCTGTGCAGCACATTATCTGCCACTGAAGTGAGCTCCACGAGCCAGGACAGCCCCAGCCAGGAGCGGAATAACCCGAGTTGTGTTCCTTGTGTTGTAACAACTCCTGATCCGGTGTATTCCCACTGAGGTGCATGAAACAAAAGGATTCTTTCCACTTCTTCTTTTCAAGCTGAGCTAAAAGCTTTTTTCCTTGGAGTGCTTTGAGGGGAGGTAGGAGACAGCGTGTGTGGCATCCGCTGAGGAGGAGAAGCTACTCAGCACCAGGGAAAATGTTCAAGGGTAGTTGGGGAAGAACCCTAAAATCTTTGGGAATATTAGGAGGAGAATAAACAACCAAATACTTAGTGATGTGAAAATTCAACTCAATCATCTCCAAATGTGACTCTGAGTTGTTTGATCTAAATCTAAAGATGTGGGGTCCTGGTTTGGGTTTGTGTGGTGGGATGGCCTCGTCTCTCGTGTCACAAACCCAAAGAACGGGTTTTATCCGATTACCTGCACTTCTGAGGGAAAGGAGCAGGATCCAGCCTTGAATCTTTGCCAGATGTGTTTTTCCTGTGTCACATGGGAGGCTGGCAGGTGGTGGGTTCGAAAGCAAACCGAAAGGAACAGTTTTTCACGGCTCATGGAATTTTTCACTAAGGCAATGGATCTGGCGCCAGATGCTCCGGACGCCGAATGTTTGCAGGGTGGCAAAAAGTACTCGGGTGAATTCAAGGAAGAAAAACCTCTGGGTGGGGATAGGAGACAAAAACATCACCTCTTACTGAGATGCAGGTTCTTGTTGGCTGGGAAGTTTTACCTGCACAGTTCTGTGCTTGGCCTGCTCTTCTACTTCTGCAAACTTCCCTGACATTTGGAGCGAGCCCAGAGGAGGCTCCAGGATGAGCAGAGGGATGGAGCAGCTCTGCTGGGAGGAAAGGCTGGGAGAGCTGGGATTGTTCAGCCTGGAGAAGAGAAGGCTCTGGGGAGGCTTTATGTGGCCTTTCAGTATCTGAAGGAGGGCCTAAAATGAGGGTAGAGAGGGAATTTTTGTAAGGACATGGAGTGACAGGGCAAGGGGGAATGGCTTTAAACCAAGAGGGGGGAGGTTTAGATGGGATATTGGGAAGGAATTGTTCCCTGGGAGGGTGGGCAGGCCCTGGCACAGGGTGCCCAGAGCAGCTGTGGCTGCCCCTGGATCCCTGGCAGTGCCCAAGGCCAGGCTGGACACTGGGGCTGGGAGCAGCCTGGGACAGTGGGAGGTGTCCCTGCACAGGGCAGGGGGGGCACTGGATGGGCTTTAAGGTCCCTTCCAACCCAAACCATCCTGGAATTCCACAATTTGTTGATTTATCTTTGCTCAGGCTCTGTGTGGCCATTCCTGAACATTCTTTATTTGATGAAAACTGTTATTACTCCTCTGCAATTAACACATCTCTTTAGTCAGACGGAGTGGGAAAGTAATTTTGGGTCACTCCACTATCTGAGGTGCTCAGTCCTGTAGAAACAAATCAGCTCAGTTTAGCTGTGATTTCCTTAGAAATCGTGCAATGGGAAACCTGAAGAGATTGAATTTGTTTAGAAGTAAGGAAGAAAAATAGATAGGTTGGGTATAAACTATCAAAAAACCCACCAATTTTTGGGTGAGTTGTGCAATGTTTACATCCTAAGGCTGTTCTGATGGCTGATTTATTTTTAATTATTTTATCTTGATTATTTTATTTTTATTTTTAAAATACTTTTAATTTTACCATTTATTTTCATTCTTTTTCCTTCCTGAAATTCATGGCCAGCAAACACTGCCGGTGGCTTTCAAAGTGATCCGAAATCCAGGGAAAAACACCGAGCTGTGTAATCACAAGGAAAAATGAGTCGGAGGGAATTGGTTTTCCAGAATTTCCAGGATTTCTTCCCAGACCAAGCGCAGCCAGGAGCTGAGCACAGCTCTGTGGTGATGTGCATTGCTTAAGGGCAACAGCACAGCCTGGTGGTTTATGGTTATTCCAAAGCATCGGGATCTGCACAGGAATTTCCCTTCCCCAGAACCCAGCTCGTTGCCTGCCCAGAACTGAAGCCTGTGTTCATTAATTCATTTGTAAGATTCCATTTTACCCGAGGTTTCCGGAATAAATAGAAAAGAGCAGACTGCAAGGGCATATGCAAAAAAGATAAAGTAACCGGTTCTTCCCATCATCCCTGGTTGTGAAACCTCAGGGTGCTGGATATGTCTGAGTTTCGCTTTCGAGATAATAACTAGAAGGATATAACTGAGAAAAAAATCTTGCAATATGCACTGTGCAAAATTTGGGGAAAAAAAAAAAGAGGACAAATGGAAAGTGTGAGCAGAAAAAAAAATGGAATTTTGCCTTGCTTTTTCTATTATGCCAAAGCCAAGCAAAGTATACAATGCATTTATATAGACTGAATATTCAGACACCGATAATAATATTTATTCTCTTCCTTGTGTGTCTTCAGGGTAAGTGACGCTGGTCAGAGTGTAACTTCTGAGGTGGCCGTGAAATGAAACGGGGGGCAAATGCGCTTGGACTGAATTTTCAGATGAAATTAATTACATTTTCTGTTTTGCTTGCTTGTGAAGCACAGGCTGTGCGATTGCCAGCAAGGCAGCTGAGGGTGCTGAACAAACAAAATATCCTGCAAGCTCCATGTTCAGTTCCTGTTCTGGTCACACAGGATGGGACAGCAGCCACTGACTGTGACTAGAGAGGGGCTTCCAGTGCAGTGCTGGTGCTGCTCCTCACAACGTGCACGGGTTTTTCATGGAATAACAGAGTTATAGAATGGTTTGGGTTTGAAGGCACCGTTGATTTCATCCAGTTCCACCCCCTGCCATGGGCAGGGACGCCTTCCACCATCCCAGGGTGCTCCAAACCCCATCCAGCCCGGCCTTGGACCCTTCCAGGGACTGGGGGTCCACAACCTGTCTGGGTCATTCACCTGAACCAGAGACTGCTCAGTCCTGCTTGGTGCAAAGAGCCTTTGGTTTCACCTGTGTGGCTTTGGAGCTGCGAGCAAAGGGATGTTCAAAGGCTCCTCTCAAGGCACTGAAGGACTGAAGTGCTTTGGGGTGAAAGGCTCGTTGTTTTTATGCAGTGACTGTTGCCATAGGATTGTCTCCACACGGAAAAGCTGAGGGGTCTCATTGCTTCCTCTTTGTCCTTTAGCCCAGCCCACAGCTGAGGAATGACACAATCATTCCCAAGAAAGCACTGGAGTCCAGTGGAGGTCGGACCCACGCATTTAAACTGACTCTTAAGCTCTCTCTCAAGTTTCACTTATCTTATTGTGGTCCAGTGTACACGAATTCTGCTGAAATTCGTGAAAATGCTAATTAATCTGCTTTGGTTCACCAGAGAGGAAACACATTGTTACATAAATAGGACAAACTACTCTGAAGATCAGTGAGGATATTCCTGAAAAACTGTCCAAAGAGCTTTGGAAAAGTGTAGAATGGGAGAAAAGGAAAAAAAAAAAGAAAGAAAGAATTGTCTTCTTTTTCTTGAGTGCTGAATTAGAGGACAAAATGATCCAAGACCAAATGCTGCTGTTCACAACCTTTCCCTGGATCCTGCTGAAGCACAAGGAGGCGGTGCAGTTCCTGAATCCCTCCGGAGCAGCCACGGGAAGCACGTTGAGCTGTGCCTCAGCAAACCAGAACCATGGAGAGAAACCAAAGCCCTGAATGAAAGCTGTGCCAGCTTCCCACACATCCTGCTTCACACTGGAGAAACCAGAGTATTTTTCAGCTCTCTAAAATCCTTTGGTGAGCACAGGGATGTCAGGTCTCCCTGCCTGATGTGCTTTGATCACTCTGTAATTATCACCCATCAGCTCAGACACTGATTTGTGCTCTGCTGAGGAGCAGCAGGCAGTGCTGATGCCTGGCTGGAGAAGCTTGGATCAGCTGGGTTGAGCTGGCATCTCCACCTGCCATGGCTGCTGGGTGATGTCTGGGGCGGCACTGACAGGGTTAATTCTCTCCTCTCCTTCCCTTGCTGTTTCCCAAAGTTATTCCATATTTTCTTGTTAGCAGAAAGGATTTGTCAGCAATAATTCAGTGCACTGCTGGGGACATCTTCCTATCGTGGAATCACGAAGGCTGGAAAAGCCCTCCGAGATCCTCGAGTCCAACCAATCCCCCAGCACCGCCAAGGCCAGCACTAAACCGTGTCCCCAGGGGCCTCACCCACACATTTTCTGAACATTTCCAGGGATGGTTCCATTGCCTTTCACCCTTTCAGTGAGGAAATCTCCCCTGTGATCCCATCAAACCTGCTCTGGGGCCACTTGAGGCCGTTTTCTCTGGTCCTGTCACTTCTCACCTGGAAGAAGAGACCCACTTGGGTGTGAGCCCCTTTCAGGGACTTGCAGAGAGCAAAATCGTGACAAATGGGTGCCAAACACCCACTCAGACAACGATTCCAGTTTTCATTCTGGGATAAAAGAATATTCACCTTTTTTCCATGCTAAACTGAGGGATCAAGGAGAGGGTCTGCACCGTGTTTGCCCCCAGAGTGGAAGCTGCAGCAGGACTCACAATACACACACAGATGGTGAATCGTCTTTTACCCAAAGGAGTACAAATCCTGTAGTACAAATTCACTGTGTTCCCATATTTGTCCACCAAATTGTGTTCTCGCTGCTGCAAATTCTGTATTAAATTATTTAGGTCAGCTTAAATTTGGAAAGCAACAAAACAAGCACCATTTTTGCCTCATTTGCATGTCTGTGGTTGTTGTAGCACGGTTTGCTCCCTAAATTAAAGTGATGCAAGCCGTCTGCCAGCGAAATGAGCGGCAATATTTTTTGGTTATATTCTTGAAAAGCTGGTTGTAACTCTCAGTCACTGACCCAAGAACAGGTGGGCACTTGGAGAATGAAAATTCTGATTTCTTTCAGCACGCACTGGATCTGTGGATGCTCTGGCTTGAAGTTTCATAATTTCCCTGTGAATTAAGAGCATTTTGAGTCTTTGCTTAATGGTTTAAGCATATCAGTGTCTGTGACTCTGTGATTAAGGCCTGCCTAAGGGCAGGTATTGTCAGGATCCAGGGGATCGCATTAAAAGCCATTAATAGCTGCATGCTGTGCTCTGACATGATGCAATCCAGCAGCTGCCCCGTGCAGAAACTCTCCAGGCATTGTGTCAAAGGGACACAATGCTGATAACTGCGTTAGGATGGGTTTATTCCATCCTGATGGTGCCAGAGCCCTTCCTGTGCCTTCGGAAAGACTCGTCCTCAGGGCCTGCCCTCATCCTACCTCTTGTTGTCATTTCTGGTGAGATTCCAGCTCCTGCCAAAAAGTGCAGACCCCATTTCTGGCTGGTTCTGTCCCAGGCAAACTCCTTTCTGTTCCTCAGTGCTTCCCACACACATTTCCACACAGCTCTGTCAGCTCCTATTGCCTGACATCCCTGCGGGGACACCCTGGATGTGCTGACAAACTTTGCTTTGTGGGTTTCCCTGGGTGGGTCCCATCTCTCTGCTCCCACCAGACGCCACTTATCATAAATAGAAAGGTTTTTTCCACCGAGGCTGCTCGTAGCTGATCTTCTTTGCATGAATGCAGCCATGGAGTGAGCCAGAACAGCTTTCCAAGCAGAAGGTTCTGCTGGTGGAAGCACTGCAGGGCTTCTGCTTTCTTTCTATTTTTTTAAATTTGTATTTTTTCTCCCACTCTGGAGAGCCTCTGTGCTGATCCCAAGGACTGAATTCCCTCTGCCCATGCACCAGCACAAACTAAATTCCCCCTGCCCAGGCACCCATCGTGGCAACACCTGGCTCAGCAGTAGCTGAAAATCATTTGCGTGGTGACACACTGGGATCACCCAAGCCCAGAAGGACAATGATTTGGGAGGCACAGAAAGAGCTGGATCCACTCACTTACATTCCCTTGGGTCAAACATCTTGTTTGCTGTCTGTTCTGGTATAATTATCCCAGCAACATTTGATAAATTTTACTCCTTGCCCATCTTCTCTGGAACAGCTTCCAGGTTTCTCTGTAAAACGCTCAGATTCAGGCCCTTGTCCTATTTCATGCACCAATACTTAATTTTTGTACATATTTTTATTGATTGCTTTTCTTGTGTTATTTTTTTTGCTGTTTTAGGGCTGATCTTAACATTTACTAGAGGAACTATTTTACACTCTGCATGTAAGGACATCATTGCAGATTTTTTGGCAACATGAATAGTGACTAAAATTCGGGATTGGGGGGGTGTGGAATAAAAGGAGGAGGAGAAGCAGAGGAAAAGCAGCATAGAAGGGTGAGCAAATCGCTTTTCCCTTTTCAGTGGTTAAACCCTAACCACTGGTAAACGCCCTTTCAGTGGGGAGGGCAGCTCATTTGTGATACAGGTACAAATGGGCTCAATCAGAAAGGCAACCCCACAGGCACTTCCATTTCTTCGTGTGACATTCAAAACCTCCGATGTTTTCAGCAGCTGGCGATGGGATTTACTCTTTTTTTCTTTTTGCGCGAACACGAAAATTAAAATCACTTGAGCGCTTTCAGCGAGCAAGTCCTCGCCACCGTGCTTTGTTCCTCCGGGGGCACTGGGAAATGGACTGACAGGCTTTGCCAGCCTTCATGGTGCTGTGATTCTGCTTTATGGAAGCTGTGTTCCCGCGGGAGAGGCGAGGGGAGGAGGTCCACGTGCAACTCAGCAGCGCCCACCCGCCCACCTGCGGGCTCTCTCCAGCGTGGGCGAGTTGCTGCTTTGGCAAAAATGAAGGCAAAAATGGAGTTTGTGCCACGAGGTTCCATCTGTGCCTCCCGAATCCATTTGCAGACAGAGCCCTCAGCACAGCCTTCACTGGGGTTGGTTATTGTGCGCACAGGATTCACAGCTGTGCTGGTGGCTCCAGCAGGAAGCACTGGCAGCTCCTGGGCAGGCTGATCCCAAGTGGTTTTCCTTCCCCAGGGGGTGGCTGCCAGCTCAGGAGCCCAGGAATGTTCTGTGTAACATCTTTTGGTTGCTGCCTGTGGTGACTCCTAGCAAACGCAGCCTCTGAATCCCAAGGGCTGACTTCTGTTTACTGTGGAAAACAGATGGAAATGCTGCTTTTATTCAAAATTACCGTCAACAGGCCCTTATTTTTTAGCGATCTATTGAGAGAAAACCTATAAAACTGCAGCTATAAAAGTGGGGTATTTAAAACGAACCAAAAAGGATGGTGGTGTCCTGAAGTTCTGGGTGTCTGAATGCAATCCAGTCTTATGATCTTGGGCACATCTTTCAGTTTCCCAGGCTCCTTGGTCTGACAAGTTAAACAGAAAGTCTTTCAGGCCCTGGACTCTCTCCATGCATTTTGTACTGAACCTGCCTCCAGGCAAAAGGGAGAAAATGAGCAGAGAATCAGAACATTCCTGCAGCCACTGAAACTCCTCTCCCCAGCCAAGGTCCGCGAGCTCTGCCAGGTTCTCCAGCACTGCACTGAAGTTTTCCTTTCCTATTTTAACCTCTTGCAACTCCTGCTAAGGGAAAATACACTTCAGGATCATTTTTGGAGTTAAAATGCTCCTACATGATAGAGGGCAAGCGATTGGAAAAGTTGGTGTTTCAGGCTTGAACAATTTGGGTTTTGTAAAGAAAAGCGGGAGGAAGGAAAGAGAAGTTTATGGGGCACATGAACCATCAGGGATCTGCGTAGGGCAGGATGATCACGAGCAGAATGTGCTGTTATCAAACTAAAGAAAGATAAAACTGATGTCAGGATCAGTTTTTCCATTCCTATTTTCACCGTGCTGGATGAAATTGGAATCTGAATACTGCAGTGGCTTGGGCTGAACCTTTGAACATCTTTATGGTGCTTCCATCAGAGACGTCTCTCTTGTGGGTGCAGAAACTCAAGGGCAGAGGATCATAGTGGACAAAGCCTAAAATAGTGAGAATTGGGAGGACTGGGAAGAATTCCCACTTTTCAGATACAAATTCTACTTAAGAGATTCAAACGAGCTCATTCATCCACCACACTTCTTAGTTATTATTAATTATTAGAGTTTGGGTATGGGAGGGCATAAAATGTTGAATTTCAAGCTGCTGTTGTTGGGTGACCATGGGAATTCAAATATCTTTATTGCAAACAATTAGAGCTTTACTACCCATAGGAAAGAAACAGGAAGCAGAAATGGAAAAAATTATACAGTCAATGAATTAATTGTCTGCAGAAATCTGCGAAACCTAACTTATAATTTAATTAGTTTTTTTCTTACAAGCTAAACACCAGGCTGTAATAATGGCGTGCAAGTCGTACTGAGCGCACATTAATCATTTTTTATTTTCTTCATTGAACCTGATCTCTGTATGAGGCAAAATTCAGAATTATGTAATATCACAAGGAATTAAGAATATGTGAACATTCAAAAGAAATAACAATAATAATAATAACAATAATAATAATAATAATAATAATAATACCTTTTTCTTTTCACTGGCTGTGTTTTCTCAGTGGCTCTGATTTCTCCAAAGCATTTGTACAAGCACAGACCATAACTGTGCTAATAAAGAGGAAATTATACTGATCTATAATTAGAGTAATAAGGAGAAAGGTACAGCAGATCATAATTGAACCAATAAGGGGGAAATATAATCATGTTTAATGGCTTACATGAGTGTTAGTGTCTTCTGTATGCTTAATAAATTGGTACCCATTTTCATGGTGTGTATCTGAGACACCTTTCCCGATATTATCCAATTACCCTTCAGATCTGTTGCTGGGAATTTCTGGAAGCTCCTCTGGGGCGAGGCCTCTTGGAATAAGTAGAATAAGAGCAGAATTTTGGATGGGTTTGACCATCAGCTACAATCACCTTCAGCTCTGTCCAGGTTTATCTGGGGTGTCCCTGGTTTAAACCCATGGATAAACAGGTGGGGAGTCTCATAACAAGGGTGAGGTTTGGAAACAGAAATACAGAGACGGTTGAGAGGTGTAACCCTTCGGGGTCACTGTGTTTGGGCATCAAAAGGTGCTCTGCAAGCAGGATATGCTCCAGAGACAAGGCAATGATTTATTTCCTAATATTCACAGTAGAACAGCGTGGCTGCAAGCCCCAGAGCTGAGCATCAGTAATTCCTTGCTGTTGCTGCTGCGGAGCTCCTGCTTTCTGTGGGTTTTTTTTTTTACCTGAAAATTTCACAGCTCGCAGCTTTGATGTGTTTCCCTGTGAGTCCTTGAGCTGCTAACTGTCCCCTTCTCAGCAATCTTCCCCCTGTCTGCAGTTTGACCTTTCGGAGCTTGTACAGCTCGAGTTCACTTGTTTCCCTCACAGCTTTTTCTCCCAGCGTGGTGGTTTGCTCAGAGGTTCGAGCCAAGGGCACGCAGATGCTCGGCCTGAGAATCCAGCCAGGGATCAGAGACAGAGCTGAGCCCTCCCAGGGGAGTTTTCCAAGGCTGAAGTTTAAAGCAGCCTCCCCACATCTTCACAGAAATGACATCAAATATAGTTTAGCTATAATTTGGCTTTTGATTTCCCTCTCAGCCATTAAAAAAATAAGGATGTTTCCTACTTTTACATACTATGAGCATGTGAATATTTCCTCAGAGATGCCCAGGCTTGGTGAGTGAGATCCTTTACTTTGAGGTGACATTTGCAAAGATTTTCAGCCCAGTTATCCTGGCTGGAGCCCAGGTGCTCTTTTTGAGCTGTAGATGGCTTGGAAGGGCAGGACCAAACCTGGTGAAAGGAACTCTTCATGTGCAGGCTCAGAAAACACCTTGGGACAAAGGCCCATGTTTTCCACAAGAAACATCTGAGATATGTATTTTTCCAAACATTTTTCTCTCTCAAAAGATTTCTCAGCTCTGTTAAGTCCCGAAGATGAATGGAAAGAGAGAATTTACAAGAGCATGGAGTGACAGGACAAGGTGGGATGGCATCAAACTAAGAGAGAGGAGAGATGGGGTACAGGGAAGGAATTGTCCCCTGGGCGGGTGGGCAGGCCCTGGCACAGGGTGCCCAGAGCAGCTGTGGCTGCCCCTGGATCCCTGGCAGTGCCCAAGGCCAGGCTGGACACTGGGGCTGGGAGCAGCCTGGGACAGTGGGAGGTGTCCCTGCCCATGGCAGGGGTGGCACTGGATGGGCTTCAAGGTCCCTTCCAGCCCAAACCATCCTGGGATTCCATGATTCTGTGATAACAAGGAATGTGTGCGACTTAGGATGTTAATAACACTCAGGTAACATCCTGAAGGGCAGTTAACAATGAACTAAATCATAACAGAAAATTATATTTTCATAACATGTTTTTATGTGTTTGCATAAATATTTATATGTTTATATATGATACCTGTTGTTCTCTAAGGTTCTTAGACTACTAAATATCAATTTTTCCCTAGAGCTGAACTTTGCTCTCATTTCTTCAGACGCCTGGACATTTCTTTGATCAAAGTTCCTATGTCAACGTGACAATGATTTCACATGTACACATGAAATAGTGAAAAGACACTTTTATGTTTTGTGGTGATTTTTAAGAACATTTCTCTAAATTTAAAAAAATGACATAACCTCAAAAAACCTCATGAGACAGAAGGATAGAGATATTTTTTTTAAAAAAAGCAAAAAAGTAAAAATAATGGTAGAAATACATAAATGTGTGTAGGTGTACAGCACATACATATACACACATATATATAATATTTCACCCACTGGTTTGCACCTTCTTTTCTTCCACTCTCCCAAAGGATCACTGGGAAAATGACGACTCTCCCCACGATTACTGAGGGCATTAAATGTATTTCATCTCCAATTTTCGCACAGGTATTTTTAGCAAGCTAAGTAATAACTAAAAGAAGTGTTTCCTCTCACAGCGCACAGTTGTGAAACTTTAATTTATATGTTAATTTTTTTAATTAAAGGGGAAAAATTATAGAAATGGGCTTAGTTTTCTTTGAAAGTACAGCAAAATAGCTTAACATTAGGCTGAAGGATAATGGTGGAGAGGTCTGAAGGTGTAACCACTCTTCTCTGAAGACATCCAGGTAACCCCAAGGCTGAACTCGGAGTTTGCTGGTGCCTTGGAAACAGCCTGAGACAGAGTTTTCACTTATCCCACGGTCACCTTGGCAGAAAGGCTCCACATTTTGCATTTAGTGAAGGAGTGCCTCGGAGCAGGAGGCTGCTCTGGGTGCCTTGGGCTCTGTGAAGGGGAGCAGGAAGGGAAGGCACAGCCCTGACAGCGAATGAAGGAAAAAATGGACAATGTTTGAAAATAGATGAAGCAAGAAGCAGCATTTTTAGTGTTTGAGTCTATTGCTGCTTCTCTGCTGCTCAAGGCAGAGAGGTTGAGAGCACAAGCGTCGTCAGAAGCATCTGAAATCTGCTTTAAAGCGGCCTCTAACAAGGTTTGGGGTTTATGATTCATCCCTCTGATGTCACAGAGTGAAGGAAGTGTGTGTCACCTGGCCACGTCCCCAAATGGGGTGAGGAGGCAGCAGAGAAAGGCAGCAAATGCTGAAACACTGAGAACTGCCTCAGTTTGAATAGCACCATTTAGTGCTTCCTGCCCTTGAAAGGTTTTGATCAGCAAGAGTTGTCACCAGAAATAATTCTGAATGGATCCTATTTTATTACGAAGCATTTCTGTTACGCTGCTGAGTTAACAATCTTGGCTAAGAATCCCGACATCCCCCTGTATCGGACAGTTCTGGGCTGAAAGTTTAGGGATTTATCACAGAATCATGGAATCCTTGAAAGGCCTGGGTTGAAGGGATCTTGAAAATCAGCCAGTTCCACCCCCCTGGCATGGTGGTTTAGGTTTGGGGTGGGACATATTCTCTGCAGTGAACACATCCATGCAAAATACCTGTGGAGTGTCTGATCCTAAAGGACGCTGTAAAATTACCAGGAGGAGTGAAATGACCCTGCTTTCTTGAACTTTCCTCTGTTAAAACACTAATTCCCATGCTGGCTTTAAAAACCCCACTTGTAATCGCCATATTAAGGTCTATAAACTTCATCCTTAACTTTTTATTTCGGCTTTACTCCTGTTCTATGCGTTGCCAAATATTGCTTCTGTGTAATTGAACCAGAGCTGTAGTTTGATTATTAAACAGGCAAAGTAATTGTGTTCGTCTCTAAAGGGGAAGCAAATGTGGGCAGCAGGAAAAAAAAAAACTTAAATTGTGGAAAAATTGCCTTTTTTTTTCCAGAGCACAGCTAGAGAGCAGATGCTGCTGGGGGACAGCAGTCCCAGCTCCAAGGGGTGGCCCAGGGGAAGGGGGTTTGACCAGAAAGTTTGTAAGGGGGGTGTATGGAATTTTTTTCCTTTCTCCACCCCTCTGTTTTCATCTGCACCTTGCAGAATATTTGCATTTTAACGTTGTGCTGCAGGACGTGTCCCCCAGCTGTGCTGCAGCCCTGAGCAGTGGCTCAGCCTGGCTTTGCACCTGCAGCCTGGAGGAATTCTGGTGGGAACCATGCTCAGGAGGCTCGGGGAAAAGGAGGATATCAGGTGTGCTCAGAACCACGGGCGATTTCCTGTTTGTAGCCCTAGAAAAGAGAGCAGCCAGCATGTGACAGCGCATGGGTCCCATTTTTAACCCTGCCATCAGAAGGGGACAACGCAGATCTGCGCCGTGGCCGGCGTGGGCAGGAGCCAAGTGATGCAGCTGGTGCTCCCCAGTGGTTGACATGTCCAGGCAGGGCACATTCCTGTTTTATCTGCCACAGTTGCTAAAACCAAGAATAAATACTTATTTATTTATAAAATGCTTATTTACAGTGAAAAACAGAGGTTTGAGTACAGCAAAAAAAGAAAAAAAAAATATATATATAGGCGAGAGAGCACTCTAAGCAAGATGATAGAGAGGCTTGATCCCTTACATTTGCGTTTCTATTTATTCTTATGAAACAGATGCCCCAAGCAAGGAACAAACCCCGGTGTCCCCTCCGGCCCTGTGCCGTGTTTTGCCCAGCCGGGGTTTGTCCCCAGAGCATTTCCACGGCTGTCCCGCTGCTCGGGGGGCAGATATGGGTGGATGGGAGGCAGAGACTGTTCTGGGGGCAGATGCGGTGGATGGGAGGCAGAGGCTGAGGGGGGAGCAGATGCGGTGGATGGAGGCAGAGGCTGATGGGGGGGCAGATGCGGTGGATGGGAGGCAGAGGCTGAGGGGGGAGCAGATGCGGTGGATGGAGGCAGAGGCTGATGGGGGGGCAGATGCGGTGGATGGGAGGCAGAGGCTGAGGGGGGAGCAGATGCGGTGGATGGAGGCAGAGGCTGATGGGGGGGCAGATGCGGTGGATGGGAGGCAGAGGCTGAGGGGGGAGCAGATGCGGTGGATGGAGGCAGAGGCTGATGGGGGGGCAGATGCGGTGGATGGGAGGCAGAGGCTGAGGGGGGAGCAGATGCGGTGGATGGAGGCAGAGGCTGATGGGGGGGCAGATGCGGTGGATGGGAGGCAGAGGCTGAGGGGGGAGCAGATGCGGTGGATGGAGGCAGAGGCTGATGGGGGGGCAGATGCGGTGGATGGGAGGCAGAGGCTGAGGGGGGAGCAGATGCGGTGGATGGAGGCAGAGGCTGATGGGGGGGCAGATGCGGTGGATGGGAGGCAGAGGCTGAGGGGGGAGCAGATGCGGTGGATGGAGGCAGAGGCTGATGGGGGGGCAGATGCGGTGGATGGGAGGCAGAGGCTGAGGGGGGAGCAGATGCGGTGGATGGAGGCAGAGGCTGATGGGGGGGCAGATGCGGTGGATGGGAGGCAGAGGCTGAGGGGGGAGCAGATGCGGTGGATGGAGGCAGAGGCTGATGGGGGGGCAGATGCGGTGGATGGGAGGCAGAGGCTGAGGGGGGAGCAGATGCGGTGGATGGAGGCAGAGGCTGATGGGGGGGCAGATGCGGTGGATGGGAGGCAGAGGCTGAGGGGGGAGCAGATGCGGTGGATGGAGGCAGAGGCTGATGGGGGGGCAGATGCGGTGGATGGGAGGCAGAGGCTGAGGGGGGAGCAGATGCGGTGGATGGAGGCAGAGGCTGATGGGGGGGCAGATGCGGTGGATGGGAGGCAGAGGCTGAGGGGGGAGCAGATGCGGTGGATGGAGGCAGAGGCTGATGGGGGGGCAGATGCGGTGGATGGGAGGCAGAGGCTGAGGGGGGAGCAGATGCGGTGGATGGAGGCAGAGGCTGATGGGGGGGCAGATGCGGTGGATGGGAGGCAGAGGCTGAGGGGGGAGCAGATGCGGTGGATGGAGGCAGAGGCTGCCCGCGGACCGAGCGGCTGCTGCCGGCTCTCGCGAGCTCCGTGTCAGAAAGCGCTGATTGCAATGTCAGCGCTGGCCAATTCACGGGCTTAGAGCAGCGGCTGCGCCGCCGCCTCTCCCCCGAGGTATCCCAGGATCCCGACTCTTAAAAACTTTGTACTCCTTGCAATAGAAGCGGGGTAAGTGATTCTCTCTCCGCACGTCCCCGCCTGCCAGGGTAATTTGCGGCTCAGCTGGATTCGCGCGGGGACTGGGGGCTTTGAAAACGCTCTGCTCTGCTCCGCTCTGCCCATCTGTGCCTCTCCGGGGGGAGCTGCCTCTGCTCTGCGAATGGAACGAGCGAGCAGCGTGTGAAGCAGACCTTGGCGTTATTCAAGGGATCCTGAGCTGAGTAAATTAAGCTGAGCTAGAAATCGCTGATTAATTCAGCCGTCTTTCCTATTTAAATGGCGATTATATAGTGTGGTGTATAGATTTTTTTGGCCGGGTAAAGGTTTGCGAGGGGGAAGAAATAGGCTCTGAAATAAATAGCGTTCCCTCGCTGAATAAGAATGCAAAAGTGGAGTCTGTTTAACTTTTGCTGGGGGAAACTACTACAGCAGCAGCTTTTTAAAATATGCAAATGCACCGCGCAGTGTAACTCTGCTGGGTGGGTGCTGAGGAGCTAAAGCAATCTTCTGACCCTTTCACTCTCCTTGTAATAATCAGGCAATGTTTGTTTTGCTCCGTGTGCTTTACTTTGCTGAGTTTGGTTTAGAGCAGCATTAAAATCCTTATTAAATGTAATATTTGCCAGGCATTCAAGGTGTAATAGTAATCCTCTGTCACTTGCTACTTTTGTTAATATTAGCAGAGTGACCTGAGAATAGATGAGTCCTCTCATTCAGCAGCACAAAACCTCTGTGTTTTTCAAGCTTGAGCCAATTTTTTCTTTGAAATGCCAGAGCTAATTTAAAAGAACTGAATTTTTAATTATTTTTTCTCACTAATATTGTTGTCCAAAACTTCTGCCTCTATGTTTTGCAATGTTACATTGTTTTCCTCCCATCCTTTTCTAGCTAACAGGAAAGAGCAGGGAGAGAATTAATTTTAATTACTATTTAGATGGATTAATCTTGAAGAACTTTAAAGTCTCTTGCTTTTCTTAGTGTCATTTTCTCTTCATAATGACAATATTTGAAATATTATTTCTACCTTGTTGTGGTTTGGTCTTGATCTTTCTTCATAAACTCAGTGAAGTAACAGTGTCACAACAACATATTTAGAGAAGTAACTTCTCCCATCTCACAGTGGTACTGGAACTTTTTGGTTCCAAAACCCAACTGGATCCCTCCTCCATCTCTCCTCCATCGTTATCCTTCTCCCAGCTCTGGTGGCTTTTCAAGATTTTGGGTTTGGTTTTGCAGAGGGGTTGAGAGAAGCCCTGGGGTGTTCAACACTAATGAATTTTTAAGCGCAGATTTACAGAAGCAAACCAAATTACCATTCTCACCTCTCCTTCCACGGCCTCTCTTAAATCTTCTTGAGAAAGTTTTACAATGAAATATTCTGAGTTAAAAAAATAATCCCAAGTCTGTGTTGGTTTAGCAGGCTGGAAATATTCAGCAAAACGGATAAATTTTGCCCAATTCACTCAAAGACAGAGGGATTTAGGCTTGAGTGTTTTAACAAATTGGGGTAACTGCAAATACAGGCTCTTGTTTTGGTCTCTGTGGAGATTTGGGTTCAATATCAGAAAAGGTTCTTCCCCCAGAGGGTGTTGGGCACTGCCCAGGCTCCCCAGGGAATGGGCACAGCCCCGAGGCTGCCAGAGCTCCAGGAGCGTTGGGACAGCGCTGCCAGGGGTGCCCAGGGTGGGGTTGTTGGGGTGTCTGTGCAGGGCCAGGGCTTGGACTGGATCATCCCTGTGGGTCCCTTCCAGCTCAGGATATTCCATTTCTCTATGCCTGGCACATAGGGAGGGGCAGCTAAAAGCCCCTGGGTGTGTGAGGGAGCCTCCTGCCCGTGCCAGGGCAAGTTGTGCTGACCCAAGCTCCTGGGGAGCTGCTGGACCCCATGAGCTGACAACTCACACCTCTAATATTTAACAAAAAATGGGGGCAATTGCAGGTTTCTGTCAGTCAGTCAAGCTGAAGACTGGGTGGAGCGTGAGACCAACTCTCAAGTCTATCACCCCCATTCACCACCTCATCTATTTTATTTTAACAAAACAACCAGTGTCGGGATGGATGAA